>CM056950.1:7063133-7484071 GCA_029856935.1 Cyclocarya paliurus
TATATTGCCATTTATTTTTTGAAATTCTTCCATGCATGGTTGTGTGAAAGCTTGAGCCTTGGAAGAGATCATTAACTGTACTATCTAGTACGTAGTACCATTGGTGTAACGTATTGATCTATAGATCTGGAGTGATGAATCTTGCAAGAAGCTGAAAGGTAATTCATGTCAAAGGATGGAAGAGAAATACGTTACCATTACTGGCCGTAATTTCCTTTCTCCATCATGACGTTTATTAATTAATGGCCATTGTACTCTTAGAATGGCATGGCCTTCAAATTACACAAATCAAGAATCTGTTTTTAAAGTTTTTTTAGACTTGTATATAAATAGGGAGACGACTCTAGCTAGTAGCTAGAAAGCGTGGCATGAAATGGCTGATTCCGCAACAATTAGAGAATTCATTTTGGGAGCCAAAATTATCCAAAGGAGAGGAAACAAAAATTGGTTGATGATGATATGGGAATCACACGTTTCCTCTCTCTAGCTATAGTTCAACATCCTCCATTTGTGATCACCTTGTTGGCATAGGATTTTACTGCGCCGACAATATAATCATACTATAAACAATATTACAACACATGATTAGAAGTTACGATTTCCAATTTTCTTTTTTAGCAAAATTGAGTGATGTCACTATCATGCACATAACTCGCGTGCTATCAGCTTATATGTCTATATATCACAAATGTTTTAATATTTAAGCATTTCCCGTCAACAATATAATATATAGCTTATGTGGGATTCATGTCCGTGCATGCATGCATGGTGATCCATCAGAGGTTCTGGTTGGACTGACTTTCCAATAAGTCTAAGCTGGGCCCCGTTTGGATAATGAGATGATCTCATCTCATGATCTCATCACATCTCATCTTAACATCCAAACACCACTCAAATACAAATACTTTTCAATTTAAAATTTGAACATTTTCATCAAATCATTACAACTTTTCAAACTTCCAAATAAAACACAAAAAATAATTCAATTTTTTTAAATTACAAAACAAAAATTATATTAAAAAATATATTCTAAGAATATTTTAACTTTATAATATTTTTATTCAACTTTTTCTCTCTCATTTTTCAAAATTTCATAAAACATCTTAATTCAAATCATTTTACTACTACTCACAAACTATTTCACCACGATTCACATATTTCTCATTGCATCTTAACATCCAAACAAAACCTAAGTCATAGAAAATTCGATACAAGCATAAGTACTATCGTTCCACCAAGCATAGAGTTGTAAACAAAAGAGACAATTAGCTTTGCCCCCCGGCATATTGGGGTTTATCAATTTACATTCAACACAAAATTTGCTTGCTTGCTCTGTTGCATGCTCATCAAGCAAATTTGCTCTAGTTGCTTATTTCTTACGTGTGCACCCCACATATGCACACTATATAACGTAAATGAGTTTTTTTGTTTTTCTTTTAAGTATTTTTTAAACATCTTTAACCATTAAAAAAAATAAAAAAAGTAAAAATATATGAGTAGACACATTTGGTGAGCATATTTGAGAGTCATATTACTATCATTTTCCTTCTTACATATTGTAGTAGCTGTACCGACCAAATCAAAGTTACATCTTTCACATGATCATCTGCATATAAGGAATGCAATCATTTTTCCAGTAATTGCAAGCTTCATGTTGCAAATCAGTAGTATATACGTTCTCCCCAAGTCATGTATAAAGTTGAACGATCTCGACCCGGCCTTATATATCTATCCATGCTGATCAACTCCGAAATTCCGAATGTATGGGTCCTTAATTCAACTATCCGAGTTCAGCCGATTTATAAACTTGAAATGATGAAGTTGTCTGTGAGTATGAAGCTAGCCCATAAAAGAACAACAGCGACCACAACAATAATCGTGATAGGCGTCCATTTTAGGGCAATTACCTGTGTACCAAAAAAAAAAAAAAAAACGAAATATTACAATTAAACATTATCTTGTTCTTAATTCGATCGGTTGCTGATATTCGTATGTCTATGAAAAATGCATATATATATATATATATGTATATATATGTATGTATACCTGAAGGCGTGGGGAACCCCATATTGACGAGGGAGTTGGAGGTGTCTCCATTATTAATATTGATCTTTCGGGAATTTGATCTGCAAGACAGGAACATTATTAAATGCATGATTTACGCGGTGTGTCCTTGTGGTTGATATAAAAGTCAAGCTAAGTCAAGTACGTATGTAAAAGAAATTAAATGATTAATATCACCTGAGTTTTGCCTGCTGCATTCTAAAATTTCAGACACATGTTTCGTTACAATATCTAAATCTTGTTTCCGGTTTGCACTAAGCTTTGATAGGTTGGCCTGTGTTCTTGTATCAATATATCGCTTTCTAATGTTCCCAATGATGCTATCTGATCAGAACCAAAGTAGCATTAATATATATATATATATATGTATGTATATAGTTTCCAAGAAAGTATTATATACTGATGAGATTATTAGAAAATATTATGAACGACGTTACAATTAAGTATGATCAATTGGTCATGTTGGCCTGTTCGTAATGGAGTACTATAAGTTCCATATATCCCATGATTTTCTTGTTCTTCCTTCTTCAAATTCTTTGTCTCTAACCAAATAACAATTGTGTTTACAGGAAAAATACGTACCGAATTTGACAAAGCTGTATGGCCTTGTGATTTTCTCGATGAGGCTATTGTCGAACTTCTCAAACTCCTGATGCAAATCTTGTAGATAATGAAAAGCTAGTTTTCTTGGATATGAAGAATCGCACAATGTGATGAAGAAGATACCATTCTCCACCAAGTAGCTTAATTAACGTAAAAAAGATTAAGTAAATTTTGCATACAATGATCAAATATTGCATATATATGATGGCTTAATTTATTTCAAACGCCATGGAAAAAAATACAGTTTAATTAATGCTTGATTAAAATAAATAAATTATAAATAAATAAAAATTAAAGGATACTTAAAGCAGTGGTGATCAAGGCGGATAGTCATCTTGGAAGGAGCCAACGTCTCTCCTCTTGAGATTCCTCTGAGTAATAACTCTGCCTGCTGTTTGTAACATGAGAAGTAGTCATTTTCCTGACCATGATCAATAATACCCAGATATCGAGGTCCTTGTGCAAGAGGCAACCCATCTCTCACTCTTCCAACAATTGTCAGCTTGACCATTTCCCAAGAGATGATAATGACAATTGGATCTCCTTAAATAGGGAGAAAAGTAGTTAATTAATTAATATGGGTGGGCTAGCTGGGGGCGGGGAAGGGAAGTCATGTGAGGGGAGTAGTACTACTTGGAGATGAAGTTATTCTTTGGGTGTGCAAAAGAAACCCTAGCCGGAGGAGAATCATGTACGTACAGCTCGGTTTCTTGAAGGGGTGGCAAAATTAAGTAATTACCATACAGACAGACAGACAGACAGCTAATTAATTGAGTAACGTAAGAATATTCATTTCTTGATCCCTTTGTTTCTTCGGCCTCTTATCTCAAAAAAACACTAGTAGTACTAATGATCTGTTGATGCCATTTTTTCGCGCATAGTCATCAATGGTCTGAAGTGGAAAGTAAAACAAAAGCCACACAATCATTATAAGAGGCACAAGGATTTTTTTCCCTCAAAAAACAGAAAATTAACGTGATTCAATGGGAAAGCAGCACTTTGTTTAAAAAATTTAGATAGATGAAAAGGTTAATACTATATACAGTCCTGGAGAGTAAAAAAGTGGGGAGTCACCAATAAAAAATAATCTTTTTATGTAGACATCAAATTTATATATATTTTTTAAAAGGAGTATACGAAGATTGTATATTTTAAAATTATAAATATCATTTCTTTAAAAAAAAATATAGATTTAATTATTTATATTATATTCTTAACATCTTGTTGTATCAAATTTTTCTTCAATGGAAGAAATTGTAAAGTCAAAACTATCGTTTACTTTGGTAGCATTTTAAATGATCATTATTCTAAAAACTGCCATTCTTTTATTAATTAAAACATGTGAGATATTATAATAATTTTAAAAGCCTTTAATTTTAAATATGAGTAGTAGTATTTTTAGGTTATACTTAGAGAGTGAGATCAGATGAGAAATTTATAAATAGTAATAAAATAATTTGTGAATAATAATGATATAGTTTGAGTTATATAGGATGTTGAAAAATGAGAGAAAAAAAAATATTATAAAATTAAAATATTGTTAGAATATAATTTTTTATTAAAATTTAATTATTTTTTATTTAAAAATTTAAAAAAATTATAATGATTAGTTTAAAAATATTTATATTTATATAATGTTTAAAAAAATAGAATAAAATGAGATAAAATAAAAATTTTGGAATGATTTTTTCGAACACGCCTTTAAAATACAACTCCATATCTAACGCGGGTTAAATATATGCAAATATGCGAAGGGTTTTTTTAAGCCTTGAGAAAAGTCACCGAAAGGAATACATATTATAAATTCCCGAAAGGAGGGAAACCTGCACATCATTACCGAAGATCAATGTCTTGAATAAATTGCTTTAAATGGCTGTCAAAAGCAATAACTCTGCCGGCTAATCTGTCCTTTTTTTTTTTTGTCCCTATTACGTGAAACTTTAGGAATACCGATTAATATCAAAGTGCAGAGATGACATATACTCTGAGGGTTTGGCAATTTCACGTATTCTTTTTTAAAAAATTAAATTTTATTATTAAAAAATTAAATTTTTTATATAAATGTTATATTTATTCATTTTTTAAAATATAAAATAGTAATATTTATCCACTCTAAAATTATAAATATTATTATTATTATTCTTACTGCGTACAAGTCGCTGAATAAGTCTGGTTATTATCTTTTAACTACTTATTTATTATTTTTAGTATATTTATTTTTTTAATATTTTTTTAACATCTTTAATCATTAAAAAAATTAAAAAATATATAATTTTATTAATAATTACTTTTTTAATTATTAAAAAAATTAAATAATAAATAATAAAAAGATAATAACCTTACCATTATCCTAAAATTTTAAGCTATGCATCAGAGGCACACAGTACACTTTTCTTCGGAAATACGTAACCAGGATAATTACGCCTAATCCTTCCATACGTACGTGCATGATATATTTTTAATAAAATCTAAACTCAAAACTTGCCCATTTTTACTCAATTATTGCCACCACACGCATGCTGGCATGGCACTCAATTATAATTTTTTTCTTTTTTTTTTTTAAATTTAAAAAAATATTAACTCAAATTATTTTATTATCATTCATAAATTATCACCTTATTATTTATAAATTTTTAATATCTTCTGATAGGCCTTAATCTGATCGTAAAAGGAAAGATAACGTCATACAACAACTTACCGGCTGGCAGTTTACACCGCGTGATATATACACGTGTCAAAACGAATGAAATTATCTTAGTGCCCATCTACTAGGCCTCTTTGAATTCCAAACTTCCCAAATCCCATACTTCATTGAATATCAAAACATTTTCGCAATCTTCATCCGAGATTTCGAAGTAATGTTGCACGAGACCCAATTCGGGACATGGACACCCATTCTCCATGAATTTCTTTAATTTTCTCTGAATCCAAACACGATCGTCTCCCTCTCATTAAATTTAAAGATCTCTTCCTCTACAAACAATCTCTGGTGCGTACTTATCTTGGGTTCTGCTAATAAATATCATGTTCTTTGAAGTAATATATTTCACAATGAAGCAGTCCGTGGGAAAGTACAAAATAAATGCAACACTGGGTCCAGAAGCCGCCCGATCTTCCACCATGCACCCCCATAAGATCAACATAAAACATGAGCATTTATGGCCGTCAGATGCAGCTGAGAAATCCCATCACTTCGATTCTGTCTCTCACATCCTCTATATTAAACATGGGAGGAACATAATATCTCTGTGGGCTTCAAGTCTATTAAAAGTCGTCAAAGGAGTGGGGGTCATCGTCTGTGAATGAGGTAGGAGGTGAATATGGGAAGGGCTCCGTGTTGTGACAAGGAAGGAGTGAAGAAAGGGGCTTGGAGTCCTGAAGAGGACCAAATCTTGGCACAGTACATCAGCGAGCATGGCCATGGCAGCTGGCGTACACTCCCCAAGCATGCTGGTATATATTCTACTTTTCATAAGAATGATTTTGATCTTCTGTTTTGGCATTGACGTCTTGGGTTTGAGGTTACTTTGATAGATTACTGAAAAGGGGAAGATGGGTATCCTCTGGTTAGTGTTCTGGAAGAGCTTTTCTTGCGTTTGTGAGTGAAAACTTGCTCTTTCATGAGGGAAGTACTTCCGAGGAGCTCATTAAAGATTTTTTTCATATAAGATTTGTTGGGTTGATATGATGCTTTAATGCGACTTGTCAAAACATCTATTTTGAAGCTGTAATTTGTGGGAAAATACTTGTTGGAAGACATATTTTAATGGGTAAAAGGTGCCTCTTTTTTTTTCCCTTTTTCTATCCGTGGAGAGAGAGAGATTCTTCGTTTGAAAATCACGATATTTCTTTACTTTATGCTTCTCTGTGTTTGCAAGGAACCTACCGACAATTTTTGTAAATCTTAATTGCCAGAATTTTAAGCAATGAACTATGTCTTTGACTAGGTCTTCTTCGATGTGGAAAGAGTTGTCGGCTTAGGTGGATTAACTATCTTCGTCCTGACATTAAACGGGGTCCGTTTACTTCTGAGGAAGAGGATACTGTAATTCAGCTTCATGGCATGCTCGGCAACAGGTACTAATATACAGTGGTCACTCCTCTGTGTGTGTGTGTGTGTTTGTCTTACTCTCGCTTAGGGATTTTGGTGCATATTCGTAGAACATTGTCCAGTGCTCCTCAATCTGCTAGGCTATGAAACTTTTTGCACTATTTCAGTCTCAAACATGTGTGATCTTCCTTACTGTTGAATCTTCATCATGTCACCTTGATGCATAAATCACCTCGTAGATTGCTAGCTTTCAACTCGTGTATATAGGTGGACTCAAATATGAGATGAGATGAGATGGTTTTAGATGAAAGTTAAAAATTGAATAAAATATTGTTAGAATATTATTTTTTAATATTATTATTGTTTTGAGATTTAAAAAAGATAAATTGTTTATTATATTTTTTGTAGAAATTTAAAAAAATTGTAATGATGAAATAAAATGAGATGAAATCGTTTCTATATCGGGCCTTAATAATGACTTGGCTTGAGCTTAATATGTGATGTGTAAAGCAATTTTGTAATTTTTTTCCCTTCTGTGAGGAAAATAAATATGAATAAATCCAATTTCAGGCCCATAAATCCTGGTCAGTATTGCGTATGCGTTTTGTTCTATGAGGGAAAAAATAAAATAAAATCCGTTGATTCCATTACCATGATCTGGATTCTGGACCTTGTGGTTCTTTCACTGCAGGTGGGCTGCCATAGCATCACAACTTCCTGGAAGAACAGACAACGAGATTAAGAACTATTGGAACACTCATTTAAAGAAGCGTCTCCTTTGCTCAGTCCGTGGCCCATGGGTGCCCAAGTTCTCCAAACTTGAGCCAAGCAATGCCAAATCCGAATCTCCTTCAACTCGACACATGGTACAGTGGGAGAGTGCCAGAGTGGAGGCTGAGGCTCGCTTGTCAATGGAATCGTTGCTGCACAACCTCTCATCCATGGGTCAGACCGACTGTGATCACTTCCTCCGTCTTTGGAATACTGAAGTCGGAGAATCTTTTCGGGTTATCAAAGAAAAAGATGGTGCAACCTGTCAAAGCCCTGTCCCTCAAACATCCTCATCGACAAAATGTTGTTCGGATTCTGATGTTACAATACAAGTGAAAAACACCAGGACCGTTGGGACCACTACTAACATGACTTCAGAACAAGAACATGGCTATCGACCAATGGTGGACGACGCAATGGCCAACTCGGATTCTCTCACCTCTTATGATCTCATGGATTCTTCTGATTCAGCATTAGACCTGCTGCTAGATTTCCCAGATGGTGATGACATGTTTCAAGGATAGACATTTTGCTCCAAACTAGATTGTCAGTATAAAATGCCTCTTTCCGGTGTTGCATTACAGGGTTAGAGTTTAATGAGGCTAGCATGCGAAGAGTAGTTTAGTTATTAGCTAATTTGGCTTAACAGATGGTTTGGCACCTTTACGTTTCACTTTTTGTATATATCTTCTTGCTAGTGTAATCGGTTTCCTTGATTTTCATATCAAATGCTCTTTATTTTCTGAAAAGATGCAGAAAACAAATTAAAACTTGAAAATACTATGGGCCTATAAGAAACACTAAGGTGCCATTTGAATAGTGAGTTGAGATGAAAGTTAAAAGTTGAATAAAATATTATTTTTTAATATTATTATTATTTAAAAATTAAAAAAATTAAATTGTTTATTATATTTTATGTAAAAATTTAAAAAAATTATAATGATAAGATGAGATAAAATATTTTTTATATCTAAATCAGGCCTAAGAGAAGGAGATGTCTTCTCTTTACTTACAACTTCTTGAAGATCCTATGGGCCTATAGCAGGAGTTTGAGACAACCGGGGATTTTTTTTCACTGGATTAGCCATTCTTTGTTTGGCAAATTTAAGCTCCTTTTTGTAGATGGATTAAAATAAAAATTAAAAATTAAATAAAATATTATTAAAAAATATATTTTTTAATATTATTTTTATTTAAAAATTTAAAAAAATTAAATTGTTTAATTTATTTTGTGTGAAAATTTAAAAAATTTATAATAATTAAATAAAATTAGTTAAAAAGATTTGTGAAAGTGAACACCGCTTAGTTCTGTGCTATGAATGAAAACATGCTATATCTATTAAAAGTATACTTCTGACTTCTGTTTTTAGTAATCATAACGAGTCTCACTCATAATAAGTGAATGATGAGTATGAATTTGTCGGTAAAGCGTGTTTGACACAGGCAACATTTGTAGATTTTTTTTTTTTTGTAAGTTGTAGAATTATATTGTCATGATACAGAAATAAGGGCTTTGTATGATCTGTCACAACACATGGTACAACAATGAGTGATCCAATCGCAACTTCAACAAATACTTACTCTGTCAACAAGCAGGGAACAGGACACACCCAGAAAAGAATCATAAGATGTCGAGGCTAAACTTTTAAGTTTGGTCCAATTTGCATCTTCTATCTTCTGTATGCACAGATGCCCTTGTGTAAAAAGGTACCGATTCCATTTTATTTTTTTCAAAACTTCAGTTGAATAAAATATCAAGATCCTTTCAAGTTCTTATATGAACTTGAAGACATTAAGTAGAATGAAAAATAAATATATAAAGCAAGCTTTACAACATTTATTGTATGGTCTACTTCATGAATCTATTTCTCTCCCACAAAAGGCCAGACGTTAGGGATGAACTAATATTACACTATGGTTTCAAACAACTTCATGCCTCCATGCTGATGCTATAATATACATGTTTTTTTACAAATTAATAAGGCAACACATATATCACTGCGACACACAAACCTATTGACCAATTTCCAAAAACATAACCAAACATGAAACATCACATATAAATTAACAAATTAACTCCAAACGAATAATAACTACAAATAATTCAAACATATTTCGACCAGACCTGAGATTTTTTTTAGCTTGAGAACCAACCAAGGAGCTTCTTTGGACCCGTTCCAGTGGCGCGGTATTTTGCAGCCGTTTCCTCTGCCTTGAGAAGATCTTCCCCACGTTTAGCTTCGGTTACTGCCCTCTTTTCTTCTGCTTCCTTGTGTATCAGAGCTAATTTGTTTTTCATTTTTTCCAGATATTCAGCCTTCTTCGTCTCCAGTTTTTCCTGCTCACATAGAAGTTGAGCGTTATAAAGCAGTTGACCATGAAGCCAATTCTTATTTTTTTGGACCTATAGTTTGATGCAGCTCAATTGGCATAAAAAAAAAGGGATCTTTGATGTAATGAATAGTGACCCATTACCTCAATCCTTCTCAACTCAGCCTCTATAGATGCTTTCTTGCTGTTTTCCCACGCCCCAATGGCAGATAGCTTCTTATGAGCCCTTATCAATAATTTCAACTCGGTTTCAGTATGCCAAATTCACATTGTTGAATTCTATCAGAAAGGAAAATTTTACTATAATATAGCCTGATTTTTTAGCATATAAGTAACAGGCCATGATAATGAATTAGCAAAAATAAAAATAAAACCGAAAAAAAAATCAATACAGCTCTAAAGCAGCCACCGCTATTGTGCACTTACTAAAGCATATCAGGTCTTTTGGTTAAGTTAGACTTCAATGTCATGCAAACATTGATAATGAAGCTTTCAGAGCTAATAAATTGTATATCAGTCTATAGGTAACAAATATTAGTTGGGTGATGAATTTGCTGAAAAGATATTTTCAAGCAGAGGCACATTATGCAAACTTTTTTTGAGCTAAACCAAGAATAGGGTAAGATGAATGCATTCAGAGAACAACTCCGAGCAGTGAGCATCTCAATTCAGTCAGTTCACAAGCAAGCATGATACGCTTCAGTGTAATGATACACATCAATTTTTGTCTTTATCAGCCTAAACAGACTTTATCAGTTTGATTAAATTAACTTTCAAGTTGCACTCTAATCCATTTCTATTGCAAATCTATTTTGGAAAGTATTTCTCAAGACCGATAGTACAGGCTTTGGTCAAAGCATGCCTCTCATTTTCTTTGGTTAGTTCTCTTAGCAACAACTAGGCAACAAATACGGATAGGAACTCTCCATAAATGCTTGAAAGAACATGTACTCAAGAAAGCTCTTACTTGTTCTCTACTTTTGATTTTTCACTATCTTCCCATGCCCTGATCAGTGATAGCCTTTTCTCTGTTGCAACTCTTGCAAGCACAGCATCTGAAGTAATTTTGAATTTACTTACTTCTTCTAATGATAGGCTGTAGAACGCAAGTGAAAGGACAAGGAAAGAAATGTTAAGATCTGAAATTACCTCGGTTGGTGGAACCCTCAGTACTTTTCTCTTCAGCATACTCCGGAGCTTCTGCCAAGATTACTTTGTTTTAGAAAAAAAGCCAACTTAAAAAAAACATTGCTAAAGTAAGAGTTTGATTCCCATGCTGATAATAGAGAAACTGAAGATAAGAGCGATGTAATCTATCTGTGAAAAGACAAGGTGAATAGCAAATACCATGGGTCAATTTACATAAAACCATGTGTTGGTTAAAACATAATTGAAATTGTTATATTTATCTCCTCTCATGAGTTTCAAATTTTTTAGACAAATTGTGATTTAACATGGTATTAGAGTAGAGTTACTTGACTATAAACCACACTTAAAACCAAATTTAATTAAATATTCTAGGTGTTTGATGCGAAGAACTTTGGTGAATTTTATAGGACATTGATTCTAAAGTTGAAAAATAAAGTTTGTACAAAGACACCATATGAATAGCTTAAGCTTTTGAAGCTGATTAACTAGTAGTTGGGATTCAAAAAATAAAACACGGCTTAATTTCTCACCTCGTAATTTCCTAAATCTTCAAAAAAATATTCGCATGTTTATTAAGAAAGATATCCTGAATAATTAGAAAAACTGTTCTTTTAAAGCTAATGAAAATTTTAAAGGAAATTTTCAACCAAGACAAGGGATGCATCAACTTTATTTTGAATGAAAAGAAACAAAATAAAAAGATGAGCCGGTTAATTTTGCTTTTCTGTGCTTTCCCCTTCTATGTCTTTTACTTTTCTCGTCAACCAAACACGTTAAGTTGAAGCTAAAAGCAGTTGAGATAAAGTAGCAGAGATATCCCTCTCAAGATAAGATCAAAATTCAAAGAGGCGTGAACGTAAACATTAAAAAAGCAAACAAACGGAAGTCGAAGTTTAAGCTAATTAAAAAAAGATTTATCATTTATTGGGAAACGAAAAAAGAACAGAGAGAAAAGGAGAGAGGGAGAGAGTTGATTTTACTTTCAACCACGGCAAGAGATTTGGAGTCATGGGGCTTCTCTTCAGGAGGAGCTTCAGGTGGTGGAATTACGGATTTCTCCTCAGTAACATCCTTGGGAGGTTCTTCGACGTGTTCTGGTGCCGGAGAAGGAGCTGGGGGAGGGTTCTCGGGCTCCACCTTTATGGGTTCCTGGTCGGCCATGTCTGTCCTAAACTTAAGTGATAAGAAAGCCTGGATGGATGGAGAAGGAGAGAGAGTGTTGGTTTGGGAATCGGGATATTATAGTTGTGGAAGGGTTGGAAGTTGAGAGGGAGGTAACTGTTGCTGGACTTAGCTGGATGTTGGGCACCTACACATGGCCTCTTCTTGAGTGAGAGACAGACACAGAGTCGACAGCGACTTGGGATTACTCTCATTCTTCTTATTTACATGTCCGTTATGCCCAATGGAAAAATCTTAAGTACTTGTCCGTTGTGAAGTACAAAACCCGTTTAAAATCTTGGAAAGTTCCTTTTTTTTTTCAAAGGCTAATTGTAAAGCTAGTCCCTGAAATTTAGGCTATTTGTAAAGATATCATTCGACGTTAAGTTTTTGTAATAGAAGGAAGGAATTATCTCATCTTATATCATATCATCTCATCTCATTATTATTATTTTTTTAAAATTTTTATAAAAAGTATAATAAATGATTCAACTTTTTTAAATTTTAAAATAATAATAATATTAAAAAATAATATTTTCATAATATTTTATTTAACTCATCTAAAATCATCTCATCTCACTATCCAAATAAGTCATTAGAGCATTGACAATGGCTAAATTTTGACTAAAATTTGAGGTTTTGGCTATAGCCAAAATTCTTGAAAAAGTTAATCTACATTGGACTAGCTATCCTAAAGTCAAAATAGTAATATAATATTATATATTTTAATAATATTTTAAAAAATTTAATATTTTGTAAATACACTTATATTTAATATTTAATATTTTGTATTAATATTAAAAGAAAAAGATAGTTGGATGAGAAAATCATAAAATATCGATTTGGTCCTTCCACAGTAACTCTCCAAATATGACTAGGAGTCTTAAATTACTGTAACTCAAAGTTTCACAAATATCCTTTTGACTAGTTCAATGCAGGAGTTTTAACTCAAAAAAAGCTAAAATTTGGACTCGGACTTGGTAATGGTGACAAGATCTACTCATTGCGCATGCAAATTTTTATAACTAAGAGTTTGGACATTTGTAGTATCTCATAATTATGTAAATAGTAGTAAAATGATCTGTGAATAATAGTGAAAGTTAAGATATTATATTGAATTTTAGAAAATAAGAAAGAAAAAGTTAAATAAAAATATTATAAAGTTAAAAACCTACTTGAATATAATTTTTATTTTTAAGTTTGAAAAGTCGTATTAATTTTTGTGTTTTATTTTAAAATTTGTAAAAGTTGTATTGGTGAGATAATGATTAGATAAAAAATTAAAAATTAAAAAATATTTTGTATTTGAATGATATTTGTAAAGAAAATAATGAGAAATTTCATCTCATCTCATTATTTGAACGTAACCTTGTCCTTCTGTATTATTTCAGTCTAACAGACTAATCATGAGATCTTTATTATTCAATATGAAGTATGCAATTATTTTACGGTATAAATGTTGGGAGTGCAGGAGTCTGCCACTATTTTTGTGTCCATGCAAGACCAAAGGAGGCAAGCTATAGGAAATGCAAGCAATCAAGAATGCAAGTCTCAAACAAGATCATCAAAGCGGGATGACAGCAATAACAAAAGCGAGTTGTCTATGAGGCGACCTATAGATCGATATTTTGAAAAGTAGGAGAACCGCTAACTGATGAGATCGTTTTTGACAAAATATCCGAAGATACCTATGTTTGACAGAGATGTCTTCGATCCACATTGTGTTCATAATCTAGTATAAATAGTAAAAGAGAAACGTTTTAACCGTAAAAAATTTCATAAAAATAAACTTACAAATTAATATTGATTAATATAGTACGTTAGATTGTAAAATTATTTTTATTGTAAAATAAATCTAATATATCATATAAAGTCATGTCAATTATAAATTTATTTTTATGAGATTTCTAATTTGTGGCTGTAGCACTTTTCATAATGAATCTCCTCTATATTTTACATTTGCATCGTAAGCTATCTTATTCAGGGCTTCTAACTTATATATCAAAGCTAATCTCCACTTAATTTTGATCATACTTTTCTTGCAACAAACAAGGAATAGTGGCCTTGGCAACAAATTAAAAATATACCAACAAGTAATATATATGTTTACAAAATAATTGTTTATTTCGGATCAGTTATTTTCTAGTAAAAATGATTATTTTCTATCAAAATAAATCTATACTTATCACAAATAATCATTCTCGTCTCAAATAACTAATGATCATAAACATTCATTTTTCTTGTAATTGTCATTAATTCTAAACAGATAAGAAAAAAACACACGATTGAAGTGTTTTAATGCAAGATAATAGCATTAGTTCTATCTAATGCATCGTGTATTTTTTTCCTGAAGAATTACGAGTGATTGTTTTTTATAAATTATTTTGTTAGTTAGAAGATGGTTTAAGGCCGTCGATTCCCTAGATATATCATGCCAAGGATATATGGTCTTGCAATATTAGGAAGGAGACTGTCACGTTGCGTAGATGTTGATCGGGTGACAGGTTTGTGAGCTGGTAGAGCGTAAGGATCGTTCTTGCGTAATTTACCTATGGTGATAATTTCTATAGAATACTTCGAGGGATCCTAGGCCTCATTAATTTGGTTTAATTCGAGAAAAACCACAACTCCAAATCAACACAAGGTTGAAGATAATACTGATGAGATAATATTCATTCTTGGCCTCAAGCTATCAAATAGTCGAACAACTTTTACAACAATACCACATCTCTCAATTAAGAAAAGCAAAATATACGTGAATAATTTAGGCTAGAGTTATTGAAAATGAGAGACAACAAATTAGCAAAAATCAAATAAGCCAGCTGGCCGAATTCTCTAGATCCTTTCTCCTAGTCTCCACATGTGTTCAAGTCTGTTGAGTCCCTAATAGCTCCTCATTCCTTAAAAATTTCCTTGTCCTCAAGGAAAAAATATGGGAATCATGCCTTGAAATCAGCTAGATTTTCCCATGTGGCATCCGAAGGTGATAAGTTCTGCCAGTGAACAAGAACTTCGGCAACCCCCTTGACATTTCTAGTTTCCAAAACTGCTTGAGGTAATGGATGTGGGTGGACTTTTCGGTTATGGAAGGTAGCATGGGAGAAGCAATAACTTGATCTCCAACCTTTTTTTTTAATGAGTGAAACATGGAAAACTGGATGGAGTTTAGACTCTGAAGGCAGTTCCGACTTATAAGCAACCTCCCCAATTTTGGATAGAATTTTAAAGGGGCCAAAAAACTTAGGGCTGAGATTGAGATTTTTCCATTGGGCTAAAGATAATTGGCGATATGGACGCAACTTGAGATACACGAATTCACCAACTTGGAAATTTTTCTCTGTATGCTTCACATCATAAAATTTTTCATCCTTCCTTACACCACCTTCAAATTATTTTTTGCTTCTCTAATAACCACATCTCTCTCAAGAAGGAATTTTCCAATTGATTCCACAAGTGTAGTGCCATGGACATAGGCAAGTAGAGTGGGGGCTCCCGACCATAAACAATCTCGAAGGGGTTTTATTTGTAGATGAATGAATGCTAAAATTATAGCAATATTCCACCCATGGAAGCCAAACCGCCCACTCCTTGGGCTTATTGCTTGTGAAGCACAGTAAATACATCTCTAAGGTCATGTTGACTACCTCAGTTTGACCATCTGTTTGTGAGTGATATGCCGAGCTAAAATTGAATTTTATCCCATTTAAGAGAAATAAATTCTTCCAAAAGGAACTAGTGAACACTGGGTCCCGATCGCATACAATGGATTCAGGCATGCCATGACGCTTGAACACATGCTCTAAAAATGTGTGAGCAATGGTGATGGCTAAATAAGGGTGTTTGATGGGGATGAAATTACTATATTTGGACAAGCGATCCACAACTACAAAAATAGCATGTTAGTCCACACATGTCTTGGAATGGGAAGAGGACTCAAAAGGCTGGCGGGTTTGGCATGGTTCACCTTATTTTTTTGGCAAGTCTCGCATTCTTGGATAAACTTCCTTACATGTTGTCTCATCCCCCTCAGATATAAGACTGATTTAACCCTGTGGAGAGTTTTGTGGAGTCCTTCATGCATGCTTGAATGAAATTCCTCATTTATAGAGATTATGAGATCTGAAGATGGAAGGAGAAAAATGCGACCCTTAAAAAAAATCATTCCTTCCTTAAATACCCATGGACCCAATGCCTCCCCTTGCTGAATTTTCTCCACAAGATCCTGTAGTTGAAAGTTAGCCAAAATCTCAGATTTAATGAGATCCACCCAATTAGGAATAGGAGAGGATAAGGCATATGACTGAATTTCAAATTTCCTTGACAAGGCATCAGCTGCAGAATTTTCTTTCTCTTTCTTGTATTGAATTTGAAAATAAAATCCTAAAAGCTTAACTAACCATTTTTGTTGTGCAGCCGTAGTTATTGTTTGATCCAAGAGATATTGTAAGCTTTTTTGATCCATGCGAACAAGGAATTTAGCACCCAAAAGATAAGGACGCCATATTTGAACAACTTTGACCAATGCGAGCATTTCTTTTTCATATGTGGATGATGCTAGATTTTTCCCGTGTAATGCTTGACTAAGTATGAGATTAATTGATAGTTTATAAACTCCTAGACACCTTTTTCTTATAAGCTAGTTTTTAAGGGTGAGTTCTACCTAGTGGGTTCATAACAAATGGTATCAGAACCACCCCACGTCTAAGGCCATGTTGCGACGGTTGCAATCGTGTGGCATGGGAGGTGTTGCCGGCATGACAGTGTTTGCCCGGAATTAGGAAAAGACCTAACCCACAGCCAGCCCGTGTGAACGCCAGCACTACCGTGGACGTCGACTGCGGAGCGTATGTTAGGGACCCCGGTCTTGTCCCTAAACACTAAGGTCCACAAGCTTGCCTTGGGTGATGATGGGACCGAGTGACCTTGCCAACTTGCTTGGTCTTTGGATAATAATGGACGTGTATGGTGGGAATGATGGGTTCCTAGGTTGATAAAGGTTTATTGTTGAAGTGATGGAATGATGACGATGATGAGTTCAAGTGATCTAATGGATGAATATGAGTGTTTGATGCAATGTGGAATGGATGGAAGGTTGCCCTCAATGTTGGGGCCAATTGGATGATGATTAGGGTTGGTTTGATGAAGTGTAGCTAGGGTTTTGTGTGGTGGCTAAGGAGGATTTCGAGATTAGAAGAGTTGGCTTAGGGTTGGTTTCTAAGATGAGTTGCTAGGGTTTGGGAATGATGTGGTTGGATGAGGCTAGGACTCCTTGATTGATGAGCCACTTTGGGAAAGATGGGAATTAGGTTAAGGATGAAGATGAGTTGTGCTTGAATGGGTCTAGGGTTGTTCCTTGAGTTTAGGGATTTGGAGATGGAAGATACGATTTGAATATGGCAAGATAGGATGGTAGTCTTTGATTGATTTGAGTGATTCTAGGGAATGAGTGGTTTGAGGGATTGAATATAGAAGATGAGATTTGGTTATGGTAAGATAAGGGAGGTATGATTTGAATATGGCAAGAGGTGGAAAGTCTTTGGTTGACTTGAGAAATTCTAGGAATGGAGTGATTCTAGGGAAGTTGAGTGATTGGAGGGATTGAGATTCGGTTTTGGCTATTGAGGTAAGTCTTGGTTGGATAGAGATATTGTAGGGATGTGGAGGTTTAAGGGATTGACAATGGGTTGGCAATTCCTCAAATCAAGGGATATGGATTTGGAAGATAGGTTTGGGATGATGGGTAAGGTGGCTAGGATTGATTCTAAATGGTAAGAGGCATGAGAGTTGTTGAGAAGTTGGTGTTTGACTAAGGCAAGGGATGGATTTCGAATTTGAATTAATTGGAAGATAGGATAAGGATTCCTAAGTGGTAGGAATTACTTTGTGGGAGTTTAGGGTTAAGTTGGATGAAGGGGGCTAGGGTTAGCCGAATATAGGAGTGGTTATTGTGATCCATTGATTGTAGGATCAAATATGGGTAGGTGTCACTTTGGGGTTTAGGTTTAGGGTTGGATGATGGAAGAAAGGTTTAGGGTTTGGAAGATGGTGATGGGAAGCTAGGCTTGGCCAAACTTGGGAGGTTGAAAGAGTTTAGGAAAGTTTCCTAAAATCTTGGGATTTGATTTTGGATAGTGTGGTGGCCGGCTATGTGGTGTGATTTGGTCAACTAGGGTTTTCAAGTTATGGAAACACTAGTATGAAAAGATTGGTGGACGGCTATGTCAAATTCAAATAAAGCAAGAGTGTCCAAATTTGAATTTGAATTTGAATGAAGAGGGAATATGTGTTTGGCTAGGGTTAGGTGGAATGTGGAAGAAGGCTAATTTAGGTAAGTGGCCAATATGGAAAATGTGGGATTTGGCTAGGTCAATGTAAGATTGAATGAAGGATAGATATGGGGTGATTAGGGTTCCTAAAGTTTAGGAATGGTTTTGGGATTGGTAGGATTTGTGAGATTGATTGGAATGAGTCAACTTTCCCTAAGTTAAGGAAGTTGCCTAGTGGGACTCTTGAGGGATGACTAGGGTTTGTGGAAGACAAGGGTTCGACTAGGGCTAAGGTGTATGATGGTGACTAATTATGGTAAGTGGCAATTATGGAAAGATGGGTGGACAAGGGAAGTTTCGGCTAGGTTAAGTGTGGGTGAGGGAAGGCTAATTTTGGGAAGTGGAGCTTATGAGAAATATAATGTTTCGGCTAGGGTTTTATGGAGATGATGAATATGGAAAGTAGGGCAAACAATGTGATGGCCAAAATATATGAGTGGGAAAGATCAAATGGGTGAATGGATTGTGTTTGTGATAAGGAAGGATGCAAGACAATGTATGAACAATGGAAAAGTTATGAACAAGGGATGAATGGACTCAACAATTGACTATGAAGACTCTCTTTATGGTTTTTATAGATATTTTGTGAAACCAAAGAATACTAAGATTGAGACTTAGGATATCTTTGATTTGCAACAAGTAAAGATGAATAAGATGGAAAACATAAGAACAACTAGAAAAGATAAGAACAATGTATTTTTGAGTTTTTGAATATAGATTGGAAAACATAGACAAGAGTTGACAAATGGAATGAAACAAAAATAATACTCATAAGATTGATAGATAATTCACCATCGATTCACGAATTTCACGATGATGAAATAAGATAGATTGAATCACACCTATTTACGAATTTCAAGGTGATGATCCTCTACTAGAGATTCACGAATTTCCCCCAAATAGCCCAAGTGCTAAGCACCGAAAAGTGATCTCAAGAACAATAATCTACCCACGTAGGGAATTTGCCAAAAGATGTAAAATGAAATGCCTAAGGATCCTATTTATAGATATTACAAAGTGGAAACCCCCAATAGGTCCCTTGAAATATAATAAAATAAAATAAATAAAGATAAATAAATGATATGGTCTTGTATGGCCAATGTGGCCCGTAATATGTCTTGGCCCTTGGTTGGCCTTGGCTAGCCTTGATCATGAAAGTAGTCCGATCTTTCTTGTCCATGCATGGCTAGGAGCTTGTCTAGGACCTTGTCCTAGGGCGGTTTTTGATGGGATCCCAACAGCGTGGTGGTTGTTACGATCCCACATCAACTAAGTATGAGATTGGTTGATGGTTTATAAGCCCCTAAGCACCATTATCTTATAAGTTAGTTTTTAAAGATGAGTTATACATAGTAAATTCATAATAGAAACAAAACGAATTTTTAGAAAGGAGATAAATTTGCTAGCTAGGTTAACGAAAGCGACGACGCTAGAGGAAAAGAGAAGATTCCCTATTTGTTATTATAACAAGGAAAAACTATATTAAAATGAAATATCGTCTGAATGTTCTTTGTACGTACGCCGGACTGAAACGTCGTCGGCACATTGGGCTACCTATCACCGGCCCCCCAAAAGCTACAAATCATTAATAATAATAATACTAGGTCGTCCCCTTAGCTAGCTTGCATGTTGCATAAGTAGTGGACGACGTACGGAATATTTGTGGGTCAGATTAATGTAATTTATAAATTAAAGTGGCTTTTAATCCTTTTATCAATCAATTCATATCCTTCAAATCGGTTCATTTAATCTAGAAATTATAAAGTTCCTTAACGCCACTTTAATTTCTTGTTAATTTTTTTTAAAATATTTTTTATCTCTCTTTCTTTGTTTTTTTGTTTTTAACTAATTTATGCATTTCATGATATTTGCTAAAAGAGGCATACATGATATGTGTGATATCACACTCTAATAAGTGATAAAGTGGTGTATGGGATTAATCTACATTGTTTAGAAATGAAAAGTTCTTATTTTTTATAATAATTTTAATGAGATTCTAATTATATCATTGATCAATCATTTTGGAGTATAGGTAATGTGGTTTAGACTTTCCATTGAGTCATTACAATTAGTATTAACAGAAAATAATAGCTAGGTATGAAATTACATCCAAGCTTATTATTCGTAAAAATTCTACCCATTTTTCTTTTGTAATTACATGGCATCTATTATACTTTTCTTAAATTACCTAATAATTATTCTTGAAGTTCAAGTACTATATATATATATATATATCAATAAATCTTCCCAACCTCCCAACACTCCACACTCCATCTTTTTAAAAAAAAAAATTTAATTTTTTTTATTAAATAATTTTTATATAAATAGTGAATAAAAAATTTAAAATAGTTTAAAAAAAATAAATTCAAAAAAAAATTTTAAAAAAATATTAAAAAATATTTAAAAATGTGGAGTGTGGAGTGTGGATGAATAGTAGGAGGTTGTGTAGCAAAACTCGTGTTTCGCTACTTCTCACCCACGATCTCCAACAACCAAAGGATAAAAGGCACCAGGGTGGAGAAGGGGAGCCTCCAATGCTTACATCAGTAATAGTTAGAGTAATCTCTAGGCCAAATCATTCCCCTTTCTACTTTACGTACCTGATCCCTTTAAATAACCATCTTGCCCTCATCTTATCCCTTGGGTTTAACCACTTTATCTATTCTTTAAAACTTGAATCTCAGTCTTTCAGAGTTATCTGACTGTTTCAGGTGGATAAATATCTTTAACCGTTTTGGGATAGAAGGCGAGAGTCTTCCTTATTAGTTTAGCACAGACCCTATTGGGTTAGATGGGTATTTAGGCTTCATATGCCTTGCTGGGCTGTGGAGGGCCGAGCCCATGTCAACACCCCGCAATCCATTGGTGATATTTAGACCCTTCCAATTACACCACAAAGTCTCTTGGCATATTATGCCAAGGGACTTTAATTTCAGGCATTTTGAGGTTCTCGATATTCAGGATTTCATCTCAAGTAAACACCAATCTGTCTAAATGAACGGTTAGTATAATTTGCCTTGATTTTAATCGAATCATCTTAGATGAACATAAATGAAAATGAGTTCAACTTATCTGGAAACCCCTTGCTCATCTTGGTCATCGGGGTGATCCTTGTCAAGTGGAGTGAGGTGGGAGAGATGCTCGACCACTCAGTTTTTGGAGACTAGGTGTGGCGAGAGTGATGCTGGACTACGTAACCTTACCTATTGGAGGGAGGCGAGAGAGATGCTCGATTGCTCAGTTTTTGGCAAAAAGGTGTGGAGGGAGTGATGCTCGACCATGTAACCTTACTGATTGGAGAAAGGCAGGAGAGATGCACCCCTGAGTTTTTGGCGAGAAGGTGTGGCAGGAGTGATGCTCGACCACGTAACCTTACCGATTGGAGAAAGGCGGGAGAGATGCTCGACCACTCAATTTTTGGGGAGAATGTGTGACGGGAGTGATGCTCGACCGTGTAACCTTACTGACTGAAGAAAGGCGGGAGAGATACTCAACCGCTTAGTTTTTGGTGAGAATGTGTGGCGGGAGTGATGCTCGACCGCGTAACTTTACTAATTGGAGAAAGGCGGGAGAGATGGTCGACCGCTCGGTTTTTGGTGAGAATGTGTGGTGGGAGTGATGCTCGACCACGTAATCTTACTGAGTGGAGAAAGGCGGGAGAGATGCTCGACCGTTCAATTTTTGGGGAGAAAGTATGGTGGGAGTGATGCTCGACCACTTAACCTTATCGAGTGGAGAAAGGCGGGAGAGATGCTTGACCACTCAGTTTTTGGCGAGTAGGTGTGGCGAGAGTGACGCTTGACCATGTAACCTTATCGACTGGAGAAAGGCAAGAGAGATGCTTGACTACTTAGTTTTTGGCGAGAAGGTGTGGCAGGAGTGATGCTCGACTGCGTAACCTTACTGATTGGAGAAAGGCGGAAAAATTGTTTAGGTTATGAAAATAAAAAACCTCCATAAAAATAACATTTAATCAAAACGGTCTTAGCAGTGTGAACAAAGAAATACTAAGAATTTAAACATAAAATTTCCTTAGATGCTCAACATTCTATGGATGCGGTATTTCACATCCCGCCATATCTTTTAGGTGATAGGTTCCCTGTCGATTGGTCCCTGTAACCAAATACTGTCCTTCCCACCTTGGTCTTGGCTTTCCTTCTTCTGTCGTGGTTACTCCTTGTCCCTCATTTCTGCTTTCGTTACAAGAACTGTTGGTGAAGGTGGTTGGCAGACTTCCTCTCCATGTTCTTGCGGCTATACTATTTTTACATCTCTCTCTCCCCTTTTCGATTCTTGTATGTAACACTCTCGAGCGAGTACTTGCTCTCCATGTGCCTCGCCAACTCCTAATGGCATTAGGAACTTCACTTTTATGTGATAAGTGGATTTAATCGCCTTCAAAGTATTCAACATTGGTCAACCTATTATGGCATTGTAGGACGATTGAGTTCTTACCACCAGAAACTCAGTCATATTGGTGGCAATGTAAGGGTCAGATCCTACTAACTCCGGCAGTGTGATAGACCCCATGGGTTGAACTACCTCCCCTGTAAATCCCCTCAACGTGGTTGGTGCCGGTCGAAGTTGGCTGACACTTAAACCCATCTTTATGAAAGCATCCCAAAATAAAATGTATGTCGAGCTCTCGTTTTCTATCAATATTCTTCTCGTCGTATAATTTGTGACTAGCATTGTCACAAATATCACGTCATCATGCGTGTATACCATCCCCCTGGAATCCTATTTGCTAAAGAAGATTGGGGGTGAGTTCTGCATCCGGGTCTGCTTGACAGTCCTCTCTACATTGTAAATTTCTTCATACTTTGCCCATCTTGCATAAGCCTCTCTCCTCAATAAGGTTGGTCTACCTCCCGCATATTCACCAGTTATAGTACGTATTTCTCCCAGAGGCATTCTCTGCCTATCTACTTCTTGCCTAGACCACTCGTTTCTTGGTTCTTGTGACCTTCTCGCCATTTTAGGGGATCTCCTCTTCGGGCTTCTACTTCATCTATCCTTGTGCTCTTGTTTCTTGTCATTCCAGTGTTGTGGTGGAGATGTATTCTCGGCCACAATATGCTCTAGCTCTCCATTTCCTTTCAATTCCTTGATTTTTTGTTTGAGCGTATGGCAATCCTCTGTTCGATGGTCATTCGCCTTGTGGTACGTGCAATACCTTTGTTGTCGTCACCCACGGTCCTCATCTTGCCTGTTATCTTTTGTTTTGCCCTGGTCATGTGCACTATGAACGTGACCACTACTATACCTCCCGCCTTCTTGCCTTCTGTCGTACTGATTTTTCCTCAAATTCTGGATATTTTCTTGGATATGGCCTTCCCTTGATGCATTCTCCTCTTTTCGCCCTAGTCAGGTGGTAAGGGCGATCAAAGTATCCTTAGCATTCACAAGTTGTCCGCCCGATCTATAAATTCTAGTAAGGTGGATGTGGTTTTCCTTGCTAGCTTAGCCATAAAGGGACTTCTCGACCATATTCTCCCGAGTAATACAGCCAACATGACTTTTTATCCTGGTCGTTTGCCATCATTCTCTCTTTATTGAATCGTTCTAAGTATACTTTCAGACTCTCATCTTCCCCCTGTTTTACTATCAATAAGTATGCTGCCAGTCGCCTCCTCCGCCGACTGACCATAAATTGGGTAATGAACTGTGTAATACCCTCTCATTCCTTCCTTCCTTCTGACGTAAGCAATTACATCTGATGCGATAGCCTGCCCACTCCTCTCTAGTGACTAAGAGCCCCGTTATACGTGCCAGACCTAGATGGCATGTTTTTAAAGATACTATGTAATTTATAAAACTAGTTTTGTGCTTTAAAGTAATGTGTACTTTAAATGGAAGATTCCTATTATTATTTAAATAAAAAATATTTTAAATAACTCAATTATAATATCTTTGAAGAGTTCCAAAAATATTATAATTGTAGGAAATCATTTTATATAAATGATTCCAGTTATTTAAAATATTATATGATTTAAATAATGATAGAATCTTTATATTGATTTAATGGTTTTATTCATTTAAATATTTTAAGTAAGACTTCATCATTTTATAAATGATGAAGGAATATTATTTTAAATAATATTCTATCTTAATTCCTCTCAATACTTTTAATTAAGTTATTGTTTATGCATTTTCAAATCAGTATTTAAGGGTCACATTTAGATCATTTTATAGACCCCCAGACGTCGGGTTTTAGGATAAAACCCCAGCCCCTCTCTCTTTCTCCCTCACTTTTCCCCAACTCTCTCTCTCTCCTCCCTTCTCCTTCTCGGCTTGCCCCTTACGCAGCCTTTCTCTCACCGAACGGCTCCAGCCCTAGCCTGGCGCCGCTGTGCTCCGGTGAGCCTCACCGCCCCTCCGACTAGCCTCTTCTCCCTCCGGCGAGTCTCCCTGCACCGGTCTCCCCTCCCCCAAGCTCGCTCCTCCTCTCCCTCGATAGTGCACAGCCTGAACGGGCTTAGTGCTCCCTGCGCCGCCATGCGTTGTCCTCCGGCGCCACCACTCCCACGGCAGCCTCCTCTACCACCGGCGTCCTCCTCCAGCAAGCCTAGCCTCCATCTCCCCGCCGGTAGCTCCCAATGCACGCACGTAGCCCCTCCATGCATGGGTTCACTGTGCATGCTCCCAGCGCCGCTGTGTGCATCCATCTTGGCCACCGGACACCACCATGAGACTCCCTAGGTCTCCCCCTTCCTCCTCCCGTAGACCCATGACCGGTAACCCTCTCCTCCATCTCCCGGTGCCTTTCTCTCTCACGCACGGGTTAAGCCCGATCCGCCGCCACCCACGGCGAGTGTGTTAGGGACCCTGGTCTTGTCCCTAAACACTAAGTCCATGAGCTCGCCTTGGTGATGATGGTGACCGAGTGTCATGCCTTCTTGCTTGGCCTTTGCATGTATTATGGCAATGATGGGTTCCTAAATTGATGAATGTATGATATTTAGTGATAGAAATGATGATGATGGTGAGTTTGAGTGATCTAAGTGATGTTTAGGCATGTTTGAGGCAATGGGGAATGGCTTGAGGGTTGCCCTTGATGTTGGGGCCACTTGGGTGATGTTTAGGGTTGGTATGATGAAGATAGGCTAGGGTTTGGATGTGGCTAAGGGGAATTTCGAGATTGGAAGAGTTGGATTAGGGTTGGAGTGTAGGATGAGTTGCTATGGTTTGGAATGAAGTGTGGATGAATGAGGCTAGGACTCTTAGATTGATGGAGTCTCTTTGGGAAAGATAAGAATTCGGTTAAGGTAAGAAGATGAAGATGAATGATGTTTGAATGGGTCTAGGGTTGTTCCTTGAGTTTAGGGATTGTTAAGGTAAGATGAGATTTGGATATGGCAAGATGATGATAGTCTTTGATTGACTTGAGTGATTATAGGGAATGAGAGATTTGTGGGATTGGATATGGAAGATGTGATTTGGGTATGGTAAGAGGTTAGAAGTCTTTGGGTGTCTTGAGTGATTGAGTGATTTTAGGGATGGAGTGATTCTAGAGAAGTTCCTAGAATCAAGGGATTGGCTAAGGTAAGATATGAAAGGTCTTTGGTGGTTTGAGTGATTCTAGGGATGGTCCTAGAATTAAGGGATTGGAAAGTGAAGATAGGATAAGGAAGATATGATTTGGAGATGGGTAGGTGACTAGGGTTTGATCCTAAATGGTAAGATGCATGGGAGTTGTTGGGAATTGGATGTTTGACTAGGGTAATGGGTGTATTTCAAATTTTGGAGGGATTTGAAGATGAGATAAGGATTCCTAAGTGGTAGGAATTGCCTTATGGGAGTCTAGAATTTAGTTGGATGAAGGGTGGCTAGGGTTAGGATTCCTAAAGTTTAGGAGATCCTTATGGAAGGTTAGGCTAGGGTTTCCAAATGAGGCAAGACTTGTGTATGGCAAGATGGAGGCTTAGTGGATTGGGCTAGGGTTAATGGATATGATGGAGGCTAGGTCAAGTGATTTTTAAGGCAAGATATGTGTATGGAATGTATATGGCAATAGGTAAAATGATGGAATGTATATGGCAATGGTGAATTTCGGCCAAGGGCTAATGTGGGTGAGGGAAAGCTAATTTTGGTAAGTGGAGCTTATGAGAAATATGGCCTTGGAAAGATGGAGGCTTAGGATGTGTGTGGTATGTGAGAAAATGCAAGGAAAATATATGAACGATGGATGAATAGACTCAATAAAAGAATATGAAGACTCTTTATGGTTTATATGGATATTTTGAGAAACCAAAGAATACTAAAATTAAGGCTTAGGATATCTTTGATATGCAAGAAAGTAAAGATGAAAAAAATGAAAAATATAAGAACAACTAGAAAGGATAATAACAATGTATTTTTAGATTTTTGAATATAGAATGGAAAACATAGACAAGAGATTGAAAAATTGAAAGCAATACTCATAAAATTGATAAATAATTCACCATTGATTCACGAATTTCACGATGATGAAATAAGATAGATTGAATCACACCTATTCACGAATTTCAAGGTGATGATCCTCTACTAGGGATTCACGAATTTCACCCAAGTAGCTCAAGTGCTAAGCACCGAAAGGTGATCTCAAGAACAATAATCCACCCACTTAGGGATTTACCAAATTGTCAAAAGATATAAAATGAAATGCCTAAGGGTCCTATTTATAGAGATTACAAAGTGGAAACCCTCAATAGGTCCCTTGAAATATAATTAAATAAAATAAATAAAAATAAATAAATGATATGATCTTGCATGGCCAATATGGCCCGTGATATGTCTTGGCCCTTGGTTGGCCTTGGCTAGCCTTGATCCTGGAAGTGGCCCGATCTTTGTTGTCCATGCATGCCTAGGACCTTGCCCAGGACCTTGTCCTAAAGTGGTTTTTGATGGGATCCCAACAGAGTGACCACCCTCTCCGGTACCCTCAAGCCACCACGAAGCCAACCGGACCACCCACGAGCCCAATCTGTCACCGGTGCTCGCACACTCTCTCTCACTCTCCCACGACTTCTCCTCCCTCACAGTGCACGACCAGCCCCTTTCCACCACCACGGACCACTGTGCCGCCACCACCGAGCCTCCATGGCTCCTCTGGTAGTTCCCTTAGCCTGGCCCTAAGCCTAAACCACCACTTTGTGTGGTGGGTAATCACTGCATGTGATGGACAGTCACTGCACGTGACTGACCGTCACTGTACACGGCTAGATCCATAGTGATACGCTCCCTTTCCAGTATCATTAAGGCCACCTTAGGCCCTTCCAAGACCACACCTAGCTATCTAAGCGCCTAAACAGTCATTGTACGCGGTGAAGCCACCCCATACACTCTTTTCGATGTTATCGACTGTGACGGTCAACGAGCGATGCACGGGTTATCCCGTCGATTCTATAATTCTCTATCCCTCGTTATTTATGTTAGATGCTAACTAGTTGACTAGGTTGTGGACTGTGTTGTTAGTATTGTGGAGTGTGCTGTATAGTACGGTGGTGTGGACCGTGATGTGAAGTGTTGGGCGTGTTGGGATGTGTGATGTGTAGTATTGTGGACTGTGACGTGTAGTGTTGGGTTTAGTTGGGAAGTGTGCTGTGTAATAATGTGGATTGTGCTGTGAAGTGTGGCTGTGGTTTATGTGCGGTAGTAGTGATGTGGCGTAGTGCCATGAATGGAGTACACGTGGGGTGTACTCTATGTGGTGGGACGATGCACCATATGACGTGTATGTCATAGTGGTGATGTAGCGTAGTGCCGTGAATGGAGTACACGTGGAGTGTACTCTATATGATGAGACGATGCACCATATGACGTGTATGCCATACTGGTGATGTGGCATAGTGCCGTGAACGGAATACACATGGAGTGTACTCCATGTGATGAGATGATGCACCATACGGCATATGTGCCGTAGTGGTGATGTGGCGTAGTGTTGTGAAGGGAGTATGCATGAAGTGTACTTTATGAGGTGCAGTGATACACCGTTTGGCGTGTCGCAAAGATAAAGATGGTTGCGTAGTTGATAGAAGAAGAAATGGATGTATGGTGTTGGAAACTATGGAACAGTGTCCCGAAGTGGTGAGATATGGTTGTAGTCCAAGGCGACGGGTGTCGCCATGTGATTGGCTTATGGCCGGGAATAAGTGCGAAGTGGCTAGAAAGTATCAAAGTGGTGCAGCGGAAGCATGATTGGGCAACGTCATGAAGTGACGTGGTCAATCATGGAGTTGCGCTGTGATGACCTAAGATGTATGTAAGGTGATGTGACAAAGTCACGGTGTAGCTTGAGAACAATCTTGAGCTATATGGCATGACGTAAAGTGTAGTTATGAATGAGTTCTATCATGTTAAGTGTTGGGATGAACTGTCATGAGGGTCAGGTAGCACGAAGAGTCGTGCTAACCTGGTAAGAGAAGGTTGGTATCGGAGTATGGCGCTTGTCCATACGACCCGATGACCAATGTAAGGTATGTTGGTCCTAGATGATAAAGGGATAAGGTACGTATGTTATTTGGTTAGACACATGTGCCGGACGAATTTACCGTATATAATGGGTAATCTGTCCTATGTACGGTTACACGGTACTTAAGCCTCAGGGTGGCTTAGAGCCGTATGATGTGTATGGATGATCATGAGAAGTAGAGTGAGCTAAGATACATAAAGTAGTGATGAATGTACTGTCTAAAAATGAGATGCGTAACTTAGTAGGTCTAAGTCATGTGTCAGAACGTGGTTAATAAGAAGAACGGGACAAAAGTCCTAGTGTCTTAATCCTAAAGTGAATCATGAGTTCACCCTAGTGAGTAAGCACTCGAAGTAGAACATCAAGGTTGAAGGAAGTAGAGACCGTAATAGATCTCCAAGGGTTTTATCATAGTAAAGGACATGAAAGAGCACGGGATAGAATGAGAGTGTTCTAAGTAAAGTATAACTCTATTTCTAGTCAGTTGCTTATGCATTAGATAGAGAATAACGTTAAGGTTATGTATATGCATGTAGGTTACCATCTGACACATGCATGAATGGACTGTATGGTATGAAAGTAGCATAGAGTCCAGGTAAGTATTACGTTCATACTCTTCTAGAGTTTTCTAAAGATAAGAAAAAAAAATAAAAAGTTTTTCCTTTTTGAAAACGAAGAAAAGAAATACCCTCCCTCTTGAAGGGCAGACGTTTTACGAAGAAGAACGAAAAGTAACTTTTTTTTAAAGTATAAGTATGTATGGCCCTCTTTGACAGCCCCTGCTCACGCACCCAAAAATATTAATTGTACGCATGTGAATGGATAACTATACGTTGTATCTATTGTATGTATTTTCAAAGAAAAGACAATGCACGAAAAGAAGATTTTCGGGCTCTCGCCCCAAACGACGTTTTCTCACGAAAAGACGTTGTCTCATGAAAGCATGAAATGAAATGAAATGAAAGGCATGCTCATGCACATGAAATGAATGAAAGCTACAGCTCTCTAGAGCTGCCATGAATGAATGAATGTAAATAAAAAATGAAAGAAAGGCATGAGCATACAGGAATGTATAAAGCAACGTAACGGGCACATGAATGAATGAATGAGGTACCCAAACAAATGAATGGGCAGATTGCAATGCCGAGTAATAGTATCTAGTAGTGCACCCAGTGCTGTATCCCTGACGGAATGAGATTCCAACCCGTGGCCACTGGCGAATCCATTGGCCATAGGGCTGCTAACCCTAGTACGCGGGGCGTAACAGTGTGCACTAGCCTATGAAAATGAAAATAAAAGAATGTATGAATGCATGACATTCTTTAAGAAATGAAGGCAGTGACGGGAGAACATTTTAAGGAAAAGAAAAGTATGTTTAAAGATGAAAATCCCCGTCCACTGATGTTTACGAATGAAAGCATGTATGCATGTACGTATAGTATGTATAGAATGATGAATGCATGACTGAAAACCTATGTTGCTATATTTTAACCGTATGAAGAAATGCTTACTGAGTATTCGAATCATTTTAGTTTTTATGTGTGCCCCTCCTCCCACAGGAACTAAATGAGCAGTACGCTCAGGAGGGACATGGCCAAAGTAGAAGAGCACGGAGTCTAGGCATAAGCGTTTTAAATGTATGAAAGGCCTTTTTATTTTAAAAATTTATATTTTCCACTCTTTTAACCCACAAACCCCTTTTATTTTAAAATCACATTTTATTTTATAACGTAGAATCTTGCACCCTGGGAAGGACAGTAAAGTGTTTTAAATTGGACGGTAATTCCCGTCGTGTTTTTCAAAATATTTCGTAAAAAGACCCACCTCAAGGACGGGCGTTACAAACTGCCTACCAAGTTCTTCAAAATTTTCAATGGAGATCGGTTGCAACTCACCGAACCATCCTCTAGCCGTTCCCTTTAGTGTTAAAGGGAAAATTCTGCATGCAATCTCTCTTTGGAACCCATGGAGAGTCATATGGGCCTTGAAAGTATCCAAATGTTCCACCAGATCCTTGGAGCTGTCGTACATGTCTATCGACGAGACTTTGAACTTTGGTGGAAGCAAGACCGCCATGATCTCTGAGGTGTAGGGTAGGTTGGTGCCGGTTAACAACTGGTCAACCATTAAGGATGTGTTTATCTTTTTGGTTATTTCTTCATACTTATCCATCAGGCTGCGTAAATCATTGTGCATTTTCTTTATGTCTTCTTCCTCCTGATGAACTTTACCAGCGCCTGCACTATCTACCTTCGTCTCCTTTCTGTCAGCTTGACTAGGTGCTGCATCTTCTCCCGACGGCCCGTTCCGCGCCTTGAGGGTCTCTTATCCTTTCACAGCGAGTCTACTTCCGAGGTGAGTTTCTTTACTATTTTTTCCATTTATGCCAATCTTCCCTCCATATTTATTGAAGTCTCTTCTTGATCTCTGGTTACCTAAGACTGAGTCGTAATGGGCATGTGAAAAGCACGCTGATTTGTTAGATACATCAGATTCCACAGACGACGCAAATTGTTTTGGACGTGTTTCACTGGTTATCACCCACGATCTCCTACAACCAAAGGATAAAAGACATTGGGGCGGAGAAGGGGAGCCTTCTATGCTTAAGTCAGTAATAGTTGGAGTAATCTCTAGGCCAAATCATTTCCCTTTCTATTTTACATACCTGATCCCTTTAAATAACCTGCTCGCCCTCCTCTTATCCCTTGGGTTTAACCATCTTATTTATCCTTTGAAACTTGAATCTCACTTTTTTATAGTTATCTGTCTGTTTCGGATAGATAAATATTCTTAACCGTTTTGGGATAGAAGGCGAGAGTCTTCCTTATCAGTTTAATACATACCCTATCGGGTTAGATGAGTATTTAGGCTTCATACGCCTTGTTGGGCTGTGCAGGGCCAAGCCCATGTCAACATGATCTATTTGGGTTATTTAGACGGAAAAATCTAGATGTAAGCAATTCTGTGCATTAATACGTGCACCTATTTAATGTGATTAATCAAAAAGTAAACTTTATTGAAAACAATACTAATTTACACTTAAGATATGAAAACAATAGTATTAACACGCAGATTAGTACGCAAACTTATTTATACATAACAAAACTCTATTTAGACCCTTCCATATACTATATAAATTGCTGTTGAAGACTCGAGAGCGTCCTCGATCTTCGTATGGAGACACTAATTGTACGTATGGAATAAGATTATTTCCATTTCATTTGAAATAAACAATACTTATATTATAATATAGAATATCATCATGTGATATTTTGTAATTAAGTCATTTCACGTGTAACTTAATTATATTCGATGAACGGCCTTTATTATTAATTAATTAATTAATTATAATTATTAATGGGATGGCTCATGATGTGGCGTCAGCTTATTGGCCGGTGGCTTTCATTTAATATTGGAGTATATAAGTGCCAGGACAAGCTGGGTCGTGCTAGTGATCGACTAGACAATTTGACAATCCAATTTAATCGAATCAATAAATCTTCTTCTTCTTTTTTTCAAAATTTCAAGTTTCTTTTATAAAAGAAAGATCAGTTAGAAAAGTGATCATGTTGCAAAATTTTGGAAGATTTATATATATATATATACCAGTAGAAATGATACGTGCCCGAGGCACGTATGTCCAGTTGAATTTTTTTGATGTTTTTATCTTATTAACAAAACACTTTTTAAATTTACGAAATTTTTACAGGTAGATAAAAAAGTTATAAATTTGATAAATATGTAACTATTTTTCTTTTTAAGATTTTTTCTTTGACCAATAATATCCCATCTTCGAACGGAATACGACTGAAAATGATATTGCTTGATCAAGATCTTTCTAACCTCCTAACATTCCACATTCTATCTTTTTAAAATTTTTTTTAAAATTTTTTTATTAAATAATTTTTATATGAATAGTAAATAAAAAATTTGAAATAGTTTAAAAAAAATAAATTCAAAAAAAAAATTTTTAAAAATATTAAAAAATATGGAGTGTGGAGTGTGAATGAATAGTAGGAAGTTGTGTAGCAAAACCCGTGCAACATTGATTTTTTTTTTCATGTCGTTAAAGTTGGTTTGAGAATTGTAATTTTTTTTTTCATGTTTTGATCTTGGTTTAAGGATTGTAGCATTTTTTTTTTTTCATGATAGATGGGTTTCTGTTAGGGTTTTACGAAGACAAAAGAGGATATGCACAAAAATAAAAGAGAAGATGGAAAAGTAAAAAAGAAAGGACATTCACCCATCTGACTCAAGAAGAGACTGGAAGAGAAAAAAAAAGAAGATAAAAAACGAAAAGACCAAAAACACCTCATGGAAACGGACAAAAAAAAAGAAAATAAAAAGATAAAAAAGACAACATAAAAAAAGAGACATAAAAATGGAAGATGACAACTTTACTATTCATCCCCGAACGCCGCTTATTATGTATAATATAGATATATATATATATAAATAAAAATAAAAATTCAATTAAGTCAATTTCTTGAGTTGCCAACAACCAACTGCCAGATCATAATGAACATCATTTTCTGGGCAACTAATTAAGTCCCACGTCACGTAGTGGTCAGTACAGGAAATAAATGGCAAAACATAAGTATTGCTCATGTGAATAAACGATGATCACAAGCTACAAATCCAGTTGACAGGATTCATTTTAATTTTGATTTTCCAAATCTATGACATATATACTAACAAATATTATATATATATATATATATATGGCCAATCGAGGCATTAAATATTATAAGAAAATTACTTATTTATGATTAATTATTTTTAATAAAAATATTTATTTCTTATCAAAATGAGTATATTTTTATCATAAATAATCATTATCGTAATAAATAATCCGTTACAAATATTTATTTTTTTTATAATTAATTAAAGTTGGACAATTTTGTTAGAGTACTAAGTTATTTACTACGAACGGAGAAAACGAGTTAAATAAATATATAAAATGAATTCTACGATATATATATTTATTATTCATTTTCTATACAATAATAAATAATATATTATGACAATCCCCACAATGAATTGGATTGACGGATCGATGTATGCATGCGTACAGCTTGTATTGTTGGCCCGCCAGCCACTAATTTACAACCACATGATATTGCTATTTATATATATATATAACCTAATCTTTTAGAAGTAGTCATGTATTTACTAGTTAGGTATATATAAGGAGGAGGCTGGGTCGGTCCCATGCATATAAGTTTATAACAACTTTGATGTAATATGCCCCATATATGCATCCTATCACCCTGAAAATAGTTTGATGATAATTAAGCTGCAACTACTCATGTCACGTTGTTAGAAAGGGAATGAAAAGCTGAATGTAGAGAATTGATCATTTATCATTGAAAAAGGCCTTCTCGACATACATAGGCTACTGCTTATTATATATACATTGTAGTGGTAAAGAAAAAGATCCTAAACTAACTTTATCTTCTAGTGAATTACAAAGAATATCATGTACACAAGTGTGGATATTACAGGTATGTAGTGCTTTGCATCAATTTTCCTAACATTTAGTGCTGCTATGAATATTTTGTACTGCCACTGTGAGTGGTTTGCTGCCATGCATTTCCTCACTGCTGCCATGCATTCCTTCACTGCTGCATTGATGTTGCTTACTGTCATCATCCCTGTTTTCCTTGTAATCCTTCCCCATCATTTGCATTCCATGAGATCCCCCTCAAGGTGGACATAGATATTAAGAATTCCTATCTTGGACATCAGAAATTGGAAAGTAGAAACTGGTAAGGTCTTAGTGAAGATGTTTGCTAACTGGAGTTTTGAGGCTATGTGCATAGGTGTGATGATCCCAGCTAGAACTTTCTCTCGAACAAAGTGGCAATCTAGTTCTATATACTTAGTCATTTCATGAAGGATTGGGTTCTTTATGATATGAATGGCTGCCTGGTTATCACATAACAAGAGAGCATATTGTGCATGATCAATATTGAACTCTTTTAACAAACCAAGAAGCCACATGATTTTACAGCTTGTGGAAGCTAGTGCTCAGTACTCTGCCTTAGCTGAAGATCTAGAAATAGTCACTTGTTTCTTAGATTTCCAACTTAGCAATGAATGTCCAATGAATATGCAAAAACCTGTAACAAATCTCCTAGTCTCGGGGCAAGCAGTTCAATCAGAATCACTATATGCCTTTAAATGCAAGGATGATTTGGCTGAAGAAAATGCTTTGGCCTATGGATCCTTTCAGATACTGGAGAATTCTATAGGCTGAGTGTAAATAAGTTTGTGAAAGTCTGTCCATGAATTGGCTTAGAACATTTACAACGTAAGTGATGTTTGGTCAGATGATAGTTAAGTAAATAAGCCTTCCAAGTAAGATCTTGAAAAAGTTCATCTGTGCTGTGGCTCAATTTGTGATTCGGCACAATGGGTGTAAAGGCTATCTTTGTGCCAAGTAACCCTGCATCTTCCAATATTTCGAGAGTATATTTCCTTTGGTAGAGATTAATTCCAGAAGAGGACCTAGCAACCTCTAGTCCTAGAAAATATTTGAGAAGTCCAAGGTCTTTGATTTTGAATTTGCCATGAAGTAAGCCTTGAGTGAATCAACTTCTTTTTTAGAGTTACTGCCAGCTATGATATCATCTACATACACCAAGAGTGCTATGAATCCTTTGTGACTAACTTTATTGAATAAATAATAACTAGATTTGGATTGGTGAAATCTACTGACAGTGAGTGAATTGGAAAATTTTGATAACCATTACCTAGATGCTTACTTAAGTCTATAGAGGGACTTATTCAGTTTGCAAACCAACTTCTCCCCCTCAATATGCTCTCTCTTGATGTGGTAACCTGTAGATATCTCCATATAAATGTTTTCATCAAGATCTTCATGGAGAAAAGTATTGTTGACATCCATTTGAGATAAAGACCAGTTTGGAATAGCTACTAAGGCAAGGGAGACATGAACTGTAGTGAGTTTAGCAATTGGACTGAAGGTTTCTTGAAAGTCAAAACCCTCTCTTTGAGTATACCCTTTGGCCACAAGTCTAGTTTTGTGCCTTTCAAAGGAGCCATCAGATTTGAGTTTGACTTTGTAGACATATTTGCAGCCAATTGCAGTTTTGTTGGGGGGTAAGGTGGTGACAATCCAAGTGTTATTTTCCTCTAAGGCATTGAGTTCAACCTTCATGGCATCTTGCCAATGCTTAAATCCTATAGCTTCACTATAGGACTTGGGTTCAGATATCAGTGAAAGTGAAACAGAAAATGATTGATGAGATGGAGAGAGATGTTTATAAGTCAAGTGAGCATCGTGGGGATGAATTGTTGAAGATGGAGAAAAGGTATTGAGGGGTTGGGATTCTGCTATCTGGCAGTGATATTGAAGGAGATAGGTAGGCTGTTGTCTATTTCTGGTGGACCTTTGAAGAGGGAGGGAGGCATTGAGTTCATCATTGGTTTTATGATGAGGTGAAAGAGGGGAGGGAGCAGAGGAGGCATCAGGCAAAGAGGATGGAGGTTTAGAAGGTGGTTCAGATTGAGAGGGAGTAGTAGAAGAGGGTGAATCTTGTGTAAGGGAAGAAAGTAAAATAGGAGGAGAAGTAAAGAGGTCGTCTGGTGGTGTAGGAGGAAACCAGATTTTGTGGAAAGGAAGAATGCGTATTATCTAAATAGGAGTGGGAAGAGGGAGTAGAGGTGGAAGATTGGAAGAGAACAGATTTATGAAAAATAACATTCCTAGAGATGAAGATAGAATGAGTCTCAATGTCATAGAGTTTGTAACCTTCGACATTAGCAGGGTATCTCAGAAAAATACAAGGTCTAGCTCTAGGTTCAAACTTAGTTATGTTGTGTTGGAGGTGCTAGCATATCATAGGCAGTCAAATACTTGAAAGTGAGAATATGAAGGTGGTGATGAGAAGATTATTTCATATGGAGATTTATTGGAAAGAAAGGGTGTAGGAATTCTGTTAATAATGTATGCTACAGTTAAATTGGCATTTCACCAAAATTGGGTAGGTAATGGAACTTGAAAAAGACGGGCTCGGGCAACATTCAAGAGATGTTGGTGTTTCTTCTCAACAACACCATTTTGTTGAGGGGTATACACACATGATTTTTGGTGAATGATGCCATGATTCTTGTAAAAGTTAGCCATATCAAACTCAAGTCCATTATCAGTTCTGATTTTCTTAACTTTGCTATTGAATTAAGTTTGTATGAGATGAAAGAATGATTGCAAGATTGATCTTGTGTCTGATTTTAGTTTCATTAGAAAAACCCAAGTAACTCTTGAACAGTCATCAACAATAGTTAAGAAGTAATGAAATCCTTGAAGTGAAACTTGAGAGTACGAGCCCCATATATCACTATGTATTAAATCAAAAGGAAGTTAACTAGTGGAAACATTTGAAGGAAAAGAAAGATGTTTCTGTTTAGCTAAATGAAAAACTGTACAATGAGATTGGTCCTTGGACTTTACATTGGGTACATGAGAATGAATTAAATTCATTTTTTGTGAAGATAAATGTCCTAATCTAAAGTGCCACAGATTGAAATCTTGATGTACAGATGCTTAATTGACTCGAGCTTGACTGGAGAGGATTGAAGGAGGAGTGATGTTGCTGTCATGTGGGCAATGTAGTAGATGATAGAGGCCAACATGAACCTTAGCAAGGCCAATCGTCATTCATGAAGATAGGACCTGAATGAAGCAAAGATCATTTAGGAAAAACCGACATGTATTTGGACTTTGAGTGAGCTTAATAACTGAGATGAGATTGAATGTGAATGAGGGCACACATAGGACATCAGTTAGAAACAAGGAATCTAAGTCTAATAGTGCCTATGTGTGTGACTTGAGCCTTTGTGTCATTTGAGAGTTGTACAAAGGCTTGAATGCAACAAGATGAGTTATCAAAAAAGGAGGTGGAGCACACTATGTGATTAGTGGCTCTTGTGTGCATGATCCATGGTGTGTTATGAATATCAGAATACCTATGAAGTGAAAGTGAAGTGAGTTTGTGACGATTTATGGTAGTGAAAATAGAAGGGTTAGTGGGTATGGAAAAACTAAACAGACAATGATGATTACCTGCTAAGTTTGAGTAAGATGTGGTTGAGGGATTGGGGTCAGAATTGACTGGTTTAAAAGGCACAGAGGTAGGTAGTAGTGGCTTGGTCTGTCCTAAGTTCAGTTGAGGAAATTGAGTATTGACAAGAGTCATAAGGTGTTGTGCTTGTGCCTGAGAGAGGGTTAATTGAGAAGCACTTGGAGCAGGTACTTTTTGGCCTGAAGCAGCAATCTAACCAGTATGGGCACCAGAAGCACCAGCAAGAGTAACCTAATTTGCAGAATAAGGGGCAACATAGGCATTAGAAACATTTCCAAATTTTGATTTGGTAAATTTGAAATTGGGTGGGAAGCCTATTAACTTGTAGCATTTTTCCTTTGTGTGCCCTATCTTCCCACAGTGGTTACAAACTAGTTTTGTTTTCTCCTTTTTCTTTGAGGAATTTTGGTAAACAAGTAGGGCAGAGGGTTCTATGGTAGGTAAGGCCATATTTCTTACTTGCCTCTGCCTCTCCTATTGTAAAATCGCTGAAAAAGTTTTGTCTAAAGAAGGCAAGGGACTTAACAGAATAATCTGTCCTCTTACAACATCATAGTTATCGTTCAAGCTCACTAAAAACTTCAAAACATAATCTCTTTGTTCAACTTCACCAACATTTTTTAAAGCAGCACATGTACACAATCCACAAGAGCAACAAGGAAGGGGTCTATAGCTATGTAATTCTTCCCAAATAGTATTAAGTTGTGTGAAGTAGTCACTTACAGAGAGATGCCATTGAACAATTCCAATAAGCTTGTGCTGAAGGTGATAATCCTAGCTTCATTAGCTTGTGCAAAACATTCCTTAAGTTTTTCCTAAACCTGTTTAGCAAAGGTCATGAAAAACACATTAGAGGCAATGTATTTTGAAACAGAATTTAGAATCCATTCAAGGAAGATGTTGTTGCATCACAACCATGAAACATATGAGGAGTTTGATAGTCAGGGGTGGGAATGGTTCCTTCCAAGAATCATAACTTGTTTTTTATGGAAATAAAGAGTAGAAATGATCTATTCCAAGAGAGGTGAGATAATGACAGTGTTTGCATTGTCACTATGATGCAAGAAGAATGGGCTATTTGGATCCTTAGTAGGAGAAGAAGAAGAGGAAGAATAGGAGGTCATGATTTATGAAGTGAAGGCTATTTAGCGACTAAGAAAGCATAGCATGAAAATTTTCTTAGAAAGGGAATGAAAAGCTGAATGCAGAGAACTGATCATTTATCATTGAAAAAGGCCTTCTCGACATACATAGGCTACTACTTATAAACACTGCAGCGGTAAAGAAAAAGATCCTAAACTAACTTTATCTTCTAGTGAATTACAAAGAATATCATGTACACGTATGTGGATATTACAAGTATGTAGTGCTTTGCATCAATTTTCCTGACACGTAGTGCTGCTGTGAATATTCTGTACTGCCACTATGAGTGGTCTGCTGCCATGCATTTTCTCACTGGTGCCATGCATTCCTTCACTGCTGCATTGTTGTTGCTTACTGTCATCATCCCTATTTTCCATGTAATCCTTCCCATCATATTGCGTTCCGTGAGACACGTTGTGGAAATTATTTTTTTTGAAATAATCTCATTTCATTAATGATCCGAAGTTACAAATGTTGACTGATCAGTACATGGAAAATCAGTAACCTTAAGTCAATCTACGCAGCAGCTCTGGAGCTTCCCCACACACAAAGTGCTTTGTGGCGGACATTGTCTTAACTTCTAAACTTTCTCAAACTAGAAAAAGCGTTCTGTAAACCAGAACTAACAGGCCATCTCAATCTTCTCAAGAGGGATTGCGTATGGGACACAATGGATATTAAATCCAAGAGCCTATTTCTACTAAATAAATAACTAAAATAAACTAACAAAATTACAACTGAACACTACAACACCAAACCGACCACAAACACTGGTGGAGCCCCGGACGACACGCCCACCGCTGACATCGGCCTCTCGAGCCCAGGCTGAGCGAGCACCCACCGCTGATATCGCTCACCACTCTCGCGCAACACTTGCCCCGGATTACGTCCGATCCAGGAGCACAACACCTCGCTCGGATCGACAAACCAACAGCAAAAACCAAAAGAAACTAAACCAGAAACCAAATATTGAAACGGAACACACAGAAACAAAAAGAGCCAAACAACAGAGAAAAGGGTGAACAGAGCAAAAGATCCGGCTGAGAAGCGAGCGGGAACTGTTCACTGGGTGGAAACGTCGTGGATCAAACTATGAAGGCCCGGAGTCAGAGGGTCCACCGAAGCCGATCGTGGCGTCTGCAAAGTCCTCTCTGGTGGAGCGTGAAGGCCACTCGCCAGCTAGAATCAAAGCTTCGTCCCGCGCGTGCAGGCAACGCGCCACTCCGATGGATGCCAGATTTGAGAGGCTTGAAGATCGGCGACTCGGCGTCGTGCCGGTGAGGTGCGTGTAGACGGACGACGTCTGGAAAGGCTCGACCGGCGATCCTCCCTTATTTAGCTTGACAAAACAAAAACAAACACCCAAAAACACAATGCGAAAATAAAATAGACAGAGGGGAGGGGAAAGGAGCCGAAGCTCCCTCCCCCTCACGTTAGAGCTGGAGGATGGAGAGTTTCTGAGAGAGGGGAGAAGATTTACTCGGCAGAGATGATTTCCGTGAGAGTTTAATCTGTACGACACGTTGTGGAAATTAATTAATTCCTTAATTTCAAGTAAAATCTAATTAACTACTTATAATGTGGCTTTATTTATTTCATTAGTCATGACGCGCGTTATATATATGTGATAAGAAAATTTTATTCCACAAATATTGTTTCCTTTTTTTTTCATGTGCTAATTTAATCTATGATCAATATTATGTGCAAGTACAAGATCATGAAAACAATATGATCAATAGGAATAAACAGGTAAGAATTATTTAATTTACAGCATCAATTACTTAAGCACGTACCAGCATAAAAGTTACCACGTAATGAGAGGAAGGCGTGGGAGTATTAATGATACATGGGTTAAAAATTTGTTACCAAGTTTACAAATTTATATGTAGTATAATGTACGTACATGCATGCATGTATCCCCTGATCTAGTCCATGTCAACTATGTCCACTCATGATCATGCATGTCTATGCACATAGTAATTAATCATGATTTAGACATGTTATGATTTTGCATGTGGCCGTACTGGTCATCAAGTTCACATTTAATTCTATAAAGTTCTAACAAAAAACTGATCACTTCGTGCATGGAATATATCATAAAAAATATTGATACTGATATTGATTTGGGCCAGCTGCATGCATGCTAGCTTGATCTGATCCATAGCCTGATGATCTATATATAGATGCTTTAATTCTTCTCACTACAACGGATCAGTTCAATTTTAGTCTCAAAAGATTGGATTTTCATCTCAGAATACATTTTGAAATAAAAATAAAGCGTCTCAAGGTCATCTCAATATCACTATCTCAAAAGATATTTTGAGACGAGAATCACAATTCCATCTCAAAAAATATATCTTGAGACAAACATTTGCTTGACCGTTCGAATCGGTTCGAACGGCCATTTTGTTCAAACCATTTTTTCTGGGACATCTAAATTTCATCCCAGAAAGCTATTCGACCGCCAACAAAAAACTTTCAAACGGATATGTATGTTCGAACATATCTTGCATGGATGGTCGATCAATACTAGTCCATTCGATCAAATAGACACGAGAGAACGTTCGAACAGACAAATTGATGATCATCAAACATAAATTATATTTTTACAATTTTATAGATTGAGTAAACTGTTCGAACGTATAATGAAAGGATCAAACGATTTGCCAGCTAAAAGACATTCGAACGATTTATTGTGATGTTCGAACAGTTAATTATTTATTTTAACAAAAAATTTAAAACTAAATAGGCATAATTAAATGATATTTTAAAAAATATAGTACAGACTGTTCAATACAAATAAAACCAGTCATAAGTCTAAACTAAATAAATAAAATAGTAATAATAGTACTAATACTATAATCCATACAGAATTTTATAATTAAATCCCAAAATGTATGCAAAACATGAAAATCAATTGCTTGGAGGTCTAAACTGTTGCTTAAGCATCTACATTTGGAGTTGCATCTCCCTCCTAAACTCTTCTTATTGTTCTTCTTATTGTTTCATGCGCATCTCCATGTCTCATTGTTTAGCCAACTAAGTCTCTAACTCAACTCATGCTGTCTTGCAGTCAATTTTTCAATTCTGGAATTCGTATTCTCTAACGCTATAGAGGTACTTGACATTAAGGAAGAGCTAGAAGGTTTTACACAGCGACCCAAATCCCTCAAATATCCTAAACATTGACCCAGAATTTGTGTAAAAATTTCAACATCACTTGTTGAGGAATTTTGATCTAACGCAATTTTAGTACGTAGGGCAACCATTTTATCCTATATACAACATAAAGAATTAATATCGTCACAAATATTTAAATATGTTTAATTAAAACATATTATAATACTTATATAATTTTCAGGAGTATCGGAATGAGTCTACTCTCTATTACGATCAATATGTGATACAACATATAATTTTGTCAAATCATAATTAGTGTCTGACTCTTGCTGCAAGAGACATTGTTAAGATATAAAGTCAATATTAAAATTAGTACCTTAAAAAAATAAACTATATAGAATAAAAAAATAAAAGTATATTACCAATTTCATAGAGAGGCGACGAAAAGGTCTTGAGACTGCATGATGATGAATCTTCAACTTCGATCTATTTGTTTTATTTATAGAACTTTATGCATAGAAGTTATAAATATTAGTAAGCAAAAATTATAAATAGGACACATAAAGAATTCATTTAATTTACCTTATATGATGAGTTCTCAAATATGTCACAAAGTTTTTCCCAATCAGAAGGTCGAACATCCTGAAAAAAATGATGGCATACATCTTCCTTGTTCTCGTACTTATTATAATGCTTATGACATCTCGTCTTATACTTGCAGAATGCATTACACATAAGTTCATCGACAGTCTTACGCTCCTCTTTCCTACCAAAATTTAGTTTAAAATCATTTTTGGAAAAATGTATACACAAATATTATCATTTAGAATATTAAATAATATTAATATAAATTAATTATTTAAATATTATGTACCAAACAACGTTTCTTTATAAGCTCTGTCACATCTTGCGGGACTTTATGCCATGAACTCGTAGCCAAATGTGCATAAGTTCGTATAAGAGCACCCACATGTGATGCAAGCCAAGCTACTTGTTGTCCCTCGCCTCCGGTATATTCATCAAGAATCTTAATCTTAATCTTATCCACTTTACGATATTTCTCTAATATCACATCTTTAGTAGTGTCATGACCTTGACGAGATTATATTGTTAACACTATAAAATATTTAGTTATTTACCTTATATCAATTATCTTAATTGAAAAAAATGAGTATTAGATTAGATATTTACCTTGTTCTGTAGAGTCGGCCTCTACTGGTGAATCAAACGGAAAGCTAGGAACAGTTAGAGATGGGATGCGAACTTCCTTCCTCTTTGGTGACATAATTTTAAGATATTATGCAATGTGAACACAAAATCAATCAATCATTTGTAGATTCGCTCTCATGATCTGTAGATACTTCAGATGACTCAATATTTTGCTCAACTATCACATCAACAATTTCAGCCTTAATATCTTCCCTATGTAATGGATCATCTCATACTAGCTCAAATCCACAAATAAGTTAAAGACGTGTTGACTCTCTTAGTATGCTTCTTGAGTAGAGGGATCATCTTCTTCTTCATCTTGTCTCTTCACCTCAGGGATAACGTCATATATATTTCTTGGAGAAAATTTTTGTGCTACTCACCATTTATTCCCTATCTCAGAATCATCTAAGTACAATACTTGAGATGCTTGGGAAGCCAAAATAAAATGATAATTTTCATACCATTTTTTGATATATTAATACTCAGGAAATATTCATCATGGCATTTTCCCATTCGAGAATTACTTAAGTCCCACCAATCACACTTAAACATATATACCACAACCTCCTTCAAATATCTCATTCCAATTATATCGACAATAATCTCATAGAAATCAACGTTGTCTCCGTCATGACTTCATTCGACTAAGACACAACTATTTTGTGTTTTCCTATATTGTTCTTGATCCATTGTGTGATACCTACTTTCTCGAGAAATACATGTAGAATATTGAGTAGCGCGTGTCGAGGGATTACATGCCAGGGCATACAGTTCGTCCGATATATCGTTTGGATTACTTGCATGCATTTCTACAACCTATATATTAAATAATGCATAAACATTTAAAAATAAACAATCCAATGTATTTTTTAATTTAGTACAAACTCGCATCTGTAATGTTATTACCCGTTATTCAAACCATTTCGAGAACTTCTCTTCATATTTTTAGTCTATATTATTTATTCCGAATTCTTTGAGCACATTAATATGATCACTAAAATTAAACATTACCAAAAAAAGTTATATTCGTATAATTTTATAATAAAATAAATTACAACATTAATTAATAGATAATGTGAACTTACTTCAAGTGGCTCTGTGATATACCGTATTTTAGTGTATTTTAATTGAAAGATTATTTTAATTAATTCAAATATTGGCTCTCTTATTTTAAATTTATCGAGTTTCTCGTTGGTTTAATTTTATTATTTTTTTAGTTGTAAAAATTTATTTTGATATGCTTTCTTATTATTAATTATTATTTTACATTTAAATTACTCTTTAATTTAAATTAGTTTGTTTATAGACTTTAAAATTATTGTGTTGTTGAATTTTTATTATTATTATTTTAACTTACTCACTCCTGTGTTTGAATTAGTTTTGTTTAAATTACTGTTTTGAAATCATTTTCATTGGATCAATTTTGTGACCCAAGTTCTGATAACTGAATCTCATTTCTTTTCCTCACTTTTTCTTTCTCCTTTTTTTTTTTTCCCTTTTTATTTTCTTTCTTTCTTTTCCCCTGCATTTCCTCCTTCCTCCCGTGCGCACATCCCTCTTCCTCTCTCCCATCCGATTTTTTGTCCTTCTGTAGCACCGTCATGTGCCATCTGTGTTAGCTACCGCCCCTCTCCTTCTCCTCCCCTCCAGCGGCGACCTCACCCATCCAATTTCAGCTCCTCCCGCATCACCGCTAACCCCCAGGCGCAGCCTCAAGCCTTGGCACCCTTTGTGTTCCAACACCACCGTCGCTCCACGACCGGTCACCATCTTTTCACCACATCACCATCTTTAACTCCGATCCGCCACCGGTGAAGCTCCTCCATCGTGACCGATTTGAGTATTTTGGCTTCCAAACGCCTTCCTCGCGGCCACCCACGGCCAAAGACCACCACCATTAGTTTCATCAACACCTCTAAGTTCTTCCCTAGTAATTTCAAGTTTTCGTTTGACCCCGTTCAAAATCTTCCATTTTGAAACCCACAGCCATAGTGCATTTTGCATTGTTCCATTGTTGTGCTGCCACTTCTAGCACCTTCGCGATCATTCAAAAATTATATTATAGCACTGTAAATATTTTTTCAAAAAATTTTTGAGATTTAAATGTATTTCTGCACTAACTCATATTTCCTGTGAATTTGTTGGTTGTGCCGGACTGAGTCCGAAGAGTAAGAGGGTCAGTTGGATTGGAAGATGGATTTGCTGTGTGATTAGATTATGTGGGGATTTGTTGGCTATTGGATATTTGTGTTGTGTCATATACAATGCATTTGCACGTATGTTCATGTTTGTAAATGAAAACTAGGTTTTTGCATGATTGCATACATTTTAATGTGTATATATTTGAAAACTGGATTTTCATGTGAAAGACGATTTTGGGTATATTTGAAATGAATGGATTGAACAGTTTGAGAGAAAAGAAAAAGACACTGTAGGGATGGTAGTAAGCAGAGATGGTAATAGAGTCCTGCCTGTGATTCCTGCCTACGGTGGCTTATAAATGGTTGATTTTTGTGTGAATCTTCTGAAAAAATGACGGATTATTATTATTTTGGACTAAAATGGGATTTTGGCGTGCATTGAAAAATATTCATTTTTGGAAAAAATGATGTATTGGGTCTAATGCATATTTCATCATATGCATGCATAATTGTTGGTTGCATTAATGTATTTTTATCTCGTGAGTTGTTTGGATTATTACTTACCTGCGATATCGTTTTATGGTACCTTAGATTTTGATGCAGATGAGGGCGAAGAGCCTGTGGGATTGGATCCGTAGAAGGAGTGACATGTGGTTATTTTTTGGATCATGGGAGTTGTTTCCCTTTTGTCTATATATTTAGCTTTTTACTTTATTTCACGGATAACTGTATAATTTTCAATAATATTTTTATTTTGGTCGTTTTGTATTTAAAATTCTGGTACTTAGTTGACTTATTTAATTTATCCGCTGTGTTTTTGTTGTGCACTTTTTACATGTTGCACACACTTGAGCACTTATTGTTGGGATGCGTGACCCATGTTGTCATCATTCTGATGTCACCATTTCCGTGTTTCCATACGTGGGAGTCAGGGCGTCACAGTTCTATCTCGAGACAATTGTTAACACATACCATTGAACTTTCTCAAATTCTCTTCCACACAAATCATAACTACGCGCGGCACCAAGTGGACGTACTTGTTAGGAAAACACAGAACCAATTTGATGTCTTGCTTGGTCAAATCAAAGTTTCTTTCCAGCCGATCAAATCTGAAGTATTTGAAACAGAATATATGTCACTCATTATCAATATATGTTTATGCAATTAATCTTTCTAGGCAGGTTTTGTTACCCACTGTACATTTTAACTTTCTAAGGAATCGTTCAATAGGATACATCTATCTATATTAAACTGGTCCTATGAGTCGAGCCTCACATGGCAAATGAACGGCTAAGTGAACCATGACGTCGAAGAATGATGGTGTGTAAATACTCTCCAGCTTATACAATATTATAGCAATTTTTCATTCTATATGATCTAAAACTTCTACATTCAACGTTCTAACATATAAGTCTTTAAAAAATGCACCAAACTCAATCGAAGCTACCCGCATATATGTCTTCAAGTACCCATGGATACCAATAGGAAGATACATTGTAAAAATACATGACAATCATGGCTTTTTAGTCCAGTAATTTTTTTGTCATTTATTCGCACACATCTTGTTAGATTCGTGGCATACCCATCAGGTAATTTAATATTTATAAGCCCCTCACAAGATGTAGCTCTTTCATTCCTTGACAACTTATACCACCCAATTGGCATGTAGACAGATTAATCACTTTGTTGCAAGTGTATTTTCGGTCTTATTCCCAACTGCTTCAGATCTTTCCTTGATTTTATATTATCCTTAGTTTTGCCTTCAATTGACATCAATGTTCCTAACACAAACTCGCAGATATTTTTCTCAATATGTATAATATCGAGACTATGCCGCAATTTTAACGTCGACCAGTAGGAAAATTCAAAAAATATACTCTTATTTATCCAATTTAGCTCACTCGCATTTCATTTCCTCTTCTAATAATTTTTTATCAAAATCATTAGTTCCAATATTTGCAAATTATGCAAATACATCTTCGCCAGACAAATATGGTGAAGGGTGCCCCCACTTAACAATGCCATCAAACATCCTAGCATTTCCACACCATCTATGGCCACTAGGTAAAAATTGACGATGACTCATGAAGCATAATTTCCTCTCATGCGTAAGCCATTTAGATCGTGTATGTTTGTTACAAATCAAACATGTTATTTTCCCCTTAGTACTCCAACCTGACAAGTTTCCATAAGCAAGAAAATCATTTATCGTCCATAACACGGCAATATGCATCTTGAACGACTTGCTTATTAATGAATCAAATGTTAAGACCCCATTCTCCCACAAATCTTTTAATTCTGCAATCAGTGATTGTAAGTGTATATCTATATCATTTCCAGGTGATCTCGGACCTGAAATGGGCAAACTAATCATGAAATATGGATATTTGATACACTTCTACAGTGGTAGATTATATGGCATAAGTATAACTGGCCAAGTGCTATGACTAGTGCTCATGTTCCCAAATAGATTAAATCCATCTGTTGCTAACCCAAATCCCACATTACGAGATTTTTTAGCAAATCATGGTTGTTCCAAATCAAATTCCTTTCAAACTTGAGAGTCCGCAGGATATGACAAAACATTATCATTCCCGACTCTAGATGATGAGTGTCATGTCATATCCACAGCCGTAGAACGTGACATAAATAACTGTTATAATCTAGATATCAATGGAAAGTGGCTACAACCTTTCATGGCACATTCTGCTTCTCAGTTGTCCATCTTTATTCATGGCAAATGGGACACTCGTTAAGCTGTTCATTCTCTCACCAAAATAACACAGTCATTCTTACATGCATGTATTACGTTGTAGTCAAACCCAAGTCTTCTTTTCAACTGTTTTGCTTCATAGAAGTTGTGGGGTAAAATATTGTCTGATGGAAGTGCCTATCTAAACAGTTCGAGCTACATATTGACAAGTTTAATAGATATTCGACACATGAATTTTATATCAAGCAATCTAATTGTAAATGAAAACTTGACGTGCATTCTACATCGTGGATATAACTCACACTATGAATCATTCCACAAGCGTGTAAAAGTGTTACAGCCCGAATCATTTGAATTTGATGCATCCGTATCACCTTCATCCATAAACATTCCCTCACCAATGTCACCCAACATTTACTCCATATCCTCTTCATATTCATCACCAACAACCTCTGGATGTACATCTACACTAATGTCTTCTTGTTGACTCAAATGGCGCTGGATATGATTCTCTGTGTAAGACCCAATCAGTATAACCTTAGTCAATACCTTTGACAAACAAATGCTCTCTCACCAAGTCTATCTTATGAGAACGCAAATTCTTACATTGTTGACATGGGCATCTAATACGACTGTCACTATCAACTGTACAGGATGTGAACTCCAAAAATTTCTTAACACCTTCAACATATATATTGTAATCCTATCCCAATCGATTTTTAACTCGCATCCAACTCTTATCCATGTCTAATACCCTATTACAAACAATTACATGCATCAATAAGCAAGCATTTATCTAACATATTGTGCAAATTCTTCTTTTCACCGGGTAGTTGGTCCTATCCCATTCGAGATTGTAAGATCATAATCGCCAATCAATTTTCAGCGATCTTGGTTGGTCACCAATCCTAAATTAGAGAGAAGAAGCATGGGAGCTCATATCTTATATTAACATCATCGCTGAGTTCTATAAAGAACTCGATGGATTCGGCCCAGATGACGGAGGGGTATACAGGATCTCTGTCCGAAGAGCTCTAGTTATATTTTCAACAGATGGAATCGTTGAATATCTCAATATTCCTAGACTATGTGATGCTTATCCGAACGTGCTTCCTAGAGAGTTTGGTCCTTTGGGTGAAGCGGAGACGGCTTAGGAGAAGGGAGCAGTTTATACAAATGAACTTGATACCCTCGCTGATTATGAGGTGAGGGACTTGATTGTTGGTCCAAATGCTCCTCTGTATTACGGGACGAAGAGCATCAGGCAGGTAGATCTATCTTTTTTCTTCAAAATCATGAATCTAATAATCGCCAACAATATTGACCTTCAGCAGCACAAGATCAAGGTTGGCATGGATCAAGGGAAAATTATGATATGGGTCACTTGTGGCATTCCTATCGATCTTGTGGAGTATATATTCGATGAGATTAGATCATAGGCCCGGTACATTACGACAAATATACTATCATTCAGGATCCTAATCTTTCGATTTCTACTATCATAGTTGTGCCAGATGTTGCCAAGCATGCACAAGCGCCAATGAGACCAATCAACAGCACCACCATGTCACGAAGTACGGGATGCTCGAGATTCATCTTCGTGGACTTGTTCCTGACTGGGTTGATATATAGAGAGATGCATAGCCAGAAGATCCTGGAGTATCGGTTGATGAGGCATCCACATAGGCTGAGGCATCATGCACATCTATTCACGAGGAGATGGCTGATATACTGCGTGCAGAGATTGGCAGATACACATTAGCGGTTATTGATGCAGTGCGTACGAAGGTCTGTACTGCCATGTCTGAGTTGCATACAGAGCCTAATGCTAGCATCTCTAAGTTACGTATAGAGATTAATACTAGCATCTCTGAGTTATGTACATAAATTCATGTCACTATTGCAACTCAAGTCACACCCAGTACTTGACTGACATAGGTAAAGATACGATTAGCTGCAGTCAATGATGTGTGCAGAGAGTTAAGATCATAGTAGTTTCTATCTTTTATTTATATTTTGTTTGTTTTTGGTATGGACAATATCTGGTGTTTTGTAAATTTGATTTAATTATGAATTAGATCTTTTTTATCTTTTCTAGATTAATTATTGATTTATATTATGTGTATATGAATGATAAGTAGAACAACTCAATTAGTTCAACAAAAATAAAATAAAATTAAAATTAAAAAAACAAAAAAATAATAAAAAAAAATTTTAAAATATGTAAAGTATCATTCCTCTAATGACCATTCATACATTTTATTTTACATTCGAACATTGATTAACTTACCATTCGAACGGTATAGTAATACCGTTTGAATGGTAAGTCAATGTCCCGCCAAAATTTATTGACTTAACCTGCCAATTTACTATTCAGTCATAAATAATATTTGTCCAAACATTGTTTAACCTTAGAGTTTGAACTTTTTTGTATATTTTCCAAACGTTAAATCAATGTCCTACTAAATTTTTTCATTAAATGCGCCAAATTATCGTTCAACCGTATATAATTTCCATTCGAATGTGTGCAAAGACATGGAAATTTTTTCACTAACCTTAGAGACACGCATAGCTATAGTCGAGGATGTGTGCAGAGAGTTGAGATCATAATAGTTTCTATCTTTTATTTATATTTTGTTTGTTTTTGATATGGACAATATCTGATGTTTTGTAAGTTTGATTTAATTATTAATTAAATCTTTTTTGTCTTTTCAAGATTGATTATTGATTTATATTATGCAGTATATGGATTATAAGTAGACCAACTCAATTAGTTTAATAAGAATAAAAATAAATTAAAATTAAAAAAATAAGAAAATAATTTAAAAATATGTAGAGTAGAATTCCGCCTACCAGCATTCGAACACTTTATTTTACATTCGAACATTAATTAATTTACCATTCGAACAGTGTAGTAATATGTTCGAACGGTAAATCAATGTCCCACCAAAATTTATTGACTTAACCTGCCAATTTACTGTTCAGTCATAAATAAGATATGTTCAAACATTGTTTAACCTTAGAGTTCAAACGTTTCTGTATGTTGTTCGAACGTTAAGTCAATATCTCGCTAAAATTTTCACTAAAAGTGCCAAATAATCGTTCGACCGTATATAATTTCCGTTTGAATGTTCATTTTAGTCTGTTTGAACATTTTTTCTAAATGTTCGAACGGTTATCTTATTAGGGACAAAAATTGTCGTCCCAAATATTGTGTTTGAATGTGTTCAAATAGAAAACACCGTCCGTAGTTTTTTTTAAATGAAATTTAAAATTCGTCCCTACATCTCATTTTTTGAAACTATTTTCAATTCGTTTCAAAGAAAAGTTGTCCCAACAGATCTTTTTTGTTGTAGTGTCTTCTTTTGCATGCATTTTCAAAGCGATAAATAGCTACCTAGCTCTTTCGACAATTAATAATAGTTTGAGCATGCAAATTAACTCAGTTAATTTTTTTTTTTTTAAGTTATATATGTGTTTAAATTGTTTTAATATAGTGAATGAAGGATGTAGAAGTAAAACAATTTTTGTGATGTACGTTTACATGGGGGTGTCGGATCCTTAATTCGGTTGAGTCTTAATTAACCAAAATGGATATTGATCAAGATTTTTTTAGAATTGCTTATCAATTGGATTAATTCAGGGCCTAGATTTATTTATTTTTAATCCTGTTCCTTAAAATATAAAACACCAGGATCTAGCTGCTAAGTCAACATTAATCCACTTGCTAGCTAGCTAGATCTTTATGTCTAATAATAAGCAAATTAAAGAAAAATACTAGTAAGCCGACACGTACTGATCAAACATATTAATTCAATATATATATATATATATATATATATATATACATGATGCGTACACGCGTATATATCATGATCTCTATGTCTAATAATCAAATTAGGTCTTTAATTTTTCAGGTTTTTAGTCCAATATTATTTTCACTAAAAGCTTGTGCGTAAAAGGGCTTGATCTAAATTAAGTAGTAATATTAATGTACAAAAGAATATTCAAGTGTTTTGCATAAAATTAATGTTAATTGCATGTCAAATTATTGACAATTAAGTGAAAAATAATAAATATTTTTTTAATAATTTGATGTCATATAATTAAAAGATGATGGAAGGATATTAAATTATTAATCACAGTGATAAAAATAATAAACAATAATATTTCTAGATCTTATTTCATTTAATAAATAAGCTGATCACCATTTTATTTCTAGATAATATTCATGCATATATGCATGTATTATCTAGATTGATCTCATAGATTCATGTGATCATATATGCATATATACAACCAAATTGATCTTATTTCTAGATAATACATGCATACAACAATATTTCTAGATCTTATTTCATTTAATAATCCACCCGTACTACTGGTCGATCTTAATAATTAGTTAGTTAATAGGAGAATAGTCATCATCACGATGATCATCATCTTGATCTGCTGGTGGATCAGCCTGAGATAGGACAATTAGGACAACAAAGACTCCAAATAATATGGTAATAACGGCAGTGAAGTTGACAAGCAAGGCCTCTGAACCAAACTTAGCGACTTTCGAATTTTTCAAGAAAGTGAGCTTCTCTAAAAACCCTAATGTTGCATTTCTAACTGCCAACAGGAAGACACTCAATCCAAACACCACATGCCATGGAACAAAGGCGCTCCTAAGCTGATCACTTGACCCTCACTACAAGAAATAAGGCCTTTTGTGGTGATTTTTTGTCTGTTGGAAATAAAATCGCCGTAAAAAGCCTTTATTTGCAACGCTTTTTTGCATCATTGCAATCTCTTCACATCAAGTTGGAAAATGGTCTTTTGCGGCGATTTTTTTACTTTTTACGACGACAAACTTCGCTGTAAATAATAAAACAGTTTTTGCAGCGATTTTTTACTTTTTGTGACGACAAAATTCTCCGAAATAAAAAAAACATGTTGCGACGGTTAATTGTTCACTGGAAATGTGAAAGTGCCATTTTGCAGCGATTTTTTAACTTTAAAAATCGCTGAAAAAAGCAAAAGACGGTATTACCGGTGATTTTTAGTCGCCTTAAATAACCTATATATAACTACTTTCATTTCGTTTAAATGGACTTTCCCACTATTGCATCGCTGTGTTGAGCTTTTGCGGCGATATTAAATCGCCGCAAAAAACAATTAAAATTAAATTACCCCGCGTTTTCCCCTCGTTTATTTCCTTCCATTCTGCCCCTCTCTCCCCAATCTCTCTTCCTCTCTCGCACAGTGCTCATCCTCCTTCGGGGTAAGTTCTCTCTCTCTCTCTCTCTCTCTCGTTCTACCCTCTGATTACAAACCCCAAACTTCACAATAGACCCTGTCTCTCTCTCCACTGCAGATTTCTTGTGGTTTGGTGTTGCGCGCATTTGTGGGAGTTCTTGGAGTTCTGAGTTGCCGATCGGTGGTAAGACCCTTCTCCTTCTCTGCTTCTCACGAACACAAGCCCAAACCAGCAAACAAACACAAACCTTTGGTAGACATGACTAATCGCATGGCAAAACGCCCAAAAATCCAACAAAATTTAGACTCCTAGAACAGAAAGAAAGAGAGAGAGAAGGACCTTCTACCAAACTTGACCAATATTATAAATTCTGTTCTGATGATTATTCTAGTTTAAATACTGAAACATAATATTTCAATATCGATGCATTATGATGTACAATTTCAAAATGATATATATTAAGTGTGTATCATATATGTACAAGCTTGCACAAATTGATCACTACAAATCTGTATCCCATTATTTTTGCACTTTGTATTATTTTTGCATTTTGTACATTAGTTGTGCATTCCTAATGTGTTTTACATACACAGCTCACAATAGTTGTACATGCATATGTCCTTCCTCTGTAAATACTATGAGTTAGTCTATATACAGTCTCTAAATAGGGACTGCTCATGCAAGCCCATACAGTTATGCTTAAAAAAAATTAAAATTACAATAATATCTTTTTTAAAATAAAATTTTTTCCTCTTTTACTTTCATTCATCAATAGAACTACACACGTAGTCCTCCACTTAGGACTGTAAATAGAATTTCTCAGATGCTATATATGGCAATACACAAGCCTATCATTTGTGCGGGCATTCTCACATTTACCGTATTTGTTTGTGTGTGTATATCATTAAAACTTTGTTAATTCAAAATTCTACTCTTAATGCTAATATTCAGGTTCCAAAGATGATTCGGTGGAAAGATATTACTCTATTTGATGAATGGACTTTGAAACATGAAGTTCCTCCTGCCAAAGTTATTTCTGATGAACTTAACATTAATTATATTCAGCAATATTTGAACGGTACTGTGAGGGAGAGTCCATCCCGGAAAGGCCCGAGCCCAAGAAGGTCGAGCTATGGAACCCTAGGCAGAAGGAAGGAAGCTAAAGACCTCAGGCCAGAGCCCAAGAAGGCCATGCTATGGAACCCCAAGTCCAAGGGAGGAAGCTGGAGACCTCAAGCCGGAGGATTAGGTAATGAGCGTGAACCTACCCAGAATGGCCTATCGACACCAAGCTCAGAGGTGCCAAGGAGAACATCTTAGGGCTTGGCAACATTTCAAGCCCTATCACAAAGCACCGGACAAGACGCCCAATTACATGCGGATGGCAACACGTGCCCAGTCACGGATTCGATAGACCCAAGGCACGCCGCAACCAAAGCTTGTGTCAGGAGACCCAACAAGCAATGGCATACCCCAAGTACAAAAGATAGCTCGCCCGCAATCTGACACACTGTCTTGGCAAGAAGGTGGCTACAAGACAGACCTAGCACGACTGACAAGGCACGATCTCCTGCTAGGCTGCACACTGGGGCGACAGGAAAATGAGTGGTGGCAGGTCTGATACCTGACAGACCACGATCTCCCTTAGCAGAGCCCGAATCAGGTATAAATAAGGGAGATCCCTTCTACGGGGGTCTCTCTCTCACTCTCTATTTGATAACCTTACTATCATTCTATATTTTTGTGCTTTCTTCATAGAATTATCCACTAACTTAAGCATCGGAGTGACCCCGGGAGTCACCGAAGCCTCTTCTCCCTCTTAGTTACTGGCAACGTGGAGCTTGGGTGTCGCGGTACTGCTTGAGCTGTGAAACACGATATCAACAGGTACTATTAAAATTAGTTTTGATCAACCTTTAGTTAACAATGAAAGGAGAAATTCTTTTGCTGGAACCAAAAGTTCCTTTGCCAGATCTATTGCTGATAACCCGAAATGAAGAGATCAAAATCTCAGAAATTTTCTAGAAAATTCAATAAAAATTGTTAAACCTAATTTAAACTGAAAGGCATCTCTACTACCTCTCAGGTTACTTCCATTTATTACACTATCAAGAATACTGACGTATCTAAGGGTAAAGCCATAAAAGAAGAAGCTAATAAAGAAGAAGAAGATGCTTCATCTTTATCTCCAACAATTTCAGATATAGTTGCTTCTATTCATCACAGACAATTATATATATATATATAAGAGTTGAAAACTTCTATAACGAATATGCATTGAAAACATTAAAAAAAAAAAATAGGAATATTGTTGTCAAAAGATAATATTAAAAAAATCACAAACTTGAGTTTTAACACCAAAAAAAAAAAAACTAAAGATTCTAGAAATTACTAAAATGAGATTTAAAAAAAAGAAAGAAAATGAGGGAACATATTTTTAAAATTGCAAAAAAAATTAAATTATAAAAATCTCTTTTAGATTTTAAAATTACAAGAATGCCATATAGACTTGAAATTCAAAAAAATGTCATCTAAACTCAAGAAATTAACAAAATTGTCACTAAAATAGTGTGGAACGAAAAATGGTCTAAAATTGGCCGAAACGGGCCAAAATTTGAAATGAAATGAAATGGGAATATATACCGGGTACTACACCAAAATGAAAAATTTCAGTCCTTCCCAGCATGACATGTAATTCAAAACTATGAACCCAATGCAAAAAAGAGAGTAACATATGGAAACCTAGACAATTACGATAAAACCATCTCTGAAAATATTACCAACAATGTCACATAAATTTATGAAATTTAACACGTGAGATATTTAATTAAATAAAATAAAACATAGAGTCAATATTTGAACTTAGAATCTCTCTTATGATACAATGTAACATCACTACTTATTTTAAAAAATTAAACTGATAAAAAGAAGAAGTAGATTTAATTATTTATATTATATTATTAAAAAAGAAACGTTGTAGTTACTATGAAAATGAGACTCTTGTTGGTAGCTTTCCACGCAAAACCACCTCTAAAATGCAGGGTCCAAACAAACAACAAAACCAAAACAGCAATCGCCAGAACGTCAACCACAAACGCGGATAGACGAACCTTCACATCCAGGGCCGCGACCAAGCTAGCTTCCCTCTCCCTCCTCATGTTGAAACAAATATATGGACTAAACTGCATACTTACCTTTTCATGGATGTTGTAAGCGGTACGTGTACAGTGTGAAGACTTCCGCGTGTTTTTATGTACGATCTTTCTCCGGCCAAGTCATTTAAGATTATTTGACCTAGATCATTTGAAATTTTGAAGGTGTTTATGTATTCTGGATGAATGCCACGTTGCCTACTCTGATTGATGACTTTTGGGGCCCAGCCTGCTTCGTGTCTTTTCCTCTACTCACGGCCAACTACCCCCCCCCCCCTTTCGGGAGTCTAATCCATATATTAATTGCCAACAATTGTAGCTCTATGAGGGAGATGTTTTGTGAATAAGATATTAAGTACAGTATTTTTACATGGGAGTATTAATGATACATGGGTTAAATATTTGTTACAAAGTTTAATAAATTTAGTAAAAAGTACGTACATGCATGTATCCCCTAGTCTAGTCCATCTCAACTATATATGTCCACTCATTATCATGCATGTCTATGCACATGGTAATTAATCATGATTTAGACATGTTATGATTTTGCATGTGGCCGTGGCCATGAAGTTCACATTTTATTCTATAAAGTTCTAACAAAAAACTGATCACTTCGTGGAATATATCATTAAAAATATTGATAGTGATATTGATTTGGGGCAGCTGCATGCTAGCTTGATCTGATCCATGGCCTGATCTATAGATAGATGCTTTAATTCTTCTTCTTTTGCATGCATTATTGTCAAAGCGATATATAGCTATCTAGCTCTTTCGACAATTAATAATAGTTTGAACATGCAAATTTACTCAGTAAATGCACAATTAATTTTGTTTTTGTTTTTTTTTTAAGTTATATATGTATTTAAATTGTTTTAGTGAATTAAGGATGTAGATGTAAAACAATTTTTGTGATGTTTTAGTTGGAATATGCATGCATACATGGGGGGTGTCGGATCCTTAATTCGGTTGAGTCTTAATTAACCAAAATGGATATTGATCAAGATTCTTTAGAATTGCTTATTAATTGGATATATAAATTCAGGGCCAAGATTTATTTATTTTTAATCCTGATTAATTCTTCTTTAAAATATAAAACACCAGGATCTAGCTGCTAATTAGTCAGCATTAATAATAATCCACTTGCTAGCTAGCTAGATCTCTATGTCTAATAATAAGCAAATTAAAAAAAAATATTAGTAAGCCGACATGTACTGATCAAACATATTAATTCATTATATATATATATATATATATATATATATATATATATTTATACATGATGCGTACGCGCTTGTGTATATATATAATCTATGTCCAATAATCAAATTAGTTCTTTAATTTATCAGGTTTTTAGGTTTTTTTTTCCTAAAAGCTCGTAAAAGAGCTTGATCTAAATTAAGTAGTAATATTGTACAAAAGAATCAAGTGTTTTGAATAAAATTAATGTTAATTGCAAGTCAAATGATTGACAATAATTAAGTGAAAAATAATAAATATTTTTTTAATAATGTGATGTCATATAATTAAAAGATGATCATGCATGGAAGGATATTAAATTATTAATCAAAGTGATTACAATAATGAACAATGTTTCTAGATCTTATTTTATTTAATAAATAAGATCACCATTTTATTTCTAGATAATACATGCATACATTAACGAAGCTAGCTAGCTACTAGAAAATAATCCACCCGTACTACTACGTCCATATATAATAATATTAAAAACATGATCTTAATAATTATAAGTTAGTTAATAGGAGAATAGTACTCATCAGTACGATGATCATGATATGATCTAGATCAGCCTTAGAAAGGACAGTTAAGACAACAAAGACTCCATATAATATGGTAATTATAACGGCAGTGAAGTTGACGAGCAAGATCTCTGAACCAAACTTAGCGACTCCCGAATTTTTCAGGAAAGTGAGCTTCTCTAAAAACCCTAATATTGCTGCATTTTCGACCGCCAACTGGAAGACTCACTGCAACAAATATGGATTTTTTCTACTAATTCTTTTTCTAAGATATGGGATGGTGGCAAATAGTAGATTGATAACACGAAAACTGTACGTAGGAAAAAATACAAGTTTTTTATCACGAGATCACATCAGCCAGTAAAACTTTGTGAGAAAACAACTTTTTATCACGAAATAAACACTTTTTACAGCAACTTTTAATCGCCATAAATAAACTTACAGAAATATTGACCTTTTCATGAATTATTAGTATTTGCGACAAGATTGTTATCTTTTTGCGGCAACACAATATCGCCGCAATCTTACAAGAAATATTTTTCTTCCGTGGGTTATTAGTTTTTGCGACCAAGTTATTACCTTTTTGCAACGACTAGTTATTGCCGCAAATGAACTAACCTGCCAAGGTTTTTTAATTCTAGCATTTATTTATCACTGCAAAATTTAATAATTCTTCGCCGCAAAGCTAATAATGAGCAAGAACAAAAGCGCTGCAAAAACTTGTTTCCCACAAAATATTAATCCCACGTGGCAAAAGACTTATTTTTTCCCCACAAATATTTTTCCCATTGCGTCGTCCCCCCAAGTCGAAAATCCACAACGTACCTCCCAACCAAGCCACGCCGCCACTGTCGACGTAAAAGGACCTTGCACTTGTCCCGCTCAAACTATCCGTTGGTGCCTCCCACTCGTCCCGCTAACTCTGTCTAGCCAATGGGTCTCTGCCCCACAGTCGCACCACTGCCGTCTGGTAAGCTCTCTCCCTCCCTCCCTCCGTTTCTCTCACTCTCCCTCTCTCAATTTCATCTTTCATGCTTTAAAACTTAAATTCTTGTGGTTGGTTGAGATTTGGAGTTTGATTTTACATATGGTTCAGATTTTTTATTTGATATTTTGGGTAGTTAAAAATTAGGGTTTATGGATTTTGTTACAATAAGAGGATTGGAGGTGAGTCGACTTGGTTTTTCTTAGAAAGCATCATAAAAGAAAGCATATAAACACAAATGACTAGCAGGGAGAGATAGAGAGACCGACCAATAGAGGAAAAAGCAAGAACTTACAGCAAAGGCATATTATTGAAGACTTTTTCAGATACAAAGAAATGGGAGAGAGATAGGGTAGATTGAAGACTTTTTCAAAAGGGCCAAGCTTATAGCAAAAGGCATATTATTATAGAAAACTTGTAGCAAAAGGCAATGGACCAACATAGTCTTTTTGCTAGAAATATTGAATTTATCCATAAAGTTTACATAAAACTTCCTTCATGGAGTAATTGTTTGTCGTCCATTTCACCCCCCAGAGCAGTTGCCTTTGCTCAAGCCCTTATTCTGATTAGGAAGCTATAGTTACTGTTGCACATTAGTTACTCTTCTATGTAGTATATCTATAGTTACTGTTGCTTCTAATCTCTTCTATGTAGTATCTCCTAAAAAGTTTGTTACTGGTTATCTAGGTCATATGTAATTGATCTATATTCCCTTACACTTGGGTTGCTTATCTTTTCACACTTCTGAAATTATCTTTATCCATATGCTGAAAACAGATTGGCCATAGTTGTCACTTGGGGAGCTTTGGGTTGGAACTGGCCTTTATGTGACTTGGATGTACTCATGTCTATCCTACTCATCTTAAATAATATGTAACTTTTGTATAGTTATGACTTGATGTTTTGTTACACTATTAATGTATTGGCTTGGAATCTATAGGTGTTTGTTTTTTTTGCTTTACATATCTCCATTGAGTTGAGTAATGTCACTCCTATTTTCATTTATGTTTATTCTCATTAAATTATTAACTACTTCTATCATTAAACTTGTTATTCCGTATCAGAGTATTAGAACAAACCCAACCATCCATCTATGGCCCAGAGCACCGTGCACCACCAAACCCAACCATCCATCTATGGTAAGCTGAACTCTTTGTCTCTCTCTATCTTTGTCTCTATCAAGCCACGGTTGTCTTTGATGTTTGATTTATTTATTTTTAGAGTTGTTTGGTTCAATTATTTTTGGAATAAACGAAATAGCTGTTTTTTAGTTGATTTATACTAGTGAGAGACAAAGAGTTTTGGAGTTATGCTGGAATCTCAGTTGGTCTGTGAAAGGTTTTTGAACTAACTAACTACTATTGCATTTATTTGTGTCATATTAATTGGGTTAGCCTTGAAGGTTTTTGAACTTTTTCTTTTTAAGTGTTGACTGATGTGGTTATATTTTGGTGCCTTCTTATTTGGTTGCAGGAAAGGGTAGTAAAAGCCATGAATATGTATCTACTACATGCACTTGTAAGAGTTTATAGCTTGACTAGGTTTCACTGGTTCTTTTCTCTTTAAGTTGCTTACAAGAAGACCAAGTTGTCGTGAGTTTGTAAAGTATGATGATGATGTTGGTTTAATACCTGGTTTTGTTCTCATGTATACTTCCTATGTACTTGGATTTGGCCTTCTCTTATGAATAAAACTTCTTGATTACCTTAAAAATAAAAAACCTGGTTCTATAATGCTAGCTAATGGGGTATATTGAAAACACATGAAATCAAACTTGCCCGGCTCCATATAAAATATAATTCTTCTCGTGAGTTTGTAAAGTATGATGATGATGCTGGTTTAATAGAAAAATTTGTATATATTAAATGTATTGGGTATGGATGAAGCTTGTAAAAACAAATGAGTGTTTTGAATGGATTGTATGTTGATCTTATAAAACTTGAATGGATTGTATGGTTGTGGTTTTGTGGAGCTATGAATTATAACTTATAAAGTTTTGTGATTGTGGCACGACCCAGGGGTGGCACTGGTGGCCACCACGATGATCGTCGGCGCAGTCTGTCTCCTCTAGGGAAGCTGCCAACCGCCCGCTCCCCCCGGCGTGGTTCCCCACGAACCACGTCCCGTCGTGCCAAAAACCAAAGCACAGCCCAGCTGCGTTGCAGATAGAAGAGACGCCGACAGAGGCCCTTGTGGTTCGCCGGGGACGTCTGGCCACACCAATGCTATCTCCAACACCCATGGCTGGCCCGCAGTGGCCACTCGCCGCACACCCAAGCTCACAATGTCATGCACACAACAAGAAACTTGAGGCCTCCAACCACGAGCATAGTTGTCTCGCTGACCGTCACTACATGCACAGCTGGCAGACTCTGCCCTAGCCACTACATGAACCGCCAACAAGGGGTTGTTGTCTTCCCACCCCATGTGCACCTCGTTGTGTGCAAGGGAGTTCTACGGTGGCACTGTGCGCTTCGTTAGAGGTGGGTAGGGAGAGCTTGTTCGTCAGTGGCACTATTCCCTTCCTTTATCGTAGGTGGCATTGTGTCCACAAGACAAGAACCTGTTCCCCGAACCAAGCTCAGTCTCTAGTACTGACAACACCTACTCAAAGGTCATCAGCTCGAGAACCTCTTAAGTCACTAGCTCAGAAACAGATGCTCGAAAGTCACTAGCTCAAGGACAACCCGCCCAATGGTCACCAACTTGGGAAACTGCTATTTGGAAGTCACTAGCTTGGAGCCAACTTCTCAGCTCGGGCACCACCTCGGCCATAAGGGCTAATCTACACCGAGCCATCCTCAGCTCGGGCACCATTCATCCACTACTCAAACAGCACTCATGGACCAAACCAATCACAAATGAGTCGAACACACTTGACACAGGGCTTGGACTCCAGCTCGAATGATCATCTCGCACGGACCAGGAGGCAGGCATGGGCTTGGGGCTTTGCGCTGCCCTGTTCTGCTCTGTTGCGTTGCTCTACTTTACTCCTTTGCACTGCGCTGCTCTGCTCTACTACGTTGCTTTGCTCCTCTACGCTGTGTTTCTCTGTTGTTGTGTTGCTCTGCTCTGCTCCACTATTATGCTCTGCTACCCTGTTCTATTATGCTCCCCTTCACTAATGGGCTTTCCCTTGAGGGCTCGCCTTAGAGGGCTATCCCCAGCAGGCAAGCACAGACTCCCCCAACTAACAACAACTCTTGGTTTATCTCTCTCAAGCTAGTCGGAACACAAACCAGTCCCTAGACTGGACTTGAGGCCTTCGCGAGGTACAAGCACAATCTCTTGATTGGCTACGAGGTATTGGCTAAGGACCAGAGCCCTAAGCTCTACCCGAACAACAGCCACTCGGAACACCAGTCCCTTGATTTGCAAACCTTCACTCCAGGTTGCTACTTTCGATACATTGGCTAAGGATCAGAACCCCCAAGCTTTACCCTAAACAACAACCAATCGGAACACAAGCCAATCCCTAGACTACACTTGCCGGCCTTCACGAGGTACATGCTCAATCTCTTGATTGGCCACGAGGTATTAGCTAAGGACTAGAGCCCTGAGCTATGCCTGAACAATAGCCACTCGGACCACAAGTTCCTTGACTTGTTGACTTTCATGCCAGGTTGCTACCTGCGATATATTGCCTAAGGAGTAGAGCCTTTAGCCTTGAGCCCTGCCTTGACAACAGCTAGTAGGAACACAAGCCAGTCCCTAGACTGGACTTGCCAACCTTCGCGAGCTACAAGTCCAGTCCCTTGACTAGCCACAAGAGGAGCACAAGTGAAAAGGTCATCAAGAGAGGTGAAGGAAATGAAAGGAAACATAAGGAAATGCGGCAAAACAAAAGAGAAATGCAAATCGGTAAAGCACCATGTGCACGGACTCCTCACAACTCGATAAACAAACAAGCATGGACTCCTCAGAGCTTGGTAAGCACCATGTGCATGGACTCCTCGCAGCTCAGACTCAGCAAGACTCAGTTCGGACCAATCACCTATGGTGCTCAGGCAAGACTCGGACTATCACCGCAGGCTCTCCTAGCGGGCTCACCCAGACTCCCCCAACAGGATCTCCCTAGAGGGCTTTCCTAGCAGTTTATCTTTCTCAAAACTTATGTGAATTTTATTTCTACTAACAAAACTGCTTCCTATGGTGCGGAACACAGGCCACGTGGTCCTGCGCTCCGACAAAGCAATTCAGCACGAACGAGCACCTTCGTTCCATGAAGTTGAGTCCCTAGACTCATTGCAAGGTAAGGCCAAGCCCCTAAATCGTTGACCTCTCGCTCAATAAAGCCAAGTCTCTAGACTCACCGACTCCTACTCAATAAAACTGAGTCCCTAAACTGGCCACGAAGTCGAGTCCCTAGACTCGCTGAGGGTTAAGGCCAAGTCTTTAGACTCGCCAACCCCCTGCGAGCCCAAGGCCAGGCCAAAGCTTCTTGAGCCCTTGCCAACACCTCACGTCCAAGACAATTCGAGTCCCTAGACTCACGCCGAGTATCATACTCGAGCCATAACCACTACCAGTGGGCTACTCCACACAAACTCCAATATTAATAAATGAAAAAAATGAAAATAAAGGCATCGAATGAACATACACTTTCCGCCAACAATAAACATAAGAATGATGCACCACCAAACTACACAACCATACGCGGTAGAGCCAGCCTCCTGCCACATCCGAGCTTCGCACTCACACCATACGCAGTAGAGCCAGCCCCCGCCACATCCAAGTTCCGTGCTCGTGCCATATGCGATAAAGTACATCTCCTGCCACATACGAGCTCCGCGCTCGTGCCATATGCGGTAGAGTACATCTCACACTACATCCGAGTTCCGCGCTCACACTATAAGTGGTAGAGCCAACCTCTAGCCACATCCGAGCTCCGTGCTCGTACCATAAGCAATAGAGTACATCTCCCACCACATCCAAGCTCTGCGCTCGTGCCATAAGCGGTAGAGTGCATCTCCTGCCACATCCGAGCTCTGCGCTTGCACTATACACGATAGAGCCTGCCTCTCGCCACATCCAAGCTCTGCGCTCGCACCATACGTGATAAAGCCAGCCTCCCACCACATCTTAATACGTTGTAGAGCCAACCTCCCGCCACACCCGAGCTCTGCGCTCGCTTCATACGCTGTCAAGTACACCCTCCATCTAAAATTGCCCAGGGAGGCATTATTACTTAAACACAAGCAGATTATTTCGTTTTCTTGTTGACAACTTATATTGCATATTTTATCTTAAAGATTCTCAATGACTTTTTGTTAGAACAAATTACTTTTAAGAATTACGGATTTTTGTGAAGGGATAAAATATCATAGCCTAAAATTGGGCCCAACCCATCAGGCCACCACTAGAGACAAGAGGGATATGAGAGCATACAAGTGTCAAAGGGGTCGGAGGAAAAGAAGGAAGAGAAGGGAAGTTGACACACGCAAGAGAGACCAGCCACCTCATGGCAGGTTGGCATGTGCCTCGGGCTCAATCATATCTTCAACTTCTTCTTCAACTTACAACAAGCTCCAGGAAGAATTTACTCAACCAGTAGATCACTAGCAATCCTTGTATAGTGAGATAGGAGAGACCACGTGAGACTGTAAACAGATATATTATAGTAGATTTCCCTCTCCAAACGCTCGTGGACGTAGATGCCAAACCACGTAAATCTTGATATACATATCTCTTTACTTTCTTTGTACTTATTTTCTATTCACCGTCATAAACATATGCATCATCACAGTACAGCTGTACCGAAACACTGTTGAGGACTCCAAATAACACTGCTCAAGGCCCAATCAACTCGATGGGCCGGGAACGAATCTTTCTCTCCCTCCAGCTCGTTATGCAATTTTTTCAATATCAACAGAAATGATTCCGAGATTAATGAGTAAGTACATAGTTAGTTAATTTACCTGAATACCATAGAGCACAAAACCAGGAATGCAAGCTGTAAAGATTAGCGATCGATGGAGCTCTCATTATGACATTTAAATGCAGCATAAATTCCCACGATGCCGAATATAAGCGCAATAGCAACAAGCACAAGATGCATCAACTTCTTCTCATCTTTACCGGAAGGAAATGATTTGTGAATGATAATCGCTGCAATTTATTTTAATAAGAAATTAATACCTGTATTAATGCATGTATAACTGCGTAGGCAAAGCTCATTAATAGCTATTTGGATAATAAGATAAAATGAGATGATTTTAGATGAAAGTTAAAAATTGAATAAAATATTTTTAGAATATTATTTTTTAATATTATTATTATTTTGAGATTTAAAAAAATTGAATTGTTTATTATATTTTGTGTGCGAATTTGAAAAAATTATAATGATGAAATGAGATGAGATGAGATAAAAAACTTTCACTATCCGAATAGGGCCTAAGTAATCACCCCGGCACCATTTAAAAATGCATATATATATATGAGATTTGCTATCCATCTACCTACTGTTCACACATCTTCCCCACTCCAGCCCACGTGGCTCTTTTTTTTTTCATTCAAAAAAAAGTAAAACGTCATATTTTTGAAAGGAAGAAACAGTATTCATTTCATCCCCCCCCCCCCCCCACGTTCTTCACTTCTTCAGAAACCTTAGAGAGAAAATACTGAAAAACCCAAGGCAACTACCAACGAAATCAAATCGGTAGAAGAAAAATGGGTAGGTGAATTGAATTTGGATGGGATTCAACCAAATTGGGACAGATTTAAACATGAAATTTCTAAAAATCTTCTCTCTCTCTCTCTCTCTCCTTCTTCGCCTCCAACGCTGACAGCCTAAAGCTTTGCAGATGGAGTTTGAGGGAGAAGAGGAGTCTGAGGGAGTTTCCAAATGGATCCTCTTTTTTTTTTTTTCTGTTTTTGAGAATTTTCAGATGGTCCATTATGTAAGCTATAGAGTTTGAGGGAGAAGAGGAGTCTGAGGGAAGAAGTGCGACGCGTGATGGGTGAGAGAGAAGAACCATCATGTGGGCTGTAGACCGGGTTCGTGTGGTGTGTGGTGAATAAACCGGGGGATGAGTAGATTATTTCTATATATATATATATAACGTATATATATATATATATATATATATATATATATATATATGTTATATTAATTAATTACCTATGCCTCCCATCACAATAAATCACATCATCAGCGCAGGATGTCTCTGTAGAAAGAAATTAACGAACACAGTGAGACTCAGTTATGGTGAAAAATCAAGCAAACATGTATATGTGTCACGAAGAGTAAGGTATAGTTTGGTTACACATGAAACCAAACCATCTCATGATCTCATATCATCTTATCTTATATAATCATTACAAAGTATGATAAAAAAGAGGTTTTTAATTCTGAAATATGTCTCAGCCACCAAATAGTTGTTTGAGCTTTGAAGGAAAGATGAATATGTATGTCCGGTAAAAATTAGATAAGAAGATATTGCAAATTTATGAGTAGTTAAAAGAAATATTTGAAATGAATAAAAAATATTAAAAAAAATATTTCAATGATATAGAGAAAAAATAGATAAGTTGATGTATAATCTATTGTAAAAATTAATATATAAAATAAAAAAAATAGATTTTAATAATGTATTTTAAAAGATAGGATAAATAACCAATGCTCTTACCAACTACCTCATGTCCCGCCTTTTTTTTCGGAGTCTAATCCATATATTAATTGCAAACAATTGTAGCTCCACGAGGGAGATTTTTCGTAAATAAGATAAGATATTAAGTACAGTTATTTAATTTATAAAAGAAAATAATATTTTTTCACAAGAAATAAAAGCATGCATTCAACAAGATTTTGCTAAGTTATAGCCCATCATCATATTAATTTCTTGTTGGGCTAGCCCACAATTAAGACTTCAAGGCTCGGCTAGTCACTATTCTGCGGGCTTCAAATATTTACCTAATCCTTAGAAACAAACCGCTTCTTTCAAACTGTTTTTTGAGGATGGTTTTTTTTTTTTACAATAATTCTTTAAACGGTAGATATTGCATGAAACAAACTTAAATGAGAAATATTTTAGCTATAAAGATATTTTATAAAAATAAATTTATAAACTGACGCGACTTAATATGATATGTTAAATTATAATGTTATTTTTATTGTAAAGTAAATTTAACATATCATACAAAATATATTAATTTTTTAATTTATTTTTATAAGATCTCTTTGTAATTATAACTGTCAATTTTAGTTGAAATTGCTTATAAAAGGAAACGACCAAGATAAAAGTAAAGATAATTAATAGTTGTTGATTAAAGAATCCCCTATTTATTTATAGTTACTTGTACATGCTGGGTTCGGTTAGTTGTTTGCTGGAGTACTGAAGTTCGTAAAGTCAAACTAAACCCTGCACTGCCCTTAGCTCGTGATCCTATTTAATACTTCTTTATCTCGAATACAGTAAGTAGTCTAATTATTAGTAATTTAATATTATTTGCTTATGCACTATTTTATCAGCTACGTAGCATTTATTTTCCTTTACTTTGAGCATATTTTTCTTCTCCCCCGGAGAGGGGGTATTTAGGTTGTTGGCTAGGGAAAAAGACAACTCCTTACCTGATGAATCAAAAGGTAGTAGCTCTCAGACAAAATAATAAAAAATAATAATGAAATAGGTCGTACTTTGCCTTCCAATAAAGCTCACACAGAGCAGGGAAAAGCACCTAATTAATGTTTATAATGACCAAGATATGGTACCAAAGCATGCAAAAGCACATAAATAATAATACCAACGTTCATGACCCATATAATATTGTACCAAAGTCATGTTCTTAATCTGGGTGGGGGGTCCACTATTGTACACCGCGAGAAAAGGGAAGACAAGTTAAACGCATGATTCTAACAAGAAGGCTGTGGTATAAACTATAAAGTACTCCCTTTGCTAATTCAATTGGAAGTTAAGGAGGGTAGGAGTTGAGTAGATCCGAGCTGAAAGATGTGCTTCATTTCCAAACGCAGATCAAGAATTAAAGGTCAAAGACTGAAAGGGCGGCGTGTACAACGTATAGCTGGCAAGTGGCAAGCCTACTGGCCACCAGACGAAATTTCAGAAAGGAAATGCTGATATATATCGGCCAGAGTGACAGAGCCATTTTGAGTCTGACACGATAAATTGTTTTTCTGTTTTGCTTAACAGCTGTATATCCAACATTCAACAGGATGAATATTGCCCCCAAGAACTCAGAGAGAGAGAGAGAGAGAGATAGAGAGAGCGCACATGTCCCCACGTGTTCCCACTCATTTTAAGTGGTGGTTGATCCCCCAAACGAGGCACCAAATAATAAATGTAGCAAGCTTTATGCAGCCTGCTCAGTGAAAGAGAAAAGTAACCTTTATATACCGTGCTCTGTGGGGAGAGGATATGATATAATGTCCTTTTTAATTATGGGACATATATGTTTTGTTGGCCACCGCTGTCTCATTGATTATTCAAGGGCACATATCAAGCACTACGGTTTTGGTCCAGTTTTTCCAGTATTATACAGCAGGCTCTCTTCAGAGAGAAAAGAGCGAACACAGCGAAGGCAAAATGGAAAGAAAAAATTTAGTTGTAAGTAATTTTATATACTAATACGTGTATTTATTTAATATGATTGGTTAGAAAATATATTTTATTAAAAATAATATTAATTTCAATTTAGAATATAAAAGCAACAACATTAATATGTAAATTAGTATGTAAAGTTACTTGTACCTAATAAAACTCAAAGTATTTTTACTATATTGAAATGTTGATGTTTAATTTAATTAGAATATTCCAAAAAAAAACGACTTCATGCATATTATATGTGTGTTCTTTCAACTTTAAACGTAGAATTTAGAATCATTAATTATTCACGATCTTCATGTGATCGGCATACATAAATGGAAGTAGCAGCAAACCAAAGCCATAAAGGCCGCATTGAAACCCAAACCTAAAAAGATGGCTCCCAATAAGTGAGGATGACGCCCTACAGTAGACAGTACTGATGTACAGGGTCATCTATGTCATTTAAACCATAAAGCCTCGTGCTTTATGGGAGCCAAAAGTAAACCATGATGTGATTCACTCATGTCTGACTTCCCTTACAAATACTATGTATGGTTTGATTAAAATATTAACAAGAAGCTTCCTCTACTATGTACTGTAACGTTGCCATCATTTCTTTATCTATGAGAAATGCTACGGAATCCGATTTGGCTCCCCTTTTTCTCTACCACGTGGGAAGGCCTACCTCCCCTTCTTTTTTTCTTCCCATTTCTCTCCATTGGATAAAATACACGAAAAAAATATTATCTGTTCATATGAATAATATAACTGTTTAAGTCCATTTTTTTCTTTTTATATATTTTCTGTGACTTTAGCATTATTAGTTTAATAAAGTAACAGTATCATGTTAACTGTTTGTAGAATAAAAAGAAAAAAACTATCATTTTATCATCTAAAATTATTACAGGCAAAAATATATTACACAAAATAAATCTGATAAAATTTTATAAAATTTTTAGATTTACTTTAAAATAAAAATAATTTTTTAAAATTATTACAGACATAAAAAAATTACATAAAATAAATTTAAAAATTAATATGACTTCATAAATTCTTTTAGATTTACATTATAATAAACATAAAAAAAAAAACACATATGATAATTTTTCTTCTTTTCATTTTACCAACAGTTAACATGATAATGTTACTTTATCGCCCAGTAAAAAGTAACCGCGGGCGCGGGGGGGGGGGGGGGGGGGGGGGGGGCAGTCGGCCTTCCCACGTCAGACGGGAGAGAAAAAGGGGAGCCGGATTTGGGCTCCGCATTTCTCTTTCTTTATCTAAAGCATCTTCAACTTCTCACTTGCAGACCCTTTACCAGAATCTTAGTGTTTTTAAGCTTTAAGCTTGAAAATTACAAGGTTTTAACTGTACCACACATCCTTTGTTTGCTTTCAGAATATTCTTGAATTGAGCAGTAGTAGAGGACCAAATCTTTCCTGAAATCTAAGTGAGGTGAGTAAGTGAGATTTGATATATATATATATATAAGACAGAAAAGCATGTTCAAGTCATGGAGCAAGAAGAAAACGGTCAAAGTCGTATTCAAAATGGAGTTTCAGGCAACTCAGGTATGAATTTGGGGAAGCGAAAGAAAAGAGTGTTTCTTCCTGTTACTATTTTCTAGATGGGCTTTGTTTTAGTTGGGTGTGATTGGTTTGACTCGATCTGTGAAATATACATGGAAATGCATATAGAGTGGATAGTGTGATGGAGCAATTTACCTGGTTTTTGCATCTCCATTTTTTTCAGGTGCCAAAGCTGAAAAAATCTACATTGATGATATCTTTGGTGCCGGAGGATGTTGGAAAGCCAACGGTGAGACTAGAGAGAGCTGCAGTTCAGGATGGAACCTGTTATTGGGAGAATCCTATATATGAGAAAGTGAAATTCATCAAGGATCCCAAAACAGGGAATCTCAACGAGAAGATCTACCATTTCATTGTTTCAACTGTATGGCATTGTCGCCGCTTCTCAGTTTTGATTCTACTTTCAGAGTGGGTTTTCATGGCAAGTTGATGTGTTCTTGCAGGGATCATCGAAATCTGGTTATCTCGGAGAAGCTTCAATTGATTTTACAGATTTTGCCGCAGAAGCCAAGCCATACGCTGTTTCTCTGCCCCTCAAGTTTGCCAACTCTGGCGCCGTCCTACATGTAACTTACAAACATACAAAAAACACAAATAAAAAATTATTAGAACTGCATCTTCATTGGATTCTAGTTTCTTCTGTGATTCCTGATATTTGAAATAATTATTGAGGCAGGTGACAATTCAGAAGATGGAGGAAGCTACTGATCAAAAGTAAGTGGAAGCAAATTAAATAGATAAATAAATAAATGACGAAATTTAGTTTATTCACCATAGCTTGCTTTTTTCTTCTCTGTTAAAAAAGTCAAATTACATGATTAATATTTTGAACACAGAGACGGTGAAGAATATAGAGCTCTATCGCTTTCCCATGACGAAGACCTGAAGAACCAACCGGGCAATTGCAGTACGGATGCAAACTTGTACAATGTTGCTAAAGTAAGGTCTTAGGTCATATACCTGTTAGTATTTTCCTATTTGAAGATTCAGGAGCAGAACACCAACTTCAATAAGCTTAAATGGCACAATATCAAAATAGTGGAAATTTATGGCATCGTTTGAAGAGTCATTATAGAATTCTTTGTTGATTGCTGTACAGGATAGGTACCGGAATGGAACCATGTCTCAAATATCTGAACAAAATGGCATCTCCAGAGCATCTACTGGTTCTAGTGCTACATTAGCATCATGCTGGGATACCAGCTCTATACAAAGTACTCAACAAGATCCTGGATTGGGAAGTAATAGCATCCATCACGAACCTACCAGCTTGCGCACACATATCAGACGGAACTCCATGCCTCAGAAGGGAATTCTTGATTCCATAATCACAAAAAATCGTGTGCATCGGAGGTCAAACACGGATTGCTCAATGGATTCAGCTTCATACAGAAGTTTAGTTGACTCAATAACCAGCCCCGAGGACAGCCTTCCAGGAGAAAAGTTGCTAGAGGCATCAGATGATTCCATCAAAAAACTCAAAAATGAAATTGCTGCTCTGATGAGGCAAGCAGAAGTATCGGAAATGGAACTAGAGTCGCTTCGGAGACAAATTGTGAAAGAGAGGAAACAAGGAGACACCCTATCGAGAAATATTGTTAGCCTCAAAGAGGAGAAAGATGCCCTCAAAATAGAATGTGAACAACTCAAGTCACAGCATAAACGCATTAACGAGGCAGAAGCTCCAAAAACATTGCAGTCTGAGATTACAGGTGCAAGAGTTCAATTAGAAGCAATGAGGCAAGAGCTTAATTATGAAAAGAATATAAATAAGGATCTTCAGTTACAGCTGCAGAAGACACAAGACTCAAACACGGATTTAATTCATGCAGTGAGAGATCTTGAAGAAATGCTGGAGAGAAAAAATAGGGAAATAACTGATCTTTCCACCTCCAAAATGAATGGGGATAAAAATTCAACACTGGAAGAATTGGCTAAAGAACATGATAATTCGGAGGAAGTAGATTTGTTGAAGCAGAATATTAGAGACCTGAATGGGGAAATAGAATTCTACAAGAAACACAAGGAAGAGCTAGATATGCATATGAAACAGCTAGTCTTGGACTATGAGCTTTTGAAGCAGGAAAACCATGATATCTCATTGAAGTTGGAGAAGAACCAGGAACAAGAACAAATGACACAAAATGAATATTTAGCGGCTATGGAAACAATAAAAGGACTTGAATCTCAGATAGAGAGATTAGAAGGAAAATTCAAGAAGCAGACTGAGGAATTCTCAGAATCTTTGGTCTCCATAAATGAACTTGAAATCCAGGTTCAGAATTTAGAAACAGAACTGGAGAAGCAGGCACAGGAATTTGAAGAAAATCTCAATGCCATGACATGTGCCAAAACTGAGCAGGAACAGAGAGCCATCCGAGCAGAGGAGGGCTTGAGGAAGACCAGGTGGAACAATGCTGCTACGGCTGAGCGTCTCCAGGAGGAGTTTAGAAGGCTTTCAGTGGAAATGGCATCTAAGTTTGATGAGCATGAGAAGCAGGCCACAAAAGCACTGACAGAAGCTAACGAATTGCAGCTGCAGAAAATAAATTTGGAAGAACTGCTCGAAAAAGCCAATGAAGAGCTTGGACTAATCAAACATCAGAATGAAGTAAAACAGCAACAGCTTTTGCACCAAATACATTTAGATGAAAATAAGATAGAGAAGATGTCATTGGAACTAGACCAAAAGTCCATGCAACTCGAATATGCACAAAAGCATGATAGGGAAGACCATGAGGCTTTCTTGATGGATATCCAAATGCTTAGAGCAGAGGTAGAAAGGCTCACAAAAGAAAAGTACAACTTCTCTGAGCAGGTGGATAGGGAACAAATTAAGACATCTGTTGGTGAAAAGGAGATGCTCATGCAAACATGGAACAAAGAAAGGGGTGATTTGGAGAAAAAATTAGGTTCAGCAAAGAAGGAAACAGAAAAAATACATGCAGAGCTTATTGCTATGAGGTCCTTAAAAGATGAGAAGGAAGCGATGAGTAATGATCTGCAGTCAGAAGTAGAAGACCTTAGAGCCCAGCATAATGAGTTAAAACATGTCTTGGACAAAGAAGAATTGGAGAAGGAAAACTTAAGGAGGCAAATATTTCAAATTAAATATCAGCTACAGAAGGAAGAAGAAATGACCGGTATGGAGAAGAAGCTCATGAACTGCAATGGACAATCTGAAGAAAGAGAAAATGCCCAAGAAAACCCACTGCTTTCTAAAATGGGCGCTACCAAAGACAAGTCATTGCAGAAAGACGATAATGCGGTACCACATGAAAGGTACAAGCATTGGATTAAGTGAGCTTAGGTTCATATATTTTTAATTCAATCTGTTGCACCTTTACAAATACCCTGTTATGGATATATTTAGCTTTCAAGCTGTCACATTTTATTTGCATAGGTGCGCTTGTCATAGGAGACAAAGTTGAGTTACTGATTGTTTTCTTATATATAATTTTTTATTTCTCTCTATATTTTTTAGTTTTAACAGGAGAGGAGATATCCACTCTGAGAAAGAGGTGAAGGTCTCCACTTTCTATACTGGGGACAACAACAATTATACCAACTTGTTAGCTGAAGTGGCATTGCTGAAGCAAAGGAACAAATATATGGAAAAAGAGCTGAAAGAAATGGAAGAGAGATATTCAGAGATAAGTCTCAAGTTCGCAGAGGTTGAAGGTGAAAGGCAACAACTAGTGATGACTGTACGAAACCTCAAGAATGGAAAGAAGAATTAGCATTCTATAACATGATGGATATAAGAGCCATGGAGCCTCGCATTAGTCAGCAGCAAGATATGGTTAAACAATTGAGCGCCAAAACCAGGTGTGAGTCGTGTGACCATTACCTTCATTGAACTGTGGTCAAGAAAACAATGTAAAGCTTATGAAGTAACACATCCGTATGCGCCTCTTGCTCATCCCTCATCCAGTTAGGGACAATACAAGATTACTAGAAAATCAACCAATTGTCCTGATATGCTCAGCAGCACATCAAGGATCTGCATTTCTGTAGATCTGGTCAAGAAGAATGTATTTTTCAATTATCATCGACACATCTTACATGATACAGCCTTTACTTACTCATTTATGACATTCATCTGGATAAAATAGTTGCACGAGACAATCTAATCTTTGGAATTTGACACTGTAAAATGTTTATATTGCTCAATGCTCATAATGACAGTGAAACAAATATTGACATGGTTTATGATTTATTTTCTTAAAAAATTATAAGATGACCCAAATTACTGAATTAAGTGCTGTCAATGAATTCATACTTGTACTAAACCGCTGGTCTTTGGTCCAAATGGCATCTCTATCTGCCATAAATAAGGGTTGGAGGGTGAACCAAGAGTTTCAAAAACAGGTATGTGTCTTGGAATACCAATTCAGATTCACGTCATACAACTACTTATAAATATCGATACTAATTTGGTTGAGCATATTTGGATTTCTCATGGAATCCCAATACTGTGAAACTATAAATGCTTTCTCGATATAGAGGTTTTCTATGTCCAGTTAATTCTACATTCTGGGGCTTCACTGGCATATGACACTCTAAAATGAAGAATTATACAAAGCTGGGATCTCATTCCATTCTATGAAAATACAGCATGAAAAAGATCTCTTAAAGGTTTGTAGCCTTGTCAAAAGTAAAAATATCGACCATGTTCACTACTATTTTGAAGAGCTTCTCAAAAATTAACATCAGCTTCATGTTTTAGATGTATGGTTATTGACAATAAATAGACCATACCAGTAAAAGGAAAAGGAAAAAAAAGGGAAGTGAATTGCATTTATCCATCATTTGTATAAATACAAATTAGAGAACCTTTAAAGATAGGAGGATATTGTTACTAATCCCATACCGAGCAGCATTGATTACTTGAACTTAAAATATAGGGGGAACATTGCAACTGGCCTCATAGTTTTTTTTAATAAGCAACTGGCCTTTTAGTTTAGGGTAGGAACATGGAATTTACCAAATATAATGTGTAGTAACGGAACTACGGGCACAAATTTTGGAAACTATCATCTAGATAAAATTGTCAACTTTTGTCCTTTATTTCTGCCAGTTTTAAGTAATTTGAGATCCGAAACTAGTTTGACATTTCAGTTGTCTGGACCAGTTTGATATTTTATTATATCATTTAAGTTATAATCAAACTTCCTCACATTATAAGTCACTGATTAAACAAAACCTCTCTCACATTATAAGTCAACTATCCTCAGGGCGTCCATACCTCCTTATTCGTACTGGTTTCTATCTTTCTCACCTCTTTTCTTGATCTTTCCATGTTTTCCCGTGCGCTAGTTCTTGCACGATTTTAAATCATCGAAATCTTTGTATACCTCCCCTCCCGTGTACGTGGCTAGTGCCACGTTTTAGGGAAATATATTCAATCAGAATCTAGTAATCAGTTTGAGAAGGAGTTGACTTCTACTAAGTGCCGCATAGAAAGACAGCTTTTATGCAAAATCATTGAAGAATGCCCATTTGAGCGTAAACCAGAATGCATCAGTGAAGTCAGTTCAATACTATTGGCCATATATTCTATTGTAGCATAGCTAGGCTATCAGGTGTGATGTTGGAGCTTACCATTACGAGGCCAACTATAGATGTGCTTCGGACTGTGATGTAACATACTACTAATAACACGGCCATCAGATGTGATGTTGAAGCTTACTATTGAGACGCCCCTTATTTATATGCTTCGAAACATGTTGCAATGTCTCTGTCTAAAACAGATGCACTCCAGCTGGCTGAAAACAACCAAGTCAAACGTAAGTTATCATACTTCAAATTATTAGACTGAGAAAAGGTGCCGCTGTTATTGTGCCGGGTTTCAGAACCAACCTGAAGTTTTCTCGTCAAGATCTTAAATTAATTGATGTTGCTGAAAAACTTCCCCGCCATCTTATAGTTGATTCCGAAACTTTTTACTCAGACCATGACTTCCATCGCTCCAGACCAGCTTACTTTGGCTTCCACGTTCATTCATTGCAAAAGATAGCGTCTGAAGTTGGTTGAGTCTTAATATACTTTAAGATAAATAAAACTTCTGTGAAGTTACATAGAACACAAAGGCAACTGTCTATGAATGACAAGGGAGTGTAGGCAAACCTTTCGTGCTCTCTTGTCAGAAGGGGTCATCGTGGGGAAAACAGATGATGAAGCTTTTTTATTTTTGGATGAGTTTGATGACTGTACAGATTTCTTCTGCCTCTTTTGTTCAGGTCTAGGCATGCTGCTTCCTTGGTACTTGAAAAATTCAAGAATAGAGGGACTTTTTCTCTTAGAAACTTTTGATATATTCCCTGAATACCCTAAACAAGGAGAAGATGTGCCACATGGAAGGGACTGCTGACGCAATCTGCTTTTTTCCCTGATTCTGTTAAGAAATTCTATCGTCCAGGGTGAATTCTGTTGTGGATGAGTTGAACTGAGGGCATTTGAGAGCGGTGTTGCCCCATAAGATGATATCTTGTTCTCTTGGAATGCTAACCCCATTGAATCTGCTGCAGTTCTCTCTGTTGAGCCCTCTTCTAAGAGCACTTGGTAATCATTGGCTACTTCTTGGAAATCTTGCCTCTGACCTTTCTTAAAACTCCAGATATCTGAATTTGAGTTAATCTCAGCAGCCACTGAGCAAGGTGGGTGACTGCTTTTACCAAATGACAATTTTCTAGCAGTTTTAGACTTTCTTGTCAAGTAATTATCCATCTCAGGCACAGAAAGTGAGAATTTCATGGAACTACCAATAGAGGAAAAATCCTGACCTGACACGGGACTATCAGTAAGGTCAATAACTTCACCTATAGTGTCCCCACTCTGATTCTCAGATTTCCTCATGCCATGCCAATCCAAATTGTTCATCATAGCTGTGTCTGATACCTGATTATGACCGGGCATTATATCACTCAAAGAGAAATAGGGCTTTTTTATTTCATTTGACATCTGCGGACTCTTAGAGAACTGAGAATCCCATGGATTGGGTAAACTGGAGGGATTTGTCAACATATCCATATCCAATCCCTGTTTTTGACCAAAAAGGCCATTCGGAAGTGTACTAGGTTTTCTGAACTCATCAAATATCTTAGGATCTTTTGACAACCACATATTATTTGGCTTGGACAATGGAGAAGGATCCAAGGCGTCATCAGGGAATTTGTATAATGTCTTGAAATTCACTAATGCATCCATATGTAAGTCAATTTTATGAGGGCTACCGCTGTATTTTCGTCGTCTTCCAGAACCAATATTAAAATGACACTTTTCTGAGTCAGGGCCAGAAGATACTGAGGAGCAGTCTGTCATTATTGATTTAGAATCCTCCCGCTCACCGTATTTGCACAAAGCACTAAACAATGCGACACTCTCTTCAGAAACATTATATTTTTGGATTGCACAGGTCCTGCGTTCCAGTGACCATTCAAGAAATTCAATGAGAGCGCCTCCTGAAGACAATATAGCATGAGCCATCAAAGGATTAATGGAAGGAAATTTCGTGAGAAATGACTCTGCAAGAGTTTCTGACTCAGGCATTTTAGGATATAGGCCCTTAGTCAACTTAGTGGCATAACTGATGCAGCTCAATATAATTTCATCAGTCATCTCAGATGAATAGGAGCAAAAGATCTGTAAATCAATTCCCAGGCTCGCTGCTGCAGCATAGAGTCCATCTGATGATTCCATTACGGTGGAAAGGAAGTTGATTTCTCCCTCGAAGACCTGAGAAAAAAAAAAAAAAAAACACTTTTTTTAGTAAGTAATAATGGAATGCATATGAACGAGGTCAGATTTACCATTCTTATTCAAAGTATTCCAAAATCCTCGGAGAATAAAAAAAAAAAGTCTAAAAGAAGACACTTGTATGTTTTTGAGTATTATTTTGCCTTTCGAGGCAAGGGCTTAAAAGAGTTAATATGAGTAGGGTACTGCTCAAGCTTTGCTCATCATCTTAGGAGCATTGATTGAACAATCAAGGAAAGCCAAATAATAGGTTGCTCCAGATCAGCTTGTATTTTCTAGAATCTGAACAAAAGGCTCCTCAAATAGCCCTCACCAAGATCATGTCAACTGAAGCTCGAGTTGCTCAGTTTTGTATTACAGCCCTACTGGCGAATGCATTATTTTTTCTCTGATTTTTTCCATAGAACCGTTTGAAAAATGAAAGATCAGATATACCTAGCGCCCTAAAGGTAAGCATATAGATACAGAAATTACCAGAAAGCAGCCACTGAAAGTAAAACTCAGCAATGTTAAAACATTTGATGCAACATTCTCAATGCACAAAGGTAAGCAAGAAGAAGCCTCATCTAATGCAGCTGCTTTCTTTCCAATGTTTCTGCAATCATACCACACTAGGCAAATAGCAGAACCGATTATAACATCCACAGGCAAATCTGAATCTCGTTCCACAACTTGTGCTCCTTCTTTCTCCATTGCAAGAATTCTTTGGTAGGTACTTCTTCTAGATACTATCATTTGCTCATCAAAATTTTGAGTGTTCACAATAATGATTCTTTCAGGGGAAGGTACCATGATTTGTGAAACATTCTCTGATTCCATAGGAAATCGCACTGTGGGAACTGGCAGAGGCATACAGCAAGCTTCAGCTTCATCTGCAGCTCCCAAGGGTCCCATAGTGAACTTGCCTTCGATGGGCAAAAAGTTTATCAGTTTCTCTAGCTTTTGGATGTTCATATTCTCGCTCTCTTCCTAGGATACAACAAGTGTTAGCATAGTTGTCTAGAGATTTAAATAAGCCCACAAATTGATAAGTTAACAACGTGAACCGAGAACTGGCATTACCCTTAGAATGAGACGATTAATTGCAATAAAAAGATAGAACATCAATTTAGCAGATTGGTATCATGAACTTCTAACCCATTATTGAAAGTATACTCAAATAATGCTCATGTGACAAACCATATTGTTGTTTGTTTTTTTAAGCTTGAAAATAATATCAGATCAAACTGTGATGCCACTGATTTTTTCCAAGTCAATTTTTCTTGTTAAAGGGAGAAAATGAATAATGCTTGTTGGCAATAAAAAAAGTATCAGTATTATGTTCCAATTTACCACCAGCACATTTTTCTAGTTTTTATTGATCTCGTTAGATTATAGGTTGCAAGTATTTTATTCTCTGCAGAAACTTCATGCCATGCTTTGAATAGGATTAAATTTTACTTTACAGAATGGAATAGTCAACCTAAAAAATGGGAACTTGGTCAAATGGTTAATCTACACACAAGTGCACATCATAAAAGCAGAAATATTTGGACAAGCAATATGCTTGTCTCCCTTCCCAGAACACTGTTGTGGCAGGACCAACATTGAGTGATGGCCTTTTTTCTAATTGCTACTTATTTTCCAGATAACTTGCTACCACATCAAGGTACAGATAACTTGCTACCGCATCAAGGTAAAGCCTGAACAGACTAAAGCACTACGTCAATTAATGGATCTAACCCCATGTCTGCCTGATAAAATTTTAATTATTAAATTTTTTTATCTCTTCCACAATGTTATTGCAAGGTAACATCCATACCAGACAGTTCCAGTGTCATATTCAATTTCCATTTCATTCTGCTCATGATGAATATCAAATTGAATAGCACATATCAAACTTTAACCTAAAACAACAACAACAAAAAAAAAATATTGGGGATTTTGTCAAAATTGGTAGATGCTACAAAGTTACTTAGATAGAGCCTCCATCACCTATGAAGTGATAACTTTCAAATTCAGGATATTGAAGTTAGAAAGCTTTTGGTTGAAAGAAATCAGGTACACTTGTATTTCATAGATGTGCAAGTCAAAGCTGACATATTCTTAACATGTAACAATCTATATTTATCTTCTAATATTTCACTTTACTCAAAAACTGTGCAACATAAATATGAACAAATATGAATAAGAACTAATTTATGCCCACTAACATGTGACAGGTGATTAGCAAAGACGTACATGTAATTTGATGAATAGAAATAGGAATAGACAAGTAAGAAATATGTTTTTATTTATGTGGGGAAGATTTACCATTGTCATGTAGGGCAGAGTTAACATTGTCATTTCTGTGATCCGGGGCATATCAACACCTTCACAGAGTGCAGTGGAAGCACTAGATTTATCCAGTTCCACTTTCAAGAAGTGAAGTCGAGGAAACCCTACCAACTTTGGGGAGAGATAGTTTATTCTAGATGAGCCATACGAACCACCATATTCCAAGATGATGCCAAATTTGTTGAAGGGAAACGATGCAGAAACACACCTTGAGGAAAGATAAGCAATTATTCTTTAAAGCTTCTGAACTCCTTAACAATAAGTACAGTTTGCAACAGGAATTTCAGGTATATGATCAATCTATACAGATTTTTTTTTAAAAAAATAAAAATAAATAAGAATAAAAAGAGAGAGAGAGAGGAAGAAGAAGAAGATATTCTAGAAACACAAATTTCTGAACTATCGTAAAAACGGATAATTATGAAAACAACATGCAGGAATGGCTTGATTCCAAGTCCAATACCAGTATATATTTTAATTCAGAGGGAAAATGAGAGAAATTCCTCATGCTATGGAAATAAACCATAACAAGGATAAATTAGACGTGAGTTCAACATAGCAAGGATTTTTCTCTCATTTAACCCTGACTCTTAAGCACAAGGATTAGAAAGGCATTGATCAGACTTTTTTTCATGCAGGAAGCATTTTACAAGCTAAACATGATTAAAACCCTTTTTCACAGGAAAGACAAAAGAAACTAGATATATCAGAAACTTCGACTAATATAAAGACAACCGTGATACTGTTTAGAACAGAAAAGAATCATTTACTGCCATAACTAGAGGCAAATGCAGAGCTCTACAATCTACCAATGGTGGTCATTTCTTATTATATCTTTCAAGACTACCACGATATCAAAGCCACATTTCCCACAAATGGGATTCTGTGGATAATGGATAACCACATTATGAGACTAGAACTTACTCATGGGATACCAATAGGCAATCTGCAACCAGCAAGGCATCCATTCTAGTATTGATGAAGTCTTCATCATTTTTAAGTAGATCTGATTGATTTGCATGTGCATAATAATTTTCAAACTCACTAAATGATAATCCCACTGACATCAACAAACTCTTCAATGACCACCAGAAAATTTCTTCAGCCACAATCAACACTTTCAAATTAACCTGGGTAGTGCTTGAATGCAAAATCTCCTGGATAAATGTCAGGGACGGATGTGAGCTAGTTATTTCTCTCTCAACCATCCTGCCTGCATCTTCAATCAAGGGGCATAGGTTGCCTAGTCTCGATCTCAAGAATTCCAAACTTTGACATAACTTGTCTACATATTGATGAGCTGGATGGATTCCATAGAAACACACGTACCAAGCCATCTGTTTAAGTGCACATAAGGTAAAAAATACCTTAATATTTTCATCTCTGTGAGAGGTGGTTCCTTGTGCATTTATTTTCTTAATGCAGTCCATCAATTTTTGTTTTGGAAGGCTGAGCAATTTAAAATTTTCTTCGGCTAGAAATGGGATATATGTCTTTATCATCTCTCTTTCATTCTGCAAGATGGCTAGATAGCTCTTTTCAAAGTTGTCTATGATGGCCGCAATAATATCAGACAGCTTAACTCTATATGACACAACATCACAATGATGCAATTGTACTCCAGTGGATGCACATGCTGCACTTGAGTTACTGGATGGAACCTCAGAAAATGTAGCATCAGCAACAACTGCCTTAATAGCAGAGTCACTATATTCCCCAGCACTAGCTTTCTGAGGATTCAAGAAAAAATCAAGATCATTGAATTGTGATATAGACTTGAATAACAAAAAAGCTCTCTCAGCATCTTTTTCGGCTAATTGTTCACCATTCCCAGGATTCAGACATTCATCATCCAGCAATTTTTTTGAAACACCTCCCACATTATGAGCAGTTGACACAGATATGCCATGATGAAGCAAGTTTAACGATTCCTTCTTTTCTTCTATCTTTGGCCTATTCAAAACATTATCTGAGAAAACAATTTCAAATACCAACTTCCCATCATCAAAAGACCCCAAATCAAAATCAAAGGTAGGTGAATCTACATCCTCCAACATACTATGATAGGAAGAATAAATTCTAGAGTTGCATTTATCTTCCTCCAAAAGATGCCAATCCAAGTATATCTCATCAGATGCAGATCGAGGCAGTTGTTCTAAGCCAACTAGTATATCCTCAATAATGGAGCACAGTGACCTTGTCTTTTCATCATCAGAGAAAAGAGGTACAGGCAATGATTTGAATGTGTTATCAACCAAAGCTAGCTCATAACTAACAATCAATTCATTGAAATTTTTAAAGTTCATATCTTCAGTGAACAACCAGTCACACGTTTCTGGTTCATATGCCATCTGTCTGTTAAAGACAGCCCCGAAAAGTTGAGATGAGTCCACATCAAGAAACTGAAGTTCCTGAAAAATTACAGGACTCACTGCCAATAAACAGTCAAGTTGTGATTTCCCTTTACATGAGGGGTTTCCTTGAATCTGTGAATGTTCCACCATGCTTATGAAGTCCATTTCAGGGAGATTTTCCATGGATGCCAATTCATGATCAGGGCAATCCTTTGATAGACAATGAGCTGGAAGAAACTGTGATATATCATATTCCCTAGACCCAAAAAGCTCCTCAACATCGTTGACTATGTTATCTTTCTGAAGCCAACTTAGGTGTTCGGCGTTTTCAAGAAGTGAAAGAAGTTCTTCCTCTATAGACAAGCATGTCAAAGTTCCCAAACTTGTCTCATCAACTTCTAGAGAGGGAAAAAGGCTTTGATGAAAGCATATTTGATCCTGATCAGAACCATCATCTTCCAAGACATAAGCCTTTTGCTCCATGGTGTATTTTGACGTAACATCTTCAACTGAATAAATCAGTCCTTGAACTTCACAAGGGTCCTGCATTCTTAACTCTTGCCTAAGCATTTCCTGCAAGAAATACCAAGCTCAGAAACAGATCAAGCCATGATTTATGCTTCTGTGAATCCTAAACAAATGCAAAACAACAAGAACACATAAATGATGCTTGGATACTGTTAGATTCCATGCAAAAAGTCTTCCTATAAAATATGCTAATGTTGTGAGGCAGCAATAATGGACAAGTTAACATAAAAATGAACTATAACAAAGTATCTATGGAAATACTTTCGAAGGGAAATTTTATTGAGCACCCACCAACTACTACCCTTTTATCAATTGCACTCCAAACCTCCAAAACTAATAACTCGGTACCCAAAACTACTGCTTTCCTTCAATTTTCATCTCATTGTCCATCTGACAGATTAATTGTGATGGAACCCTAGATTAGAGTGAATTATCTAAAATATTTCATTGTAAATTTAAAATTACTTAAATACCCTCATTTAAAATAAAAAATATATTAAAAAATGTTGGCCACCCACGAGGTGTCTCTACCACACCTTGAGTGACCCAGATTGGGCCGCACAAGATCTGGCCAGTGGCAAGGTGGCCCTGGCCAACCGAGTATTAATGGGTTGATTGGATGGAGTTGCAAATTGACAGAAATTGTAGTTTAGAGTACCAAATTGTTGGTTTTGCTAATTATGGAGTGCAATTTGAAAATTGATGGCAGTTTGAGGGTGCACAATAAAATATATCCTATTTTCAATGAATACATTGGCTCTATTATTCCACTTTCTTTAGACCAACCAATGGTCAAGTTTCACCGGATTCCTGTTGCCACAAAGCCTAAACCTACAGGCACATGCACACAGGAACTGTAAGGAAACTGAAAAACATTAAGCATGAGTACTTAATCCTATTCAAGCCTTAAAACAAGTTTTATCCTTTGTTGCAAATCAATGATTGAAATAAAATAGACAGCAAGAATGATCAATCAAAAACGATGCTAACACCAGGTATAATGACTCCTAATCTGTAACCTAGAGCCTGCAATGTTCATGCTAAAGGATCTCAGTTAATTCACCCATCAAATATAGGAAGCCAAACTAATAGGTTTTTTTTTTTATATATACAAGTGGGAATCCAAACTAAAAGTTTATTTCAAGGTAAATAACTTTCATTTGGCTTTATTTTTGGGAAATATAGATAATACCAATACAAGGAGACATACAGGTAAAAGTAGTCAGGAAATAGAAATATAGAAAGAAAAAGAGAAACAAAAGAGGAGGGCTACTCGATAATGTCTCTTTCAGACAATTTGAAACCAAACAGCAACTACACACGCATGCACACAAACTACACTTTTACTGCAAAAGCAGACCTGACCCGGTTTGCACACTGAAAAAAAGAAGGAAAAAGAACAGCTTAAATCAACCTATTTGATATGGTAACTTTTAGTACCTTACTCCTATAGCCACTACAGCTTCAAAAAGAAAACAAGTACAGAATTAGAGGCATTATTAATCCGAAGTATTGGAATTTTACTGACAAATTATCCGACATGGTGAATCAGCTACAAACAGTCTGAGGCGAAGCAAATTATAAGGGTTAAAATTATTACAAAGACTACAAGTTACAGGGTTGTTAACATAAATACCAGACAATTTTCAATTTCTGGAACTCCAGACAGAATTTGTACATCCTCTTTCTCTAAAATACAGACATTTTCCCGCAATGTACAGACACAATGAGGATGCCAGGAGCATATCCCAATAAGTTTAAAAAATTATGTAGAAACCAAATAATCAATATTCTTGTGGATATTTTATTACCAACAATTCATCCAGCTCTGGTGTTTCAAATTGGATAACATCATATCTGCTTGCATCCTTATCATCAACAGTAATTCCATTAGCCTTCTGCAGTAATGAGTCATACTTGAAGAAAACCCCCTAGAAAGACCAAAAAGGAGTATGACATGAAACCAGCAACAGATTCATTGTCTTACTTTTGCCAATACACTCTCTAGAGTTTCATATCCAAAAGTTGTTTGGCCATCCACTTCCCTCTCTTTGGAGAAAATACAGTTTTCTTGCTGCAACTCAACACAGACTATATAAACTAAAAAGGAACCCCGATGAGCTTAAAGTAACAGGTATTTCAAAAAGATTTTGATCAAAACTCTACGAATGTATGTTCAGATTTAAAATCTTTTGCTCCCACGGGTTGTCATCAAAGCAAGAACTAACCCCGGGGGGAGAGAGAGAGCGAGAGAGAGCACTTAAGCTTGAATAGAAGTTTTAAGAAGAAAAACGAGTTGAAGAAGAATCATTTTCTTTCCTCCTTTTGATTTTTAAGAGAGAGAAAAAGAGTGAGAGGAGGAAAAAATCCAACGGACAAAATTAAAATTTGACTCCAACATCTTTGGTGTCGCCAGTTTGACATATACCGGAGCGAAATAGCTCCGCGCAACCAGTTCACCTCATCAAAGTCAATGTTTTAGCTTCAATATCGTTTAACACATGTGAATTTTCTTATCCAACAAAGCAGATCTTCACATTCAAAAACGGTTTTTTGAAAATTTTAAATCAAGAAATAGCGGACTGCAACCAAATTAAATTAGATCAGATTTACTGATTCGGCCCTAGAAGACATAATTTAGAGTTTCCAGTCAAGTTCCACAGCAGAATTAAACGATTGAGAAAAACTCCACAATAAACAAAATAAAACTTAAAAAAACACTTCTAGAATCAAATTGAGCTAAACCAAGCTTCAGCTTACTTTTATTTTCAATAACCAAATCCTAACAACTTCACATAAAAAAGTCTAGAAAAATCTTCAGTGCACACGATTTCACAGCAGAATCTGCCGACAATCACATATAGTAATCTGTCCGTTTTTACCTGCACACGCCAATTCTCGTCGAAGCAAGCTTTGCCACTCCAAGACGGAACATCGACGTCAACGTCTCCGAGATCGGCATCGTCTATAATTTGAGGAAGAACGGCGGAGGAGAACTTAGAGAGAGCGGAGTCGATGGGAAAATGGTGGATTCGGAGTGAGAAGTCGAGGGGCGAGAGGAAGGGGATGAGATCAGGGAGGGTAGAAGGAGTGGGAGGAGGGAGGTGAGGGACTGGGAGGCGGAGGAAGGCCGGGGGTTCTAGGTTTTCGCTCGGAGAGAAGTAGTCGACGTTGAGGTGCATTTCACTTTGAGAGAGAGAGAGAGGGGGAGAGAGCAAGATGTAACGGACTTCTTCGGAAATATAATTGAATTGAATTGGATTTTGGCGGTCTAAAGGAAGGGGATAGGTATATATAGTGGGAGGGACCGTAAAGGTCTCTCTCGCTGAGTTGCGTTGTGGGCGTGCATTACCCGCAGCCATTTGCAACGTGCAGAAACAATTGTAGTTTGATGGGAAAGTGTAAATTTTCTAAAATAAAATAAATAAATTTTGAAAAAAAATCACACTTTATTATCTCAAATTACATTTTTTTTTTTTAAATGTGACCACTAATACTCCAAGTCAAGGCTATCACTTAATCCCCAACTCTAAATAAAAAGTTTTATGGTATCCTACATTAAAATGGATGATTACACAAAATTAACAGTTAAATCCTAAATGAGAGAATAAATAAGAAAATGAGTAAAAATTTAAATCAATTGGCAATACTTTAATTTCTCATTAAGAGAACCAAGGATCGAATATCTCCTTCCTATATATCAAGAAAAAAAAATAACAAAATGAGTGATTGGGTGAAGTGAAATTGTGAAACATTAGCAATTCAATACAAGTGAGAGTTTAAGGTTGAGGAATGGTTTTGTCACGAAGTTTTGTTAACTTATGACATGTAACAAAATTAATTGACAAAATCCTTTTAGTAAGGCACAATGTATATTTCAATGAAATAATTATTCTCATAAGTTACTATTCTTTACCTCATATCACATACCTTATGAAAAATAACCCACATCTTAAAAAAAAAAAAATTGTCAAGTGTAGAGTGTGAGATGAATAATAGTTGATGTATAGCAAAATTCATTTCAATGTGATATGGTGAGGAAATTAATAATATCAAACTCTTAAAAGACCCAACAAAGGAACCAGATGATAAACGCAACTTCTTCTTTATAATTTTTATATAATTATATTTTAAATTATATGCATTTTTATTTAAATGATATGCATTTTTATAAAATAAAAATAACATCATTTAATAAAAATTAAGTATCATATACTCTTTTTCACACAGCATCATACAGTTGTCGAGATTCGTGTAATTTGCATAGTAAACTGTAACAAAGAGTGTGATTTTGAGCCACATAATGGTGAAATTTTGAAGAGTTGCTGAGATTTTGAATTTCATGAATGAATATGTTGATATTGATATCACCTGTGTAAGAGTCATACTACTGACAACAATACTTCGACTGGATGGGTCATAACAAACCAGTCCAAGCTGATGGGATGGGCCTTGAAGCCCATCTAATATAGGAAGCGGGCGGTCCACGAGGCTTTTAGCTTATTCGGTCGAGCGGTGTATCCCGAGTAAACCAAGCTTGCGGTCTGGCGTGGGAAATAGCCCCCAAGTATCCTTTTCCGGGTTTTCCCCTCCAATTCCCTCGCACGAAGAGCAACTGCGCTCTCTCCCAAACTAGCTCCGTTTACCCTCACTTATGCTCACGCCATCAGAGGCTTGGGCGGGACTTTGAGCTAGCTCCGAAAGACTGGATATCGCTCTACCAATTTGTTCAATCCCAGGTAAGTCGTTCGTCTCCTTCACTGACTGGAGTCCTTCTCATCAGTCAAACTCCCGCGCTTACACAAGCGATTTCCAGCGTCAATGAACATATCTCATACGACTTTTCGTTTTAATGGCGTTCCCGAAATTTGATTATACGAATCTTTTGCTGCTGCATATGCTAAGAAATTTCAGTCTGTTGGTGGGCTTCTTGGATTTATTGGGTACTGTCGAGTTTCAGATATAATGGGCATTAGAAATGAACTCTATCTATCTATTTTGTCCAAGAGTTTTCCGCAAAGTATCGTACTTTTTTTGTATTTCTCGGGAATTGTGCGACCACACCTTCGATGGTCATAAGGTTGATGATGGGTTTAGATTAATTGAGGAGCCAATTGAGGAGCCCTTGAAAGGAATGTGGAGATGTTCAGATTTTGATCCCGTTTCAGATGAAAAGCCCACTGCCAATGAGTATGAAACACGTGCCCGTCATTTATCAGCGAGGCAGGGTTTTTTTTATAATGTAAAGATTGATGCTAGGAAGGTTCTTGAAGTTCTCGAGCAAGATGGTCCCGGATTTGATACGAAATTGGCTCTAAACGAGTTGTCTATAAGGCTTTCAGGGCTTCTCGTGAGGGAAGTTCTGTTGGGAATTTTGAGGAGTGTAAATTATGCTAATAAGCTGCGGTCTGCAAAATTAGGGTATAAGTTTTTTGTGTGGTCTGGTCAACAGGAGCATTACAGGCATACTGCGAATTCTTACCATTTAATAATGAAGATATTTGCAGATTGTGAGGAGTTTAAGGCAGTGTGGAGGATGGTTGATGAGATGATTGAAAATGGGTTCCCAACTACAGCTCGAACATTTAACATATTGATATGTACTTTTGGCGGGGCAGGATTGGCAAGGAAAGTTGTGGAGAGGTTCATCAGATCAAAGACATTTAATTATAGGCCATTTAAACATTCATACAATGCAATTCTAGTTTCTCTTCTCACCGTAAACCAGTACAAGTTGATTGAGTGGGTGTATCAACAGATGTTACGTGAGGGTCATTCTCCGGATGTTCTAACTTATAATGTTGTCATGTGTGCAAAGTATAGGTTGGGGAAGTTGGATCAGTTCCATCGACTGCTTGATGAAATGGGTAGAAGTGGATTTTCTCCAGACTTTCATACATATAATATCCTTCTCCATGTTCTAGGAAAAGGAGATAAACCGCTTGCAGCTCTTAATCTTTTGAATCACATGAAAGAATTGGGTTTTGACCCAAGTGTTCTTCACTTCACCACATTGATAGATGGACTTAGCCGGGCTGGAAATTTGGATGCCTGCAACTATTTTTTCAGTGAAATGATGAAAAATGGGTGTATGCCAGATGTGGTTTGTTACACTGTGATGATCACGGGATATATTGTGGCTGGGGAGCTTGAGAAAGCTCAGGAAATGTTTGATGAGATGATAATCCAGGGACATCTTCCAAATGTATTCACATACAATTCCATGATTCGTGGGCTTTGTATGGAAGGGAAATTCAAGGATGCATGCTCAATGCTTAAGCAAATGGAATCTAGAGGTTGTAATCCAAATTTCCTCGTGTACAGCACCTTAGTGAGTAATTTGAGAAATGCTGGAAAGCTTTCTGAAGCTCATGAAGTAATAAAACATATGGTGGAGAAGGGGCGGTATGTCCATCTTCTCTCAAAGTTCAAGAACTATAGGAGATGCTAAAGCAGTAAAATATTTAATTGGAGATCATTCTCTTGTAACCTCATACAGACATAACTTGTTCATCCAGCGATAATTTTGAAGACACAACAAGATTCTATCTCCTGCATGCAGATATGTCACCAATTCCACCAAAAACACCACGATAATTTCAAGCCAATGCTGAATTTTCCAGTGGCAACAACCATGTCATGCTTGGCTGATTCCTGCAATCCTGAAGTAAGCACATGTCTGCGGAGAATTTTGAAATTTATTGCTGGAAATCTGGGATTTAGTTACATTCTGGTTATTGCTTTGCATAAGCATTTTTTCTAACATTTTGCCTTCATATCCTCAAGGATGCCTAAGTCTAGCTTAATCACTACTTATGTTCTAGATGATCGCTGAAACGATACTATCTCCAGGCAATTTCCTGGCCTAGTTCTCATGGAACATAGTGCTGTACTGCTATTATTTGAGTAGTTTCTCTAGTCCCAAAGATAACAAATGGCTGCACAATGTTGGTAGCCCTCCCCTTCCCCATAATCATCTGTGAGCTTGATATCTCGGGTTCACATATGGAGTCTTGACAGCCATGCTTTATGATGAACCCCAAGCTTTGGCAGAGTGATTCTTTTTGTTTGTTTGTTTGTTTGTTTAATGTTGCGACTTGTGGAGGTGGGGTCACTATCATCATTGTGATTTTACTTTGTTGGGTTTTGAATTAGATTATTATTGGGATTGAGAATCTGGATAGAAACCTGAGTGACTAAAGGTTGGGTCTCAAAGGAGGTGTCTTTACTCGTTACATATCCGCTACTTTCGGTTATTCCCAGCAAAGCTATCTACACGTTTGCTTTTCTATATCCTGATCATGGCTTCTTCTTATCTTTGGCTGTGGCATAGCTTTGAGCCTTTGATGGCTTACAATTACCAAATTACAAACAAATATGGCTTAGCTCAGATAATTTGTTGAATGCTGATTTGCACTCTGAGTGGTACCAACTGGTAGTTATCAAGTCCCTGTCATCCAGTTTTAGCACGTAGTAGCACAACATAAAAGTTGTATAGCTTTTTGTTGCCGACTTTATTTTGACTTCTTCAAGCTGTGCATACAAAAGCTATAATGCCTGGGGGCATCTCGATAACGAATGACGCATGTGGATGGTCCAACCCATCACCCCAACTGTTCATTTATTGCAGTAAGAAGACTTTGTTGAGGGCAGATTAGAAATATTATGTACACAAGCTGATATGAACTATCTACACACTCCCGACTCGAAGGATTTAATTTTAAACTTGTCATGCAAATTTAATTATGTCATATTAGCTGCATGAAATATATGTTTTCCATACTAACTTGCAAGTAAAACTCTACTCAGAGCACTTAATCTGCTTGATGGAAGCTTGTCCTTTTACTCTCCCTGTCTATTGGTGATGGCTGCTTTACTAATCCGAGGCTGCATGCCATATTAGTCATAAACAAGCCTGCCTAAACCTGTCACAAAGTTAGTGGAATCCTGCTCTTGTCTGAGTAGTTTATTCAGCAATCAGCGTCAATTCACTATCAAGCCACGCAGCCCCATTTGGTGGCAGGCACTGAATATGCTCTCAAATTGGATTGGACTCGCGTTAAAGAATAAATTAGCTATTTTTGTATTCATTCAATTCCTTTCTGACGATGGATCTCTTGGCGCATTTAAATTTTAGACTTGTTTGAGCTTCAACATGGATAACCAACCCAAGAAAATTAAGCCAAAACTCCTCCTGCACTTTTTCTTCGTTTCGAAGAAGACAAACCTAATGTTTTGACAGCCTCAAAATCCGTCTGCATTAGGTGCATTTTGAAGATGTCTAAAAACCAAATAATTAGAAAAACCACCTGAGAAAAGAAAACCCATAAAAGTAGTGTTGAACAATGAGCAAGAAATTTTCATCTACTTCATCTATTCGTTCTTTCATTTATGCAGCTTTAAGCAGAGCATATTAAAAGCAAACCTCTTATTAATGGAAAAATAGCAATAACAGGAGCACTTAGTGGTATTGATTGAAATTTAGCCTTTTTTTTTTACTTATTTCTTTTCCTCTTTATTTTCTTCCTTCTTCTCTTCTTTCTTCTCTTCCGTCTTCTCTTCTTTCTTCTCTTCCTTCTTCTCTTCTTTCTTCTCTTCTTTAGCCGGCCCAACTGACACTATGTCCACTTTCCCTACTTTCTTCAACTTCTTCACCACTGCCACTGTATCCATTAGCCCTATGACCGTTAACTTCTGATCCTTCATATCTGCCGCAATCGAATCAACCCCTGTTGGTACGAAAATTACCGAAGAAATGAATTGTTTGATTCAAGAAAATGCAAAAGCAATCAAATAATTCTGCGTGTATTCTTAAAGAGGTACAAAGTTAGTTCTGGGTTCAAGCATTCTTTTCCAGATTGTGAAAAAAAAACACCTTCTTCGTTTCCCTCACTCCCTTTTAGCGAAGAAGACATATAAAAACCCATTTGTCTTAGAAGTGACCCAAAAACTTGCTGTTTTTCTTCTCTTTGAAAGGAATGAATTTCAAATTTCTTTGAGAATTCCAAGCAAAACATGTGAGATAAATACCAAATATATCGGCTGCAGCTTCTATTGCTTTCTTCTTTGTTTTTTCATCAGTCATGGTCATGACCTTCAACACCACCTTCTGCTACAAATTCCAAAGAGAGAACACATAACAAGTACGAAAACTGGAAGCTCAAACCATTATTTGAGAAACAGAAAATGAAAGACATTACAGTACCTGGGCCATTTGGAAAGGGAGTAGGAACACAGAGAAGAGAATCAAGCCTAGCTAGCCAATCTTTTCAAAGGGAAAGGTACGAGGCTGTGAGGTTTAAAGGTAGGTTTTTTCATTTTTGTGAGGCACACATCCTTTAATATAATTGGGTAGCACATGTGACAAATGTTTGCCGTTGTGGTCTATTTTATACCAGCTGATTGGTTAATTACACTTGTTTTTCTTATTACCGTATCATTCATAATTATTTTCGGCAAAAACAAAAAATAAAACAATTTCTAATAAAACTTATCAAAATCATAGGGTTAAGGATATAATACAAATGATAAAATTTATCACTTCTCACCGGTTTAAGTTTTCAGGACAAGTGGTGATTTCATATAGTATCAAAGCAGAAGTCCTAAATTCGAATCTGGACTCTACACTCTACTCATATTTAATTAAATATTTCACTTATTAGACCTACTCATTAAGAGGAAATGTTAATACAAATAATAAAATTTACATCTTCTCATCAATTTACATTAATCGTATTTATCAATTATTTGATTTTTGTATCATATCTTCATAACATTAGTAAAAGCTTGTAAATGTTAACTTATTACCAATTCAACTGGGAGAGGATCTATTTGCATCCTTATCTTTCCTTTTTCCTCATGTGGTCGTACGTGGACCAAAGTGGGGTTTGTTTGGCCTATTAGTAAGTTGGAATTTTTCGACTTCCTCTTCTTCATCTTCTAATGGCCAAGAACAAAATTAGCATTGGATTGAGAGTTTAGTCTTATTCCATTCATATAATGAAAAATTCTATTATCAAGTTGGATTGTCGAGAGAACACTTAATAAAGTGTTTTTATAGCATAATTTAATTTAAAAAATAAATTTTTAAATTTAAATATTACAAATCAAATTTTATTATGACGTAGATGGTATATTATATAATATAGAATAAGTCACATCTAAATTTAGACTCACATACATAACATCTTAGAATAAAACAGAAATAACACATTAAAAAGGGGACCTCTTTTTCAGGATTTTCTTCCTTTTAAAAAAGCAGTAAGGGACGGCTTTCTTTCTCTCAATAATAAAATTATTAAAGCTATGCAAGATTTTGAATAAGACCACTATGTCATAATCACACATGAACCCATAAGATCTGCCACACGTGGATTTAGTTTCTGTTTGGATGTTAGCTGAACTTAGTTATTTATGAATAATAATGAGTTGAGATGATATAATAAATTTTATAAAGACCACTTAATATGAGTTTAAATATGTTTGGATGTTAAGATAATGTTAGATGTATTTATGAAAAGTTGAAAAAAATTATAGATCCTGCATGTAAAGAGATGTTGAGTTTAAAAGATTGTGGATTCTACATATAAAGAAGTTTTGAGTTAAAATGAATTTAGTGATTTGAGAGTTGGGTATTTAGATATTAGACTCAGTTTAAAATTAGACTGAATTAAATTAATCTCAATTTCCAATTCAGTTCAGTCCAGACGGGGCCTAACGTTGAATCTTGTAAAAAAATAAAGGCTAATAAGTTCAGCTCAAACCCGTAAAAAAAAATAAAAAATTGTTAACTAACTCCATCCCGCTATATTTATTATATATAATGTGAATTATTATTTTTGTGATTTGATAATTTTTTTTTTTTTACTTCACTGTATAGTTTAATAAAGCATATGTTGGTGAAAATAATAATAATAATAATTAGTAAAATTTCTTTATATATATATAAAGAGTTTTGTTACTCATCATTCCTACACACTATACATAATATTTTTAATTTTTAATTTTTTTTATTCTTCTTAAACTTATTGAATTTTTCTACTTATCATTCATATACCTTACATTGATAAGAGAAAAAAATAAAATATAAAATTTGGTGTATGAGAATGATGAATATAATTTTTCATAAATAAATATAAAAAAAAAATTGAGAAGACTAGTGCAAGAGCATTGGCATTGGATTAGCCAAATGCTTTTTCATCTTCAAATTTAGTCAATATCATCCATATTTACTCCACATTGAATTAGCTAAATTGTTTTCATCCAAACTATAAGTTACAATAAATCTATTCTTCTTTTCAAATATGAAAAAAATTATAGAAAGTTTAAAAGTACTTTTTGAGATTATTATATTATAAATATGATATTTTTATTCATATGAGATTTTATCATCTATATTCATATGAGATTATTATATTATAGATTGTTAGATTGTGAAAATGAAAATAAATATGATTGTTGGAAGTTATTGAAAATTATGAAAATAAAATAAAAATTAATTAATAAAATATAATTAATAAAAAATAATAATATTTTATTATTATAGAGAGTAGAATGACTAATCCAATGTAGACTTCAAGTTTTGAATGATTAGTTAAAAGTGAAAAAGTTACATATTAATCAAAATTTGAAGAATAAAATAGCTACTCCAATACTAATGCTCCAAGAACTACAAGGCGACGGCAACGTCAGTGATTAAGCGGGAAGTCAGGTAATTGGTTAGCGTGGTATCAGATAAGAATAAATCATAAGCATTTCATTTTTAATAATTATTTTACTATTCATTTATTAATCAAAAAGTATTTATTAAATCATTTCATCAAAAATAAATTCTAATTTTATAACACTACCCTCCATTTTATATTGGTTATAAAAAAATTATAAATTGATCATTTATTCAACATATATCACATTCGCATCACTTCGTGCAATGTAAAATGGCATTTATTAAAGAAGAATATTTTTTATAAGAGAAAATCTATACATCAGCCACTATTTACCTTCATACATAATAATTTTTTTTTTAATTTTTTATAAGATGTGGAGTGTGGGGGTGAATAATAGCTGATGGACAGATTTTCTCATTTTATAAACATTGGTATTCTTTAGTTTAATTTTTTTTTCATTTTTTTATATAAGTGGAAGGTTTCGAATCCAACTTTTTCATTCGGAGAACCGGGTCATATGGTATACTCTTTACAAATTATTTTTTTCATTTTTAGTCGTTCTCGTTGATGTGATATATTTCAAAGTGATATTATAAGTCAATCACTTAAACTTAGATGAAAAATACACTTTAAAATGTAGTACATCAATCTAGTATCACAAAAAATATTAAATGAAAACTATATATGTCATTAACATATTATATGAAAGAAAAATTCTATTCATCATTCCATACACTATATATTTTTTTTTTTTCTCTTATCAAATGTATGGTATATGGATGAAGAGTAAAAGAATTCAATAAGTTTAAGAAGAATAAAATTATAAAATATATATATACATATATATATATATATGATGTGTAGTGAATAGGATGATGAATAGCAAAGTTCTGTATGAATTGTTAAATATCAGTCAAATTGATGGCTCGAGTAAGGAACCAAAGTAGATAATGCTTGGCAGCCTTTGTTGAAATTTGAAGAAAAGAGTAGAACGATTACTACACGCACGCCCCAGAGGGTATAATCGCAGCCAGACAAACTACAAGACATGAATCTCTCCAAAGCAAAATTGCTCCATTCCATTGAGAATTGTATATGACCGGAAAACTGAATCTTTACACACATTCTCCTACATGATCCTTCAAAGGACAAATATAAATTCTCAATGCCTTAAAAGTGAACAAATTGATCATCACACGAGAATGATGAGAGGATTCTTTATGGCCATCATCGTCAAAGCATGAGGGTTTATATAATTTGCAGAGAAAAACATAGTGTTTGAATCTTATGGTTTTAAATGTTGTCCATGATGATTATATATAGAATGTAATTCTTAGAAAGGGAAAAATGAGAATATTAAAGAGCTCGGCCCTTTACAATGTCGAGGCTCATTTCGCTGGGATCTGTTGCTTGCAATTCGACTTGAATGCCATCCAGTTCCCTCTTGAATCTGTCCTTGGAGCTGGCATACACCATCTTACTTCTCACTCTTGATGTATCAGGTGACCTGAAAAATGATGAAACGAGAGAGAGAGAGAGAGATTAGTTATGATCCACTGCAATATCTCAGATCGAGTGTGCGCGTGTCTTTTGTGTTCGCCAGCCAGCGTTCAATGTATAATCAACTTGCATGTATCCTATGACAAGCAGCTAGCTAGCCTTGATCAGACATGAAGCCAAACAAAATTTGGCATCTAATTGGCATTTTGAAAAGGCTTTCATTACTTTGGGAAGCATATTCTCTATGATTTATGCTCAAAAGCAGCAGTAAGTGTTACACTTTGAAAAGATCATCTCCTCGGATCTCAAGTTTGTCTCGAGTTCTCAAGTTTGAAAAAGAACTTGAAAGGATTTTTTTTTTTTTCTATATTTTCTAATGCCAAGACATTGAAGCTGCTGACTCGAGGATTTAATGGTGGTTATATGCTGGTAATATTCTTTATTTCCAAGCATGCATGGAGAGACTTAATTATAAGAGAACATATATTACCAAGCAATGAAAAAAATCTTGCTTTTCTGGCAGTTCTCGGCTGTGATGAAATCAAAATCAAAGACGGCATAGCGGCACTCATCGGCAGGCAGAGACTCGGCGAAATCCTCATAGGTTTCATCTGGGTTTCCGAGCTTCTCCACAACAACCGTCTGATTCTCAATCTTGAAAATGATGAAACGGTAGTTCCTCTTCGATTTTAGCTCCAAGAACTTCAGTTTGCATTCATCATTCACAGCCATTCCAGATGCCGCATTCGCCTAACCCAAACATTTTGTTTTTGAAAAGAAAATAACCGGAAATACATGAATGATAATAAAGTTGACTGGGATCTGTTTGTTTCTAAGGAAAACAATGCCAAGAAATGCACACCGGCATATTTTCTTTACCAGATTGTATTACAAATATGTGGACAAAGGATGTAAACTTCTTGATTTGGTTGTTCCCAGACTTGTAATATATGACGTATTACGGCCAAAAGCCTAATTGGCATAACCCCCAGCCTCCAAAATAGAGGTATGGAGTTCAAAACCCCCATCCCCCAAATGTATCAATATATATATATATATAGGCCGTATTACGTAATGGGAGTAGTAACAAGGACGTTCCCTACAGCTTATTTTCTGGATCTGCGTCGCCTAATTTCTAGTACTTTCTTCACTGATGGGATGCGGAATATATATAGAGGTGAAAAAAATAAAAATAAATAAATAAAGGGAAAAGATTGCTAAAGAAATGAAAGAGGAAATATGATGATCCAGAAGTTCAAGAAGTCTGGCTGTCAATGCAAACAAATGCTACCATTCATTTATAACTAATGTTAAAATGCTAATTAATCAGATTGTTGTACAACACCTGCTATCCCTGAATGGTTTACTGTCTTTCTGATTTCATCTCACCCATTATGAGAGAGAGAGAGAGAGAGCTAACGTACCATGTTGTCCAGCAATATAACAGACAGAAAGGTTTGCAAAAAACGAAGAAGAAGAAAACAGAGAAATGGGAGAGCAAAGAAGAGGAGAGAGATCCTTAATTCTGGGGAGATAATAAGAGTTGAGAAGAAAGCGGGGTAGGAAGAGAAATTTGGGGGAGGAAACAAAGGTTGAAAATTTTCTATGCTTCTATGGCTGATTATGTCCACAACTAACAGTGCACACCGCCACGTTATGATTGCATGGCCAACCATTGTTGGTTCAATATTTTCGGTGAATTAAAAACCCCAAAAGACTCTTTGGAGTTTCTTTGTTCCAAGGCCCTGATCCAAACCATTATATATATATATATATATATATATATATATTTGTGTGTATCATATTTGGTTTGTTTAGAAACCATGATCATCCAAAGAGGAAAAAATATACAGAAAGAAAGAATACCAAAACGATAATTTCTTGCAAAGTAAATACATTTTAAATTGTAATGCTAATTATATATATATATATATATATATATATATATTTAAACATATTATAAAAACAAATCTTGGCTTATTTCTTGCCCAGTACAAATATACATGAACACTCGACTTCAGTGCATTAAGGAATGAGCCGCTTACTTTTTTATGTTCAGCGGATGGAAAAGGAAAAAGAAGCACAACTAAAGATAACAATTTCTGCTTCAGAATTTTGTTGGTTTTCAAGTTAGTTCTTTATCTGCAATTGGAACCCAAAAGTTGCAGCTTAATTACCAAATATTATATGGCATCCAAAAAGGGATGGCATTAAAATTAGGTGAGAAATGCCAAAATTCCATTAAGAAATATTTAGGGGGAAAAAAGAACTCTAGACTCTCCAATATACTGAATGTTGCAAGCTTCTAGCAAAAGTTGCATCATGGGAAAAAATTTATCAACCCACAAAGTTCACGATTTTGAGCTCCTGTTTCTTCTTTGGTTTTACATTACTTTCTTTTGAACCAGAGGCAGAACTAACTTTTGACTCAGAGGACTTATCTTTGTTACCACTATTCGTGTCATCAGTCAAGAAATCATCCTCAAGGTCGTCTCCGCTAACAAATTTGGTCACCCGTCCTCTTGGCCTTTCATCCTTAACAACCGCTGAAAATAAGTAGAATACCAGCAAAATAAAGACATCAGAACACTTGGACGACTTTTTCAACCAAACAGAAATGCAGAAGTATACACTTATTGTTATATAATGGGGAGATACATAAAATGAAACAAACATAGAAGGGGAAAGGGGAAATGCTTTGCATATCCGCTGAGAATTATCCACAATATATAAAATTTATTCCCAAATTTGGACCTGCTTGACTGAACTGCACGATATTCCCACCATATTTACCACTTGAGCCAAGCCCAGGGGCAAAGTTTTTGTTTACAAAGCTTAAAAGTAATCCCCTCCAAACCCCCTTCAGCCCTCCCCCAAAAATATTAAAAAGAAAACCAACCCCAAGTTAGGATGCAAGAAAAAAATAAAGAAGAAATGTAAAGGAAAACCACAAGAAGCAAATAAACCGAACCCCATCAAAGGTATAACTGCTCCTCTCACAACCAAGAACCCTAAGCATAGGACATAGCTGATAGATGTTATCTCACAACCAAACTGCTCTCTTGCGTCCATTGTACAGTTGTAGGTACAGCAGCTGTCCAGGCAACATAGCCTCCTTTTTTTCTGATAAGTAGGCAAAGTAGCCTCTTTAAAGTTGTTATGTTGTCTGTTTTAAAGAGGCAACTTAAAGAGGCAAAGTTGCCTCTTTAAAACAGACAACATACCAAATTGTATTCCGTGGACGAGATTACCCCAATCCTCTTCTCTAAGCCTTAAAAAAATATCTCGCCTCCGCCTCCAACAAATGAGGGATTACATCTTGTCGTAGGTTCTTGATGAACAATGCTGAATACAACTAGAAAAACCTACCAACACCCACTCCCAAGTTTGTGCAGATCTAACAAATCTCAGGCTCCAGTGAAGTCCTCCACCAGAGTATCCCACATCTGGCCGTAGGTTCTTGATGAACAATGCTGAATACAACTAAAAATACTACCAACACCCACTCCCAAGTTTGTGCAGATCTAACAAATCCCAGGCTCCAGTGAAGTCCTCCCCAGAGCATCCCATGTAATTGAACACTCCTTTTAGTTTCAGTAATGAGAAAGAAAATAAGAACAGCATCGCTAAAGGGCCTCATGCAGTACCATAGATTAAGCCAAAAGCAAGTTCTCCTATCATTCACCACTCTACAGACATGAAATCGCCAAAAGTATCACAAAAACTTCTTATTCTATCAAAGGACTCAACAACTGAGTCTTATTTTTTTGATCAGTAACAACTGAGTCTTATTTATTATTAATTAATTTATACAAGGCTACGATTTATGCAAAGTAAATGTTTCTAGTAGTGTAACTTTCCCATCCAAACTTCAATTTGACTCATTTTCTTTGCATAGTCATTCTGGATGCCAATGTTTTGGTATATAAAATTCTAAAATTTGAAATATGTGAGGTGTAAAACAATCCACAACATATTTGGAGCATGCTTGAGTCATGGTAAGGAATGGTTTACCACCATACTTATTTTTAGAATGTCAAATGACAATAATATAAAATTCTACCTTTGCAATACTGAGAACTCTGAATTAAAAAAAATATTCTAGAATTTTTAATCTTAAACTTACATGTGTAACCAGGTCCACGAGCAGCTACAGAACCTTTGTTTGGACAATCTTTTGCCAAGTGTGTTACCCCTCCGCATATTTTACAAGAACCCCCCTGAAGAAAAAGAGGACAAAACATGGAGAAGCGTCAGATTGAACTTGCAAAGGAAGTGCCAGGATGATTCAGAACACAAATGATATATCTTCCTTATAAATAGCCCCCCTCCCCCAAACAAAAAATGACATTCTGGGTTCTGAAAATCTAAACATCAAGATGGTTTATACATAAACCTTCGGATAGATTCCATGAGTATTTTGAGGACAATTCTTGCTTAAATGTCCACGTTCATTGCATATGAAGCAATTGGCAAATTTAGTTCCTCCTGAAATGCCAAACAAAGCAATTATGGTTCATAACAAAACAAGGACAGAACATAAGAATCAGACGACTGGGTCAATCAGATTGACTCAACTGCACATGAGATTTTCATCAGAGGACAAAGCCAGCCATGCAACAAGTTTGGGTAAGTAATAGTTAGTGCATTTTTTTGTACATAGCACACTAAGGTATAAGTAACCTCTCCAAATCATGCATGCAATCCAATAGCATTATAGAAATTTTATGTGGTTCATAGAGCAAATGTCATAGAGATGCAGTTCTTTCTTCCAGTAAAATGATATCTGTTATCATGCTGTACTGGAATAAAGCATCAATATCATTACAGAAAAAAAAAAAAAAAAAACTGACAGAAATGAGGAGTGACCCAGATTAGAAACTAGATGTACGTTTTAATATCTGTAGAAATTCCATAACACTCAGGCTCTTTGTATACGTCCTCCGTACTCAGGCCTTGCCTATTTTCATGATTTAATATATTTCCTTTTACTTATCAAAAAAGAAAAAGAAATTCCATAACACTAAATTTCCAAACACAGTGAAGTCAAATATCAAGTGATTATAAGTGTAGTAGGAGAAGGAAAAGTGGCAAAGAAGTTAATCAAGTCGTAGATGCTCAAGCCAAATCTGGTGCAAGTGGTGTCAATCAGTTGTATTTTGATTGGCTGGATATTCTGGGAGAGATGAGGGGTTTGTTGCTGGTTGATGGAGTGGAGTTGCTGTTTTTGAGATTTAAATGATTTGCCCTTGTATAGTGTAGAGAGTGTTCTCTTTTTACTTTCATCAATTATGATGTACTATGGTTTGCTCACTATCTGATACGAGTAGATATATCCAATAAGCCCATTTCTGGTTAAAAGCAAAATAATAATAATACTAATAATAAAAGGCAATGCAATGTGGAGAATCTCTCTGACAAGCTAACAGGATATCTAAATTGATTCAGCAAAGACGTAATCCAAATCATAAGACAAATTGACGTTCCATAAAGCAAACATAAGGTTGTTTACCTTCTCGAAGAGGTTGGGTACAGTTCGCAAGCGAATGTCCACTTTCCCCACAATTATAGCAAAGTTTCTTATCCACCGTCGCACCATTCTTGTTAGGGCAATTCTTGAGACTATGCCCTCGTCTCCGACAAAGCAAACATATCTGCAAGCATCACAGATTCACACGACACAGAAAACCAACACTGTAAGTTCCTTTTATGCTGTAACAGCCAATTAAACTTCAATTCCATAAATCCTTTCAAACAACAAAGCCAAACCCACATTTTATAATTTCCTGTTTTTTTTTTTTCTAGGAAAACCCTCATTTTATTCGATCACACACTGGAATCCCGATGATTCAATGCTACCAAAAACCCTCATGAAATTCAATCACAGTAACCCTCCCCCTTTTTAACCTTACTGGAGATAAAAAGAATAAAAAAACCACGATAATTTCAACTATGTACATACAGGTTCTAGAGTACTTGGAAAGGAAAATCTACAAGATAATCGATATCAAACTAAATTTCTTCAATTAATGAAATGTACGGATATATGAAACCGAACAAAAAAATAGAATTAACGCAGAAAATCAGACCTTGTTCTTTTCCCACTCAGCTTTCTCAGGGCAGAGCTTGGCGATATGGTCCTTCGCTTTGCAAATGAAACAGCTCTCACCAGGCTTCATCCCAGGGACTCTTAGTGGGTGTTTCTTATAGCCCATTCTAACAGGTTTGTTTGGGTCTCTGGGTGCTTTAGAGTCTGCCTTTTTGCGCTTGAACGTGCTCTTCTTTTTCTTCTTCTTCTTATCTGGGTCTTTGGGTGGCGTTGGCTCCGGCTTAGGGAACAAATCCGGGTGAGCTTCTCTGTAATTCTTGCGAGCTAGCCTCTGTCTTTGGCTCACCATTTTTGGACGGACAGCGTAAAGGCTCTAGCAAGAGTAGAAGAGGGATTCTGAGGAAGGAGCCGAGGAGGCTTTCCTATGTGACGAAACGAGAGGGTTTAAGCCAGGAGGAGCGGCGATCGGCTATTCTCGAGATCACTATAAGCACGGTATAAATTTATTATTTTTTCATTTATTATATACCATGCGGGCATATATATATATATATATATATATATATATATGAAGAATTATTAAATTGTCTTTGAGTAATTGGGAAAGCTCTTGAGATTATGCGGGCATATATCATTTCGCTTATTTTAGATTCATTTTTAGGATCAAATCTTAGTAGAGTGATAAATGACAAATCATGTTTTGAATCGGGAGAATAAGGTACATCTTTGATAGGTAAGGATTGAATATAAAAATAATAATATTATACATCATTTCAATTCTTATCAGTCTCTCATCATCTCATGATGTAACACTAAATGATTAAAAATTATTTAATATATTTTATTTGTAAACTTATCATCTAATGTCACATTATGAATTGATAAGAAAATAATGAAAAAATTAATAATGAATATGTTTTTTCATTTTCGTGGTTTGCCTTTAAGACAAATTTGTCCTTAAATTCTAATTTTGAACCTTTATCAAGTTAATCATTCTCTCGCTATTTCATGAATCAATTGTTAAAAGTATAAGTCAACACCGTTAGAGTACTCCTAATGGATTCTTCATCCTATTCTTTAAAATATATTATCAAAATTCATTTTTTTTTTATTTTACATACTGATTTTTACAATATGTCATCCATCAACTTATCTATTTTTTCTTTATATAATTTAAATATTATACTTTTTAATATGTTTTATTCATTTCAAATATGTTCTCTAATTACCAATAATATATTCATATATTTTGATATTTGCAATACCTCTTTATATACAATATTATATAATTATGTCTTATTTTAAATTAATCTAAATTTATAAACTAAACCAAAATATAAATTAATTTAAAAAAAAATATTATATAATAAAAATATTCTCAAAGTATATACAATGAGGTTGTTGCACGTCTACAAGGATATACAAACTGATTGGAGTCATATGCAGTTTTTTTTTTTCTCAAGTCATATGCAGCTTTTATTATTATTATTCATATGCATCTTGATATATATATATATATATATATATATAGACCGAATAGTGGAGTCACCCCAGCCAACACAGAGGAAAGCGTGGGAACGAAAGAGAGAAAGGGGCCTAAAATGAAAAAAAGAAAATCTAGAAGAAATGAGGAAAATCAGCCACTAAAGAGAGAGAAATTAGTTTAAAATGTTTACAACCATGAATAGTATTCTCTACATATAGCGAAATTACTATAGCAACATCTAAAATAAAGATGATATAAAGATTCATTGGAGCTCACTTTTGTATAAATTTCTTTATATTTTAAAGGTAACTGTATTTTACAACATTTATTGGAAGTGCTCTTAAATTCTAAACATGTGTACATCATATTTTAAAAACTAAAAAACACATTATAAATAATATACAAAAAAGTCGTTTAGAAATTAAAAAAAAAAACTCTAAAATAAAATTTCAATTTAAAATAAATATCATTTGTATTTTGTTGTATCTTTTATAAAAAGAAGAAAAAAAATCGATATCTATATATATATATATATATATATATATATATATATATATATATGTCTAAGTCTAACAATATTTAAGTAATCATAAAGTATGGATCGCATGATTCCTTCATCTAATCATAAGTTTTTATATTGTAAGAAAAATGAATGCTTATTTAAACAATTCTAAACACATAAAATAATCAATTATTTATCCAAAAAAGAGTTTCAATGGATCATGTATCTTATCTTCATTTTCTATTTTGTTAAAGTTATACCGCTACATTTAGTTGGTACAATTGATCCATGTATTTTTTTTTTATTCATTTCTCTCTCCACCTTATCATCCTCTTAACACATGCTAGATGAAATGAGATTTAATATTTTGCAAGATGCATAACTAGGAATGAAATGATTTGCTATGCATCTAATATTTCTAATTTTCTTCTCATAATATAGTCACATTTTTTCATCTTTTGATTTTATTTTCTTATCTTTTTTCTATTGTGTGTATAGGAAGAAATTGTATTATATTGTATAAGAAGTAGATATTGTAAATATAAAAATATATTGGGATATTGCAAATTTATTTGTACTTAGAAAGAATATTTGAAATAATTAAATACTTAAAAATAATATTAAAATGATATAGAAGAAAAAAAAAATAGATAAGTTGATATATGGTATATTATAAAATTTATTAATTAAAATAGAAAAAAATGGATTTTAATGATTTATGTTAGAAGGAGGGGCGCCCACCTGGGGCTGACCCCTCCGTTACTACATGTGTAACGTATGGCTTAAAGCCATGCGTTATTTGCTTGTAACGCATGGCTTAAAGCCATGCTCTACAGCAATTTAAAGGCTAGCCTTTAAAGCCAGCCATGTGTAGGAAGACTATAAATAGTCCCTCTATAATTGTTTTTTGGGTCTCATCTGAAAATAGATAAAAAAATCTCTCTCTTTTTGTTCTCTCTTGAAAGAGTATTTAGGCTGTAGATTTGTTAAGTGTTACTCTAATTTTATACTACGTAGTACACTTCACCACTAAAAGAAAACGCTTGTGGGTTGTCAATCTGGAGAAACTTGTGAAGCAATTTTGTAAGCTGAGTTTGAGGTATTTTTCCAATGTACTTTCTTACATTGGTATCAAAACTTTATAAATTGTTCCCAGTTTATTTTTATTTTATTTTTTTTGTATGTGAGAATTCTGGATGTCATTTTTATAGTCCTCTTTTTTTTTAAATTTTAAAATAAAAATGAGAGCACGAAGTGCTTCGAAACACAGTGGTGTTGCGCGCACCACCGCAAGGTGCTGCCGCACCAGGATGGTGCAGCGCGCACCAGTGAGGTGCTGCGGCACCATCCAGCAGCTTGGAGTTACTGTTTCCGGCCGGTGGAAGCAGTTAACACTGCTCGTGGTGGACCCAAGCGGCAGCTGAGCTGCTGCTGTGAAACGGCTACTGTTCACGTGAACAGTAGCCATCCGGAGGTAGGAGATGACCGAAGTCATCTTTGTTTTATAATGGGCCTAGGCCTCTCGGCCCATTAGTTTTTTTTTTACTGAATAATTGGGTTGGGCCATTCGGCCCTTCAGTGTTTTATTAAAAAAAAAAGGCCTGGGCCATTTTCAGCCCAGCCTTGTTTAAACCAATTTTTTTTAAAACACAAAATAAAAAAAAAAAGAAAAAGAAAAAGGAAGGGGATGAAAATGGCATCTGGGATTTGAACCCAAGACCACTGATTAAATAAAGGCAGTGCGCACCACTAGGTTGCAACTTTCCTTTGATTTAGGTAGGGGTTGAATATACATTTAAATAAATAAATAAGTAAAAAAAAAATTTTGCATGATTTAATATATGCTTGCTTAGATATATTGTTATATAACATGTGATATTTTATTTAATGTTTTAGATTAAATGTGATTACATGTGAATATATGGTTATATTCATATTTTTTTTTTAATTCCATAATGTTATATTACATGTGATTTTTTATTTAATATTTTAGATTAAATGTGATTACATGTATGTGTGAATTGAACATGTGGATATGTGATTCTTTTATCATTTATGAATGTTAGGCTTGGATGTTTAGACATTAGTCTTCATTTTTTTTTTATGATAAAATAGAAAATTCCCACTAAGTAGTCTTAGTTAGAATTGTCAGTGTAAATGATAGGCTGAAAGAATTGCAGTGACCCCAGTAAGAACTGTAAATGCATTGTATAGCCAAAAGACTACGATGGCCCCAGTAAGAACTGTAAATGCATTGTATAGCCAAAAGACTACGGTGGCGCCAGTAAGAACTGTAAATGCATTGTATAGCCAAAAGACTACGGTGGCCCTAGTAAGAACTGTAAATGCACTGATGGAACAAGAAAAACGGACTGTAATGGTCTTAAAAGAACCATCTTTGTAGACTGGCCCAACAGGTCGCTGTAGTCTGGCTATCTTTGTAGACTGGCCCAGCAGGTTGTTGTAGTCTGGGTAGCTGTCCTTGTAGACTGGCCCAAAATGTTACTGCAGTTTTAGTAGGTTATGTCTTTATATGTGACTAGGTCTAGATGACTACTTAAGATAGTGGGAGTATGGTTGAGATTTATGATGATTAATTCTCCCATATTTGTTTTTTAAATTTGCGCGCGAATTAGGTTAGAAATTTAATAATTGGATATTGTGGCGCAAGAGATGATTCTGAAACTTAGCGATTTTTCAATCTTGCGACATATCTAAATTATTCTTTTTCTAGCTTGGATGGACGCAACAAATTTCTTAGGTGTGTGTGTGTAATATCCCTTCTTTGCATATTGTAGTGATATGACATCCAAGAACATAGTTGCCAATCTAAACAAAGGGGAGAAATTGGATGGGGACAACTACGACATTTGGCATCGCAAGATCCAATATGTTCTAGATGAGCAAGAGATCTTGGAGGCCTTATCTCACTCTCTTACTCCGCCTGGGGAAGGAATGTCGGAACAACATAAGAAAGATAAACTAGCTTATACTGAATGGGCTAAGAAAAGTCGGTGCCCGCGCATAATAATGTTAAGCAGCATGCATAATGATCTTATGTGTGAGTTCGAGATCTATAACACTGCCCAAAGCATGTGGGATGCTTTGAAGTTGAAGTTTGGTGGAACTTCAGCGACTAGGTTGCGTGGATTAACCATGAGGTTTGACTCCTATAAGATGCGCTCTGACCACACGATGAAGCAGCATCTTAGAGCTATGTCGACCATGATCCGTGAACTTAAGTCGGCAGGAAACAACCTGACAGATGAACAGCAAGTGCAGGCAGTGATAAGATCACTACCGAATTCTTGGGAGAATATGAGCCAGAACCTGATGCATAACGAGAATATCAAAGAATTTGATGATGTCTCGCATCATTTAGAATTGGAGGCTGAGCGCCTAGAGGCTGCTAAGCCCAATCATACGGCCTATGTGGCTAATTCTGGTTCGCGTAAGGCATCAAAACCTAAGCACAAGAAGTCTAAGAATGGAGTAGCTGCTGGACAAATTAAGAATGTGTCAGGAACGTCCTAGCGCAGCAAGAGGGGCAAGCGCGGGAAGAACAAGTCGAAAGTAGAGTGCTTCAACTGTGGAAAGAATGACCACTTCGCTCATGACTGCACTGAGCCGAAGAAGGTACACTCTGCCTTTTCTCGCATTGTTTTTGTAACTAGCTATGTGATGGTTGCTCATTCCTATCCTATGTGGATTGTTGATTCAGGAGCGATCGAACACATAGTGCGAGACAGAGTCAGATTTGTGGAGTATCGCCGGATTCCAGTTGGGAGTCGTGATATCAAGGTGGGGAATGGAGCTAGCGTGCAGGTACTGGGACTTGGTACCTACAAGCTGGACTTGCGGGGTGACCGCACTCTTTTCCTCCACAATGTGCTATACGCTCCCGAGATTCGACGAAATTTACTTTTCGTAATTACTCTATTAAAACTTGGTTTTCAGATTGTATTTGAAAACAATTATGTTTCCTTACATTTGGGCTATGTGTTTTATGGTAATGCTTTTCTTCAAGACGGTTTTATGATATTAAATTTGAATTATTCAAATATGAATGAGTCTATTGCTTTTCTTTCTGCATCTGATAATTTGGATTCATATAAATAGCATGCTAGGCTTGGCCATATAGGGCAAGATAGAATGACTCGGTTAGCTAGAGAGGGCTTAATAGGCAATCTCGCTAAAGTCATCTTACCCACATGTGAACATTGTTTAATGGGAAAAGTTAAGAGAAAACTGTTTGGAAAAGCCACTAGGGCATCTTTTTCACTGCAATTAGTCCACTCAGACATCTGTGATTCAATAAGTGTGAGGGCAAGACACGGAGGTGTCTATTTCATCATATTTATAGATGATTTTTCACGTTACGGTTATGTCTACTTAATCTCCCATAAGTCTGAAGTATTGGAGTGCTTTAGGCAGTATCTAAGGATGGTTGAGAATCAGTTAGACAAGAGTTTAAAAACTCTAAGAACTGACCGAGGACGAGAATATCTCTCTGAGCAATTTAAAAGGCTCTGTTATAAAAAATGAATCAAGAGACAGTTGACGATGCCGAGTACGCCGCAGCAAAATTGCGTGGCAGAAAGGAGAAATCGAACACTGCTTGAGATGGTTAGGTCAATGATGGCGCAAGCAAACCTACCAATTTCTTTTTAGGGGGATGCACTTTTTAACTGCTGCCTACATTCTTAACCGAGTGCCCTCTAAATCAGTAACTTCCACCCCATATGAATTATGGACCGGCGAGAAACCCAATTTGAGTAACTTGCGGCCATGGGATTCAACGGGTTTTGTTTACGATCTTTCTCATAAGTATGAGAAGTTAGGCCCTAGAGGGAAGAAGTGTATCTTTATAAGGTACTCAGAACACTCTAAAGGGTATGTGTTAAGAGGTGAACAATCTGATAGAAGTGTGACTGAGATTGAGTCACGAGATGTGGATTTCATTGAAGATGAATTTTCAAGTAGATGTGAGGTTGATAAGAGTTTAGAACTTCATAAGATTGTGGAACAAGAGGAAAGTGCTCCAAGGAATTTAGTTGAGAATGAGGAAGAAATTCTTCAACCTCCTACAAATTATAAAAATGATTTAAATCCTAGTGGGAGCACACCACTTGTCACTCAATCACAACAACCTCAGCTGCGTAGAAGCACATGTGAAAGTATTCCCCGTCGTCGTTTTGAGATTGAAGGGGAAGCTTTTATGGTAGCTCCGCATGATGATGATGAGCCTAGGACAATTTATGAGGCTCTCTCATCTTCTACTAAAGATAAGTGGATGAAAGCTCTCAATGATGAGAGTGAGTCTATGAAGACTAACCAGGTTTGGGATCTGGTTGATCTACCGACAGGGCGTAAGACTATTGGGAATAAATGGGTTCTTAAGATCAAACGCAAGTAAGATGGATCAATATATAAGTACAAAACTCGCTTAGTGGCGAAAAGATATACCCAACATGAGGGTATAGACTATGAGGAAACATTTTCACCAGTGGTGAGGTTTGTTTCAATTCGCCTGATTCTAGCTATAGTAGTATACATGGATTTGGAACTTTACCAGATGGATGTTAAGACAGTATTTCTCAATGGAGAACTAGATGAGGAGATCTATATGGATCAACCAACGAGTTTTATGGACAAAGGTCAAGAGCGCAAAGTGTGCAAGTTCAAACGATCTATATATGGCCTAAAACAATCATCTAGACAATGGTACCTTAGATTCCATCGAGCCATTCTCTTGAATGGGTTTATAATGATCACAGAGGACTATTGTGTCTATGTCAAAAGGTCTAAGAAGAGTTTCATTATGTTGTCATTGTATGTTGATGACATACTACTAGCTGGAAATGACAAAGGGTTGATAGTCACCACAAAAGAGTGGTTATCCTTCAATTTTGAGATGAAGGATATGAGTGAGGCAGAATACATTCTGGGAGTTAATAAGATCTACAGAGATTGCTCAAAGAGACTTTTGTGTTTGTCTCAACAGACTTACATACAGAAAGTTCTCGAGTGCTTCCTAATGAGTGAATGTAAACCCATTGACACCCCTGTTGCAAGAAGCGAGAACTTGTCTAAAGAGTTGTGTCCTAAGACTCAAAGAGAAAAGGAAAAGATGGCCTGTGTCCCTTATGCTAATGATGTGGATAGTCTGATGAACACAATGATGTGTACTCGGCCTAACATATGCTATGCAGTTGGCTTAGTGAGTAGATTCCAATCTAACCCTGTACTGGCTCATTAGAAAGCAGTCAAAAGGATTATGCGATATCTCAAGGGAACTGCGGACTATGTGTTGTGCTATCAGGGTTCAGATTTGCAGCTAAGAGGTTACAGTGATGCTGACTGGTGCAGTGACCTAGATGAGCGCAAATCAACCACTGGGTATGTCTTTCTGCTCAACAATGGCGCCATTACATGGAGCAGTAAGAAACAACCTTGTATAGCCTTATCCACCATGGAGGCGGAATACATAGCTTGTTCAGCAACAGTTCAATAAGATGTTTGGTTACGGAGGTTCCTCAAGCATTTAGACATTGACACGGATACTTCAGATCTGGTGACAATATTCTGCGATAGCATGACAACTCTCGCATATGCTAAGGACTCAAAATATCATAGAAGAACCAAACACATAGATATAAGATATCACTATATAAGAGACATGGTAGCGCAAAAGGAAGTGGTTCTGAAACATCTTTCTACGAGTCGTATGGCTGCTGATCCCTTAACGAAGTCTATAGCAAGAGATGTCTTTGAGGCTCATGTTAGGAATCTAGGACTACGTAGATTGTAAATGTAATTTGTATTACAAATGACATTGAGATGTAACATTTCCTTTGGGATATTAATACAATATGATTCAGTTCTTATCTTTATCGTATTGTTTTTTCTAATACACACACACAAAAGATATGTCAACAGGCTTAGATTGACTCACTCACACGAGCGATTGCCTCTAGCGCTTGAGTAGCGAGTAGAGATGAGACATTGTGTCCCTAGATACTTGTCCAAAGGGATAAGTAGGTTGATACAAAGTATGTCACCTTAGTGGGAGCTAAGATGAGGTCTATTGAATGGACTATGCATGGGTTACCCCACCATCCATATAGCCTGTAGTTAGCCAGATGCGAGATTCTCTTTGACGCCTCGGAGGTGTGCAAATTGAGGAACTCGGGTTAGACGCCTAAGGAACGACTAGACCAAGATCTGTACGGTATTGATATAGACATATGCTCTTTGAGAAAGAGAAATCCACCGTAGCATGTGTTTCATACTACATGTGCTTATTCGACCTTATGAGTAAATGAGTAAAAGGTTCCCCTCTTTCTCACTGTGTGAGTCTCATTTTATTAAGTGTCCTTTACCTTTGACTGTGTCACGAGATGGAGGTTGAGATGTCTGCTACTTTGGCATGCTGTATATGGTCATGATTGATACGGTCTAAAGAGGCATCGCTGGGAAAGCGATTTGACCAAAATTGAGTGATATGAGTGCAAAGGGAAGACTCTACGATATCGTCTCTTCGATAGTGTTTGCTGACGTCAAACTATGACGCTACATTTTGGTAGCGACTAAGGTTGTGAACACATTGAAATGATTTGAAGGTAGTCAAGCATTGTTCTGAGTTTTTAACTCAAGAGGGTTCGAAAATGCTTGATTTTGATGCGATCAAATGAGTCTAGGACATGACCAGACACTTTAGGGATGTTACTATGTTGGTCTTCTCTGGAAGAGATTTGGTATATGTACTCCCACCTTTCTACAAATGTGCTTGGTGGTCGCACGGCCTATTTATTTATATGAATAAGATTGAGAACATTAGAGAGATGCAGACCTGGGATCATGCCTACTGTGTGCGAGTGAGAGATGTTAGAAGGAGGGGCGCCCACGTGGGGCTGACCCCTCCGTTACAACATGTTAAAGCCATGCGTTACAGCAATTTAAAGACTGGCCTTTAAAGCCAGCCATGTGTAGGAAGACTACAAATAGTCCCCCTACAATTGTTTTTTGGGTCTCATTTGAAAATAGATAAAAAATCTCTCTCTTTTTGTTCTATCTTGAAAGAGTATTTAGACTGTGGATTTATTAAGTGTTACTCTAGTTTTAGACTACGTAGTACACTTCGCCACTAAAAGAAAATGCTTGTGGTTTGTCAATCTGGAGAAACTTGTAGAGCAGTTTTGTAAGCTGAGTTTGAGGTATTTTTCCAATGTACTTTCTTACAATTTATTATGAACAAAATCTACACAAACCATTGGGAGTGCTCTAAGAGTCAGATTTTAACCAAAAGTGTATATTGTAATTTACACTCCCCACAAGTAACAATTTTACTTTATGGGTTATATTCCATGCACTAATAATTTGGAGGTAAGAACTTGTATATGTCGAGTCTACCTAGATTTTTGCCTTTTTTATAAGTAATAAAATTTTGTTTATCGATAAAAAATAATAATTTGGGGGTAAGAAATAATCTTCACAAAAAATTAAAAGTTTATGAACTTACCCCCATTGTACACTTCCCATATCATCTCCCATAATCACGTATTGTATTGCATAAGATGCCATGGTTGCTTGGTAAGCCAGCATCCCAAGATCTATACACCTTTTTTGGGTCACCACCTGAACTATAGATGCGTCAAATGATTGAATATCTCTATGTCAAGGAATCAAAGTGTAGAAGATACAACCATAAAATGCACAACAAAACGTTATGAAATGGGTAGTTTCAACCATGTAAGTGCTTTGGAAATGATATTCTAATCCCTAGGCTAGTTGCTGGCCTTGGACCCATGGAAAAGACTGCACATCTTAGCTTTGTGAGGAAGGATTCAGACTTCAGAGTGATCTATACGTTTGGTCTCACTTGATTTTTAGGACAAACTTTGCTTCTGTTCTTGTTCATCTCAATTGTTTATCGGTTTTTGTATATTCTTGGAATCTTGGGGCCACATGACCTTTGTGGAATTGGCTTCAGCTCATGTAAATTTGGTATGGAAGGAATGATAGATATAGATTAGAATATGGTAGTATCGTTACCGTTAAAAAATGAGTCTCATCATTGAAAATAAAGTTTTTTTTTGTTATAAGGATATCAAATTTGTTCAATTTTATAAAAGAAACTCGCACCCACTGAGGACTACGCATTTGAGAGCAAAATCACTCTTTTTGAAACTCAAATGACTCACTTTAAATTTTTGTTTTGGATAATGAGATGAGATAAGATGATCTATAAATAGTAATAAAATGATTTATGAATAATAGTGAAAATGTTGAATTGAGATGTTGTATGGAGTTTTAAAAAAGAAGAATGAAAATAAAGAAAAAGTTAAATAAAAATATTATAAAATTAAAATAATGTTAAAATATAAGTTTTTAATATAATTTTTATTTTGAGATTTTAAAAAAAATTTAATTATTTTTTATGTTTTATTTAAAAGTTTAGAATAATTATAATTATTAGATGATAAATATTTGTATTTATAATATTTGTACCGTCTAGATTAAGGCTGTTTTCGGAAAACATTTCATTTTATCTCTATTTTATCATTATATTTTTCTCAATTCCAATACAAAATAAAATAAACAATTCAATTTTTTTAAATTCATCTCATCTTCTCTCACCTAATCATTACAATTTTTTTCAAATTTTAATACAAAATAAAATAAATAATTTATCTCATTTTAAAATTTTTTATCTTATTTTTAAAAACAAACGACGCCTAAATGGACTGTAAACAATAATATTATAACCTCAGCTCAGTCAAAACCCGCTTCGGATAAATTTGAAGAAGATTAGACGATAGATTTTTGCTGTCGGAAGACTATACTATGCACTTGAGATCAAAATCACTCTTTTTGAAACTCAAACGACCGACCGAAGGCTGCTGTTTTCTCTTTATACACCATCATTGACGGCCTATAAAACGACACAAAACTCCCGTCATTCCCAATCCCACACCATACACACAAACAGACGGACACTCACAGTGAGCAAGCTTGAAGATGCAGGAGATCCTTCACGTACAAGGCGGGCAATGCGGGAACCAAATCGGGGCGAAGTTCTGGGGGGTGGTGTGCGTGGAGGATGGGATCGACCCTACCGGGAGGTACCAAGGCGACAACGACCTCCAGCTCGAGCGCGTTAATGTCTACTACAACGAGGCCAGTTGCGGCCGATTCGTTCCCCGAGCTGTCCTCATGGACCTCGAGCCCGGCACTATGGACAGCGTCAGATCCGGCCCTTACGGCCAGATTTTCCGCCCCGATAACTTCGTTTTCGGCCAGTCCGGGGCCGGCAACAACTGGGCCAAGGGCCATTACACCGAGGGTGCCGAGCTCATCGAATCCGTTCTCGATGTCGTCAGGAAGTAGGCCGAGAACTGTGACTGCTTGCAAGGTACTCCACTCCAATATTCTTCTCTATTTTCTACTGTCTCCTTTGTTTCTGTAAGTAACCGAGGTTTTAACTTTGTTCTCTCTCTGTCTCTGTTCCTCTCTTCTTTTTTGTATTACTAAGTCTTTTCGTTTTAGGAAGCCTCTATTTTTTGGGACATCTTTTATCTGTTATTCCTGTATTCTAAGTGTGGAAATTGCTTTCATGAGCATCTTGCGTTTTATGATTTTATTTTGGTTTATATTGCGCTTTCGATATCATGTTAAACATTCATCATGCAATGAGGATTACTTACTCTTGTTTTCCAACATCTAAATCCGACTTTGCTCGCTTGCTAAATATTTGTGCTTCGGAAAAACCGTACCTTTTTAAAAAAAAAAAATCCTTGTTTTGGAACCGACCCACTTCAATGGATTGATACTTTGGGGGCCTCACGTATTATTATGCAAACTGCTGCACAATTTGATATACTGAAATGAAATTCGAAGAATCAGTTATTGTTTCTTCGCATTATCCAGAATTGGGTTTTGTTATTGATAACTATTTTTCATTGGTTGATTGCGATTAGGAGTGAGGGACTTGGCCTCCAGCTGGTTGTATAAAAACTTCCAATGCTTTTGGAGACTAATAGAATCTCCTGTTCCGAGTTGCTTTGTCGATCAATGCTTCATGACTTTGTTTGATTTTAACTTCTACTTTTGTAGGGATTTCGGTATGAAATTAGCATGTTTTATAATTTCGAAGGGCTTGCATATCATATCCTGTCATGATAACGAATTTTTTTTCTTACTCTCAGGGTTTCAGGTTTGCCACTCCTTGGGAGGGGGAACTGGCTCAGGCATGGGAGCTCTTCTCATTTCCAAGATCAGAGAAGAGTACCCAGATCGAATGATGCTCACTTTCTCTGTTTTCCCATCTCCTAAGGTGTCTGATACAGTTGTTGAGCCCTACAACGCAACGCACTCTGTTCATCAGCTCGTGGAAAATGCAGATGAGTGTATGGTCTTAGACAACGAAGCTCTTTATGACATTTGCTTCCAAACATTGAAGTTCAACACTCCAAGCTGTGAGTTTTTTTTGGTTTTTTTTTTTTCATTATTATTTTTTATGTAGTTAAGGGGTGAAAAGCAATAAATTGTCTTACCTAATTCATTGAACCCTTGGAATGTTACCTTAAAAGGTATCCTCTTTTCTCATCTTAGATCGATGATGCTGGCTTACTCATTGAAAAACGATAGCTGATGTTGGTTGGCTCAGCCTTGTTTCTGAAACAACACAAAGATACTAGTTTGGGTTAGTTCAACATGCAGACTCGAGCCTCTTGCTTTCTTGGAAGATTAGTACTGAGTGACTAAAACCAGAATAACATGCATGGCTGGGATAGACTGGGATAGATAATTACTTATCAGAAAAAGAGATTTGGATAGATAATATTATTGGGAATATTTGAATGGAAATCAATTAGTGAGATTAAGTATTTGTATGTTGGGTCCTTGGGACTTTTTCCATTAGTTTGGGTATAGTGCAAGAGTTGGGGATCTTTTATTTTATTTGGATCGTGTGTATATTCTTCATTTTAGAAAAATCGATGTTTGATACCTCTACCCAGCTGACTAATAATTTTTGTATATTCCAGTTGGAGATCTGAATCACTTGATTTCTGCCACCATGAGTGGGGTTACTTGCTGCCTTCGCTTCCCTGGTCAACTCAATTCAGATCTCCGCAAGCTTGCGGTCAATCTAATCCCATTTCCTTGGTTGCACTTCTTCATGGTTGGATTTGCTCCACTTACATCCCGTAGGTCACAGCAGTATCGCGCCCTTACTGTGCCCGAGCTCACTCAACAGATGTGGGATGCGAAGAATATGATGTGTGCTGCTGATCCTCGACATGGCCGATATCTAACTGCATCTGCCATGTTCCGTGGCAAGATGAGCACTAAGGAAGTGGATGAGCAGATGATTAATGTGCAGAACAAGAACTCATCCTACTTTGTTGAGTGGATCCCCAACAATGTTAAGTCCACTGTTTGTGATATCCCTCCAACTGGTTTGAAAATGGCTTCAACATTTATTGGCAATTCCACATCAATCCAGGAAATGTTCAGGAGAGTCAGTGAACAGTTTACAGCCATGTTTCGCAGAAAGGCTTTCCTGCATTGGTATGCTGGAGAAGGGATGGATGAAATGGAGTTTACAGAGGCAGAAAGCAACATGAATGATCTAGTTTCTGAGTACCAGCCGTACCAAGATGCTACAGCAGATGAGGATGGGTATGAGTATGAAGATGAGGAGGAAATTCAGGAGGAGGCTTAAGTACTAATATAATTTCTGTTTCTCCGCCTATTACAGTCATGTTGTGGTGTCAATGTGTCTGTTTTGTTCCTTAATTCCTTATTTGGGGTTTGGATTGTTGGAATGTGGTTGGTTTTTAGGCATGCTGTCTCTCGTTTGCTTTCGGTGTTATAGTCTAGGGAGCTCTGTTTTTGAGACGTGTTACTATGAGTTTTGTTTTTGATCAAGTAGGAGTTTTGCAGGTGGAGTGAATCGGTTTCTGGTCTATCCCCATAGTTTTCTTCTGTTTTTCTTCCACGTTTATGAAGTTTGCCTTGATAGAATTTTGTAATCATTCATCTCATTACAAAACTCACTTTTCAGCTCAAATTCCCCAATTTGAGTTAGCTGAACCGAGAAGGCAAGTATCCAGAAAAAATCAAGAGGGAGCATCATAAGTTGGTCAAAAGTATAAAGACGGTAACTTCATCCAAACTCCTTTGCTTTCTTTCCAACAACGGTTCTGACTATTGATATCAATTCCACTAACTAAAAATTGACTGAAAAACATTAGGCAGAAACACCTAAATGCTGACTTCATTGTTGACATGCGACATGACTTGGGGCGTGCATTCGGAGGGATATTTCTCTTTCCTTGAAGAGAATTTTTACATATATAAAAAGATTACATTAAAGTAAATTCATAAATTGACGGGACTTCACGTGATGTGTTAAATTTATTTTATATTAAAATTAACTTTACAATTTAATATACTATATTAAACTATGTCAATTTATAAATTTACTTTTGTGTAATCTATTTATAGTTAAAATATTTTTATTTCGGTAAAAACATTCGGTATATATTGCTTAAGATCAGGGCCCTATCCAAAGGGGCCATAATTGGAAGACTGAAAAGAGAACCACAGCAGCCCAACTCAACCATGGTTTTCTTCCTCTTGACTCTCGTAATAAAAGTTTACACTTGAAGCTCATTAGATGCAGGACAACAAAAGAAATGAACAAAAAAAGTGCAATCAGATGTTTGGGATTATGTTTTTCTTCCATCATATGAATTTCAATCCAAAGATAATTTTTAAGTTGGACACAACATGAGCCCGATAAATAAACTTTCCTTTCATTTCCAAACCATATAAAAAAGCACACAAAGTACATGACTACGATACCGCACAAGTACCTTCTATAAAGCCTCTACAGATCATGAGTATGAGCTAGCTAGGTACGTACACACATAACTTAATATATATATATATATATATATGTATATAAGGCTTGGAATAATCATTTGTTTTTAGTATGGCAATGGTGCCAGTGCTGGGGCAGCTATTGGTGCATCCGTGGCCTTGACCTGCTCATGCACAGGTCCTGCTGCAACAAAACCAGAGCTTAGGATCTCAAACGTTCCTCGCCTCGGATTTGATTCTACTTCACAGAATCTGGGAAGAAACACACCTACCAAATATATATAGAAAAAGAGAAAATTGTTAATAAATAAGTTCCCAGAAATTATATATATAAAAATATATGCTCGAAACTTTATTGATCTTGATGCTTACCTTCACCAGCAGCAAGATTGAAGTATAGATCAACGACATTGGGGCAGCTGTCGTAGCACAGAGGCGAGCAAAGCTTTTCGGTGAAGCGAGAGTCAAGGAGGGAATCTGAAGAGATTCCAAGCGTTTTTCTGTCAAGCCCGCATGCTTTGATGCATTGGTCAATCTCGATCCATCCCTTCAATTTGTCGGCTTCAATCTCCGATGTACGGCATGCATATGCTTCTTCCCCGCTCCTTCTCACAAACTTCTCAAGCACACAACGCTTGCCGGAGGATGCCACTGCAAATGCACACGTGTCCCGGTCTAGATTCTCACATGTTATTCCTCCTGCACGCAATTCATTACCATGGTTGGATGAAAACCGAATCATAACAAGAAGCTAGCAGCCTTAAATGGTTCATGAATTTAATGCAGTAATGCGTGAAGATTTCGAAGAGAGGATATATACGATGATCACAGATTCACAGTGGATTAGAAACATATACAATAGGTGAATTTTCACGAGTACTAATCTCATATATCATGAAAATGTAATTGAACGTACCAATAAATTGTAAGGTAGCTATAATAAATCCAACATCCTAGCATTAAGAAATTAATAAGAACATGCGTGGATATAAAGGAGGACAAGAGGTAGGACGTTTCTTGATCCTGGTTTTGGTGTTGGAAAACTTATACCATACGTACCGAGAGTGATCTGCACAAAGAAGCAAAGTGCAAGAGACAGGATCGCCAGGCCGGTCTTCAAGCTAATATATTTTGACGCCATGACACAGTCCCAACGTAAAAGAAGATATAATCTGGTGGTACTGGATGCCTAAATTAATTAGATTTTCGTAAAGGTAGTGGTAAAGACTGATCTGTGTTTCTCCTACGTACGTACGAGTCAGTATTCTGCAAAGCTTAATGGGTAGCTAGGAGCATTTATAGTTGCTTCAATGATCACTGTAGAATGGAAAAAACAGACACGAAGAAGAATTTCAAGTTTAAGAAATCAAGGTCGCAGTACTGAACCTTACTTTGGATGTTAGCGAATTAGATAGATGTATGGAGCTTGGTGGATGCATGCGACCTCGGCCATATACGCATGGAGGTCCGTGCTTGAATGGTTCCTCTACGATTATCCCCGACCCATGCAGAAGATTTCAAATAGTATTCAATGACTGAATGCTGCTATAATGGCGGATGCATGGCTATAGCTAGCTGTATCGTCATGTCCTCACTTAACTTGCATGTGAAAACAGGTCGTTTTCATTATCTGCAGGACGTCGGTACCGATCGATATATGAAGGTTCCCAAATTTAATATTTAGTATAAATGCTAAATTTTGTTCTCTCTTGCAGCACAAAAATGCACATGATGATGATTAGAACGAAAAAGAATATTTGAGCTAGCGTTGCGGCCTTGCCTGCGTCGGTACGTGGAATTTGTTACGTAACGCAACCATTTACGCCTCCTTTATAATTTTTAAGATGAAATGAAATGAAATGAATTGAAATTAAAATTAAAATTAAATAAAATATTATTAGAATATATTTTTTAATATTATTTTTTATTTTAAAATTTGAAAAAATTGAATTGTTTTACTTTATTTTATGTGAGAATTTGAAAAAATTGTAATGATTAGATGAGATAAGTTGAAAGAAGTTGTAAAAACAAACGAAACCTTAAATTGGTAAAAATATGCATTCATTAATGCTAGGAGAAATTATTACTTTTTTCACAGTCTTATTTGGTTATACAAATCATGAAATGACATAAATATGAGAAATCTATGAATAATAATGAGATAATTTATGGATAGTAATAAAATGGTTTGAATTAAAATTTTTATAGAATTTTGGAAAAGGAGATAGAGTAAGTTAAATAAAAAATTATAAAGTTAAAAGAAAGTTAGAATATAATTTTTTAATATAATTTTAATTTTGAGATATTTGAAAAGTTGAATTATTTTTTATGTATTATTTGAAAGTTAGGAAGATTTGTAATGATTAGATAAAAAAGTCGTAAAGTTAAAAATTTGAAATTGAAAAAATATTTTTTTTAATGTTATTTGGATATTGAGATGAGATGGTTTCAAAAATTTGTGAAACCAAACTAGACCTAAATCTCTGGTTGATATTGTTGCAATATTTAGTGTAAATCATGGTTGTATATTTTGTTATGTCGGGCTGAAAATTAATATCACAACTATTCATGGTACGTATTAATTATTGTAACGCTCTAAGGGAATTCCATTACGCGACAATATCTAACTATTTATGCTCTAAAATAATTAATCAACAATACAATTAAAACTATTATAAAAAACAAAAACTTCTACTTTTCAAATTATAATTGGAGTCAAGTATAGTCAATAAGCTATAGTTGAGCCCATTCGTCGTTGGTGGCACGACTGAAATCTCACATTTATGACTGCTAAAATAGGTTTTGAATTTGTAATGTCCTAAGAAAGGCTCAAACCACATCGATCTGGTGTATATACTTCAAAATAACTAGTTAATGATATAATTGAAAATTCATTGTAATAATTATAAAGAGCAAGAACTTATCCTCTCCAAATAATGTAAGATCCTAACTGCATACACCACTTACCATTGGCACTCAACATGAGATCGATATCACATTAACACCCGGCCCTAATTAATTAAACAAATTCTAATTAACTAGCCCCTTCAAATACACCCATGACACCTTTTCAGATTTTATCAATTTCCTATATAAAAAAAAGTATACAGCTTAAAATTATCGTTAGTGTATTTTTGTTGTTTTAAATGTTTAAAAAAATTATTACTAATAAAATTTTATTTTTTTAAAAAAAATATTGAACAATAATAAAAAAAAAATATACTATTAGTCACACCCAAGCAAGAGCTAGCGGGCCAGCGGCCGACTAGCAGGACCTAATAATAAAACGTGTAGACACGAAACTAGAAATAAAATCTATTGAAAAGGAGCGCTAATCACGCCCAAATTAGTTTTCTTTGGAGCGACCGGGGAGGACGCCGTTAATAAAATCCTAATTTTTAATAGTAAAAATTATGGATGGAGTCGGTTTGGGTAAGCGGTGGGTATGTTAGGGACCCCGGTCTTGTCCCTAAACATTAAGTCCGCGAGCTTGCCTTGGTGATGATGGTGACCGAGTGTCAAGCCTTCTTGCTTGGTCTTGCACGTATAATGGCAATGATGGGTTCCTAGGGTGATGAAGGTATAGTGTTTAGTGATGGAAATGATGATGATGATGATGAGTTCGGGTGATCTAAGTGGCGAATATGCGTGTTTGATGCAATGTGGAACGGCTTATGGGTTGCCCTTGATGTTAGGCCCTTTTGGATGATGTTTAGGGTTGATATGATGAAGATGGACTAGGGTTTGGATGGTGGCTAAGGGGAATTTCGAGATTTGGAAGAGTTGACTTAGGGTTGGAGTGTAGGATGAGATGCTAGGGTTGGAAGGATGTGGTTGGTTGAGGCTAGGACTCCTTGATTGATGAGTCACTTTGGGAAAGATGAAAATTAGGTTAAGGATGAAGATGAGTTGTGTTTGAATGGGTCTAGGGTTGTTCCTTGAGTTTAGGGATTTGGAGATGGAAGATGGGATTTGAATATGGTAAGGTAGGATGATAGTCTTTGATTGATTTGAGTTGTTCTAGGGAGTGAGTGGTTTGAGGGATTGGATATGGAAGATGAGATTTGGTTATGGTAAGATAAGGAAGGTATGATTTGAATATGGCAAGAGGAGGGAAGTCTTTGGTTGACTTGAATGGTTCTAGGGAATGAGTGGTTGAGGGGTTGGATTTGGAAGATAAGATTTGATTATGGTAAGATATGGAAGGTATGATTTGAATATGGCAAGAGGAGGGAAGTTTTTGGTTGACTTGAGGGATTTTAGGAATGGAGTGATTCTAGGGAAGTTGAGTGATTGGAGGGATTGAGATTCGGTTTTGGCTATTTAGGTAAGTCTTAGGTGGCTAGAGATATTGTAGGGATGGAGAGATTTAAGGGATTGACAATGGGTTGGCAATTCCTTAAATCAAGGGATGTGGATTTGGAAAATAGGTTTGGGATGATGGGTAAGGTGGCTATGGTTGATCCTAAATGGTAAGAGGCATGTGAGTTGTTGGGAAGTTGGTGTTTGACTAAGGTAAGGGATGGATTTCGAATTTTGATTATTTGGAAGATGGGATAAGGATTCCTAAGTGGTAGGAATTACCTTGTGGGAGTCTAGGGTTAAGTTGGATGAAGGGTGGCTAGGGTTTGTGGAAGACAAGGGTTTTGGCTAGGGCTTTGTTGGATGGATGGAGGCTAGTTTTGGTAAATGGCTAATATGGTAAGATGGGGAAATAAGGAAGGTTTCGGCTAGGTCAAGTGAGGGTGAGGGAAGGCTAATTTTGGGAAGTGGAGCTTATGAGAGATATAATGTTTTGGCTAGGGTTTTATGGAGATGATGAATATGGAAAGTGGGGCAAATAATGTGATGGCCGAAATTTATGAGTGGGAAAGATCAAATGGGTGAGTGGATGGTGTTTGTGATATGGAGGGATGCAAGACTATGTATGAACAATGGAAAAGTTATGGACAAGGGATGGATGGACTCAACAATTGAATATGACGACTCTCTTTGTGGTTTTTATGGATATTTTGTGAAACCAAAGAATACTAAGATTGAGACTTACGATATCTTTGATTTGCATGATAATAATGATGAATAAGATGGAAAACATAAGAACAAAGATAGACAATGGAATGGAATATAACAGTACTCAAAAGAAAGATAGATAAATCACCATTGATTCACGAATTGCACAATGATGAAATAGGATAGATTGAATCACCACCTATTCACGAATTGCAAGGTGATGATCCTCTACTAGGGATTCACGAATTGCACCCAAGTAGCCCAAGTGCTAAGCACCGAAAAGTGTTCTTCAAGAACACCCCCAAACCGTTCCACAAGGAAAAATGTCAAATGATCAAAGATGTAAAATGAAATGCCTAAGGGTCCTATTTATAGAGATTACAAAGTGGAAACCCCCAATAGGTCCATTGAAATATAATTAAAAATAAATAAGGATAAATAAATGATATGGTCTTGCATGGCCAATATGGCTTGTGATATGTCTTGGCCCTTGGTTGGCCTTGGCTAGCCTTGATCTTGGAAGTAACCCGATCTTTGTTGTCCATGCATGCCTAGGACCTTGTCCTAGGGCGGTTTTTGATGAGATCCCAACAATCCCCCTCCCTTTAAGTATATCCTTGCCCTCAAGGATCATATTTGACAAATTCAAGCCCACATAATCTTTACTTGCCTCTTCCACGCCAACATAAGTCTCCCCACGTATAGACAATGTCTTGGACATGATGGCTTCACAAGGCTTAACTTCCTTGGTGGCCAATGTGGTCCAACTTCGTTTCTTATCCCCCATATCCTCCTTGCCTTTCCAAGGAACTTTGGTTTGCAAGGGTTGAGACCACTTGCTCCCCATGTCCTTAGGTTGGCACTTCTCCATAGTAGGGCTCTTTTCTAAATTCTCCCCCTTCCTCTTTACCTCTTGGAGCCTTGTAGGTTGCTTCAATGTACTCTCTTTTGTTAGCAACTCACATGGATCCCTCCTACTACTTTTGGGAACATCCACTCTAGGTCTCATAGGTCCCCGGTCATAAGCCCGGTTTCCTCTTCTCTCCTCATAGTGGTCTCTCTTGTATTTTCTCTCATGGTGGCTTCCACCTCTCTCTTGGTAGTGCATTCTTCCATCAATGTAGGCCTCACGGCCATAGGGTCTCTCTCTATTTTTTTTAATCCTCTCAAGGTTTGCATTAGGGTCTCTCCTCATGGCCTCCATGGCCCTTCGGTTCTCTCCACTCCTATGGTTCATGGTTTTAATGTCCATCCTTATCTCGGCCAAGGTGGTGGTCAACTTATCGAGGATGTGGTCACGCCTCTCGGCTTCTAGAGTGCCCCCATACATGGTGCCTCAAAATCTAGGCTCCAAACAACTTGCAACTTGGCTTGCAAATGGAAAAATTCAGCACCAATCAAATTGGACAGCAACTTTGAATCACTTAGGCAATGGATCAAGTCTCAAAAATCCAACCTTGGGTCCCCCACTTTTTAGGGTGGTCGACCCCTTCAAGTCTCACTACTCCGGCCTCCTCCTCAACCCCCAAATTTCAATTCAAGTTCACAATAAAAAGAATCAATGGGATCCAACGAGGGATCCCTCCCAATCCAATCACAAAGGTTGAGTTAACGCGTTGTTTACCTCGTGGAGAAGTGAGAACTTCTCAAACACTTCAATGAAGTCTCTTGACAAAGCACCAACAAATGTTAGGGCTTCTCAAGAGCACCAAGCAAGATAGCTTCTTACGAAACCCTCTCAATGAAAGCACCAATTAATGTTAGGGACCCCGGTCTTGTCCCTAAACATTAAGTCCGCGAGCTTGCCTTGGTGATGATGGTGACCGAGTGTCAAGCCTTCTTGCTTGGTCTTGCACGTATAATGGCAATGATGGGTTCCTAGGGTGATGAAGGTATAGTGTTTAGTGATGGAAATGATGATGATGATGATGAGTTCGGGTGATCTAAGTGGCGAATATGCGTGTTTGATGCAATGTGGAACGGCTTATGGGTTGCCCTTGATGTTAGGCCCTTTTGGATGATGTTTAGGGTTGATAGGATGAAGATGGACTAGGGTTTGGATGGTGGCTAAGGGGAATTTCGAGATTTGGAAGAGTTGACTTAGGGTTGGAGTGTAGGATGAGATGCTAGGGTTGGAAGGATGTGGTTGGTTGAGGCTAGGACTCCTTGATTGATGAGTCACTTTGGGAAAGATGAAAATTAGGTTAAGGATGAAGATGAGTTGTGTTTGAATGGGTCTAGGGTTGTTCCTTGAGTTTAGGGATTTGGAGATGGAAGATGGGATTTGAATATGGTAAGGTAGGATGATAGTCTTTGATTGATTTGAGTTGTTCTAGGGAGTGAGTGGTTTGAGGGATTGGATATGGAAGATGAGATTTGGTTATGGTAAGATAAGGAAGGTATGATTTGAATATGGCAAGAGGAGGGAAGTCTTTGGTTGACTTGAATGGTTCTAGGGAATGAGTGGTTGAGGGGTTGGATTTGGAAGATAAGATTTGATTATGGTAAGATATGGAAGGTATGATTTGAATATGGCAAGAGGAGGGAAGTTTTTGGTTGACTTGAGGGATTTTAGGAATGGAGTGATTCTAGGGAAGTTGAGTGATTGGAGGGATTGAGATTCGGTTTTGGCTATTTAGGTAAGTCTTAGGTGGCTAGAGATATTGTAGGGATGGAGAGATTTAAGGGATTGACAATGGGTTGGCAATTCCTTAAATCAAGGGATATGGATTTGGAAAATAGGTTTGGGATGATGGGTAAGGTGGCTATGGTTGATCCTAAATGGTAAGAGGCATGTGAGTTGTTGGGAAGTTGGTGTTTGACTAAGGTAAGGGATGGATTTCGAATTTTGATTATTTGGAAGATGGGATAAGGATTCCTAAGTGGTAGGAATTACCTTGTGGGAGTCTAGGGTTAAGTTGGATGAAGGGTGGCTAGGGTTAGGATTCCTCAAGTTTAGGAGATGGTTTTGGGATTGGTAGGATTTGTGGGATTGATTGGAATGAGTCAACTTTCCCTAATTTGAGGAAGTTGCCTAGTGGGACTCTTGAAGGGTGGCTAGGGTTTGTGGAAGACAAGGGTTTTGGCTAGGGCTTTGTTGGATGGATGGAGGCTAGTTTTGGTAAATGGCTAATATGGTAAGATGGGGAAATAAGGAAGGTTTCGGCTAGGTCAAGTGAGGGTGAGGGAAGGCTAATTTTGGGAAGTGGAGCTTATGAGAGATATAATGTTTTGGCTAGGGTTTTATGGAGATGATGAATATGGAAAGTGGGGCAAACAATGTGATGGCCGAAATTTATGAGTGGGAAAGATCAAATGGGTGAGTGGATGGTGTTTGTGATATGGAGGGATGCAAGACTATGTATGAACAATGGAAAAGTTATGGACAAGGGATGAATGGACTCAACAATTGAATATGACGACTCTCTTTGTGGTTTTTATGGATATTTTGTGAAACCAAAGAATACTAAGATTGAGACTTAGGATATCTTTGATTTGCATGATAATAATGATGAATAAGATGGAAAACATAAGAACAAAGATAGACAATGGAATGGAATATAACAGTACTCAAAAGAAAGATAGATAAATCACCATTGATTCACGAATTGCACAATGATGAAATAGGATAGATTGAATCACCACCTATTCACGAATTGCAAGGTGATGATCCTCTACTAGGGATTCACGAATTGCACCCAAGTAGCCCAAGTGCTAAGCACCGAAAAGTGTTCTTCAAGAACACCCCCAAACCGTTCCACAAGGAAAAATGTCAAATGATTAAAGATGTAAAATGAAATGCCTAAGGGTCCTATTTATAGAGATTACAAAGTGGAAACCCCCAATAGGTCCCTTGAAATATAATTAAAAATAAATAAGGATAAATAAATGATATGGTCTTGCATGGCCAATATGGCTTGTGATATGTCTTGGCCCTTGGTTGGCCTTGGCTAGCCTTGATCTTGGAAGTAACCCGATCTTTGTTGTCCATGCATGCCTAGGACCTTGTCCTAGGGCGGTTTTTGATGAGATCCCAAGAGGGTAGTCGGTGCTGATATGGAAAAATTAAACGACATCGTTTTTTTTTTTTTTTTTTTTTTTTTTTATCAAATTTTGCAACTCGTCCCCATTTCCCCAATCCCTCCTTCTCCAGTGTGTTTCGAGTAACCCCGAAGCCTTTCGGGAAGCTCACAATCCAGACTTGAATCCCGAAGCCCTCTCTGTTTCTCTCCCCAGCCATTTCTCATCTCCATCCTCCTTCGCCTCCTGGAAATTGGGTATGCCTCTGAATACTACCCTCGGCATCCGCTCCCCCACCTCGATCGTCAGCTCCTCCACGCTGTCCGTGAACTCCCAATCATCCCACACTGCCATAATCGACAACACTTCGGTGGAGTCTTGTGCCGGTGATCGGAAGTGAGTGCATAGTAGGTTGTTCGGGTATGGGAGCGAAATTTCCGACAATCTGAACTCTTGGGTCCGAGGTTTTGGAGCTCGAGCGAGAGCAACATGCCTTCAACCATGGCAGTAGCTCTTTGTAGCAAATTCCACTGTGGAGGAGCTTGATGGGTATTTAGTTGAACAGAGTTGTCAGGTTTTGAAATTAATGGTTGCCGGGAGCTTTGTTTTGGGAAACAAAAATGATGAGTAATGCTCTGTTTTAGGCTTATGCGAAGATGACAGACCACGTGAAATGCAAAGAAGGTAGGCGGAATGGGTTTCTCTGAAGATGAAATGCGAAGACGAGTTGGGCAGAATGGATTTCTCTATAGGCTTATGCGAAGATGAAGACCACGTGAAATGTGAAGAAGGTGGGTGGATGGGTTTCTCTGAAGATGACATGCGAAGTCGAAATGACTTTCTCTGGCTTTTTAATGAAGCTTGAAGACGATGAAATGGAGGGACAATACGCGAAATTGAAATGCTTTATCTGGCGTCACGTTATTTTTTTGTTATTATTTTTAATCTGATGTGGCATCCGACTGCATAACCCGACTGTATATAGCAGAATTGTTTTTAATAGACATTAATTAAATATATGAAAAGTCTTTAAATTAATGCCTTAAAAAATAGTGACCAAATGACCAAAAAATTAGTCTGTGATCATTCGCCAAATGTTGGGACGGCAAAGGGCGGCCCTTGGCCTCTAGACGTTAAATATAGATTCGAATCATGTATGCTGACATACACATGTAACCTTAGGCAAACAAGACGGTAAAAGACACATCCGTAAAAATTAAGGTATGTGAAAACTGAACAAATCGGTGAAAATTGCTGCCGACTGATGGGAAGGAGAAATATCAGCCATATCAATTTTGGCGATTCTCTGATAATTCTCGGTTGGTTCTTGGTGGCGTAAAGGTTTGTATGAGAGAGGAGAGAGAAAGAGTTAATTAAAGCTTGAGAGAGAAGAGAGAGAATGAGAGAAATTAGAGAAGAATGGGGAGAGCAAAGTGACGGGCTAAAATGAAACAACGTGATGTTGTTTGACTTATATTTTTTTAATACATTATGTGTAAAATGAGTCAAATGACACCATTTGGTTTGTCGTTTCACGTGTATATATATATATATATATATATATATATATATATATATTTGCATTTGTTATGTGTAAAATGATGTCATTTCACTTAAACATAAGTAAAACGACATCGTTTTAGCTAAGATAAATATAAAAAATATATATCCAATCAGTCGATTCGGTGGTTTGGTGGTTTAAAACATCATATTCAAAGTGAAACTGAATCGACAAGCGTCAGTTTCGGGATATTTTTGCTACCATCTGACCGGTTCCCTACCGGTTCCGTACTCCGATGGTTGGTTTGACTCAGTTACAACCAGTTTTTGTACACCCCTACTTCAAGGCATTCATTGAAGGGGATTAATCCACCCGGCCAGCTTCTAGGCCAATACTGACCCACCCACAAGGCCGATCAAGGTGGCTGATATATATATATATATATATATAAGAAATATTTTAGTCACAAAATAATTATATAAAAGTAATCTTATAAATTGATATAGTTTGATGTGATTTGTTAGATTATAAAGTAATTTTTATTGTAAAATAGATTTGACTAATAATATAAAATCACGTTAATTTGTAAAATTACTTTTATTAAATCTATTTATAACTAGCTGTAGAACTCACATGTGTGTATATGTGTGTGTTTATATATATATAGTAGTTGAGATCACGTCAGTACCCCTTGTTCGGTACTTGAGGCATTGCAGCCATCCTACAAATTAGGGGTGGGTCGTAAATTGTAATGGTCCACCCAAAACCCTTCGCAGGCCAAGCACTGGTGCTTGAAAGGCCGACGTTGCATGCGCCATGCAATTCCGGGAATTCCCTGATTTGAAAACCAAATTTGGAAACATTCGAAAACAAGTCAAAATCTTGGGATCATTTTAGTATATAATTTAATCCAAACAAAAAAACAATTATTATTGCAAATCATTATAATTAATTACTATGGATAACATAATTAATTATTATAATTATTTAATTTTTTGATCAGCTTTCTTTTTCTTTTTTCTAAAAATAAGAACTCTAAATTTGTAAAATCATGTGTCAAATAACCTTTAGATCAAACAATATTTCACATGAATGAAAGCCAGGAGTACTTTTAGTAATGCTATATATAGCCGTGGTGAGTATGCAAACATCGCACAATTTTTTTAGAAAAGAGTGGAATCTATTATTAAAAAATTAATTTTTTTATGTTGGTCTTGTATTAATTATTCACTTTTTTTAAAGGAATTACACGGCGTTTACGTACTCTACGATTCTAAATATCATTTCTCTTAATATAAATGGACAGAGAGGTCAAAATGCTTGTATTGGAAATTAGGCGTTTGAACTAAAGCTAATATATATATATATATATATATTATATAATGTCTTGCCTTATTTTTTTTCCCCTAAAATAGATATTTTTTCATTAATTTGATAATGAAGCTAGCTGGCGGCCCGGCCTGTATAATAATTAAAGGATTACTCTAGCTTTCTAGCTAATTTAGATTACTTCATATTGATGATCATGCAGTCGATCATGATTAATTAATTAGTCAGTTTCAATAAAAATCAATTGGATTAATTTTCCTAATTATCCCTCATATATATCGTGGATTGATCATGAAGCCGCGCGTCTGTGGAGGAAGAAGACGTACGTGTTTCTCCTAATTATTTCCATTTATCAGACGGAGTATAAATTACTCATGTATTAATATTGTAATTATATATGAGATAGATCATATAATATATATATATATATATATATATATATATATATATATATATATATATCATTATATGTAGATCATCATTATCATCACGGAGCGGAAATCAATAAATTTGGACAAGATAAATCATTATATATTGACAAACCTTTTTTTAATTTCTTCATTTCCAAACAATACAATAAATCACACAATGGCCGTGAAATATTATTGAAACCACACTACACAATTATCTTCTACGTATAACATATATTGTAATTAAATGCCTAATCAACCTACAAACGACGAGTATGACTGTATGAGCAGGCCTCACGTACGTACACACCGGCCTTATTGATTTGAAGAGCACATCCAATATTAAAGCTGACTCGTAACTAAATGCACACGCCAAATTAAATGATGGTACTGCAAGCTAGCTACTGATCATCCCTTGGCGTGACTTCATTATTCATGTCACGCACCTTATAAATACTCTGTATTAATATTGCATGCATATATATAGTACTATAGTTGCAAATTTCTCTTCTAGACTGGAGCAAGTGCTGGTGCAACTATTGGTGCAATTGTGAACTTGGCAGATTCCACGGGTCCTGGTGCAACAAAACCAGAGCTGCGGATCTCGGACATCCCTCTCCTTGGATTATTTGTTTTTGCTTCACATAATTTGGGAAGAAACACACCTACGCATTACCCAAAATAAGAAAGAAACTCATGTTAATAAATTCCTACACATGATTAAGCTCGTAGCAATATTAATGCTTATTAGCTTCGCTGGAAAATATAATTAATTTTGATTCTTAATTACCTTCACCAGCAGCAAGATTGAAGTATAGATCAACAACGTTAGGGCAACTCTCGTAGCACTGAGGTGAGCAAAGCTTTTCGGTGAAGCGAGACTCTAAGAGAGAATCCGATGAGATTCCAAGTGTTTTCCGGTCAAGCCCACAGGCTTTGATACACTGTTCAGTCTCGATCAAGTCATTCAATTTGTCGGCGTCAATTTCCGATGTACGGCATGTGTATGCTTCCTCTCCGCTCCTTTTCACGTGCTTCTCGAGCACGCAACGCTTGCCTGAGGATGACACCGCGAACGCACATGTTTCCTGATCTAGATGCTCACATGTTATTCCTCCTGCATGCAAATTACGTACCCATGACCAGCATAATTAGCTTCTAATTAGAATGAAAGAAATCATAAATCCAATCTTTGTAGCGTTAAGAAAAAGATCATGAGTGCCCATATATGTATATATTATACCTAGCGTGCCTTGCACAAAGAAGGCAATCACAAGAGCCAGGATCGCCAGGGTACTGATCTTTAAGCTAATATTAGAGGCCGCCATGGCACAGTTGATCCGTTGAAAAAGCAGATACCGGCGGAGGCCTGAAATAAATATATAGCTCGATCGTTTTTGTGAATTAAGGTACTGGCCCTGGCCAAGTACTACCGTATAGAACTTGTGCTAATTCTCCAACGTTATTAACGTACGAGCTAGCTAGGAATGCTGCGTTCGAAACTTCATGGATAGTTAGGAGCATATTTATATATAATCTCTTCAATGAACATCACGCGCGAGTACTGTACATGATTTGGAAAAGGGGAAGGGGGGCCGCGAGGAACAGGCCCTGGTGGAATTTTCAACATAAAAGAAATAAATTAGGTCGCAATAATATTGAACCTTACTTTAGATGTTAGTGCAAGTTCTAGTCGGTGGTGTGACCCTAAAGATGGCCGCTGATCAGGGGCGGCTCAATATATTTTGTGGCATAAGCCACCATTAAGTATATGATAATTTAATTTAATAATAATAATATTATTAAAATATTAAATATTAAAATATTTTGAAATGCAAAACAAATATTAATATTATTCTGAATAATAATATCTATTAGTACTATAACAATTTGAAATAGAATCTAATTTTTCTGCAAATAGAGTATTATCCCTTATTCATATATATACTTATTTTAATACTTCATTACGAAAACAAATAAGGCATCGATATCAAAATAAATATCATATTTTATAAAAAATTTAAGAGCAATATATCATTATATTTTTGCTACTTCTATTCCAATTTCATTATTGTCTAAAAATTTTATACATTTTGAGTTATATTTATTTTAGTAAAACTTCTATATTTATTTTTATTTTTTATACCAAATTTTACCATTTAAGATTGATTTGATTTGAAGTGAAAAAATTTCTATCTTTTATGCTAATTAATATTTTTTTTATAGTTTATTTTTTAAGATCATAATAATTTTTTTTTTTAAAGGCCTACTCAAGGTGGGGGCTTAGGTGGTGGCCCTAGTTGCCTACCCTTTAGCCGGCCCTGCCGCTGCAATAAATCTTCCCAACCTCCTAACACTCCACACTCTATCTTTTTTAAAAAATTTTTTATTAAATAAATTTTATATGAATAGTGAATAAAAAATTTGAAATAGTTTAAAAAAAATAAATTCAAAAAAAAAATTTTAAAAAAATATTAAAAAATATAGAATATAAAATATAGATAAATAGTAAAAAATTATGTAGCAAAACCCCTGCCCGCGGATCCCGATCAAATCAGGTCTCTGCAATTTGTAAATGACGTACCCCACATGCAGAAGATGTCCGTTAACTAGTCAATGCATGACTGCCGCTATCAGTGGCGGATCCATGCATGCCACGACACGTGCAATAATGTGCATGCATTTGAAGACATGCAAGATCAGCAAAAGATCAGCTAGCTTTTCAAAATTTTGTTCTCTTCTGCATCGCAAGATCATGCAAATTGATAATCGAAAACGAAAATTAAAATTAACTAACCTGTATCTATTTTTATCATGCACGGACATTATAAACTTGTGAAATCTTGTCTTGATAATTTGCTAGAATCAATATTTTTTCTTGTCCAAGTTTCCTTTAATTTCCCCTCTTCGTATATTGCCCACGACCGCATTTTAATTTTATGTACGTATTGGATGATCATAATTTTATGATATATATTTTTTTAGCTCTGTTATAATGACGTGTGTTTTTAGGCATTTTTATGATACATAGTGTTATTCGAATTGTTAAAAAAATATTTGAATAAAACAATTATAGAATATTTTACCACCATGGTGATAGCTTAGTTGGTATGAGCTGGTATTTCATAGTCTCGAGATTAGAAGTTTGAGTTGAGCATAAGTTGAAACCGCTTGCGAGAATAGTGCCCAACCAAGAGTCTATGGGATGGACTTTGAACTGGTTGACAGCTTGGTGGGGGTTGTGGTGACGAGCTTACCCATCAGACAGTAGTTATGGCTCAAACTGAACATTCCATAATAAAGAAAGACTCCTATGATCACGCTTAGAAAAGGTAGTTACACTAGTCGCCCCCACCTTCCCCTTTGTTGAGAAAAAAAATATTATAAAATATTTTAATCTATTCATGATTGGGCTAAAAACTTTCAATTCCTGGTAGGGATGTGTACCTTTCTTTAGATAAATAGAACCAGCTAGCTTTAAGCTCCTAATTAGTTAGAGCTGAATTACTAGCCGTGAGTAGGTAGACAGAGAGAGCCGTGTAGGACACAAATTATTGCATAAGGAAATTTCAAATGCTAGAGCGAGCTACGAGAAGCATGATCTAGTTTATATAACCTATCACATTAAATCACGTCAGTTTATCAACTTATATTTATAAAATAATGAGAGAGATTAATCATAAAGTGTACATATAAGATTTATTGAGTATCTAATCATGTTTGATAAATTCACTCTTATAAATAATATAAAATTATTCACTTTATGTGTAGCTCTTTATAAGTCTTATAAATTAGTTCCAAGCAAGAAATTAAGGCCTCGTTTGTTTTTGAAGATGAGTTGAGATTAAAATTAAAAAGTAAAATAAAGTATTATTAGAATATATTTTTTAATATTATTTTTGTTTTGAGATTTGAAAAAGTTGAATTGTTTATTTTATTTTGTATTGGAAGTTGAGAAAATTGTAATGATTAGGTGAGATAAAATGAGATGAATTTGAAAAAATTAAATTGTTTATTTTATTTTGTATTGAAAATTGAGAAAGTGTAATGATAAAATTGAGATGAGATGAGATGAAATGTTTTATGAAAATAAACGAGTCCTTACGAGTGTCTTTTCTTGCTCTCAATGATATATATAAGACTGGCCAACTTTAAAAAATTTGATAATAATTTTAGAAACTTGTACGTATATATCTGTTTCCTTCAACAAAGAATTAATTAAAGAAAAGAAATAAATGGGTTGTCAAATCATCGCTTCTTCTAAAATGGAAAGATTATAGAGTTAGAATTTGAAATGAGTACATCTACTGAATTATTATGTACTCTTCGATTTTTCTTTCCGTTATTTGCGGGACAAGAAGCATATAAAAGATGTTTTATTGGGGGACATGAATAACGGATCATCGGAATTAGTCGTAAAAATAGACTAGACTTTTTTTATAGTTCAAACTTCGGCAGTTCCCACTATCATGGGATGAAATTACGTCGGGCATTATGCTCGTGATCTTTCTGTGTCATTTCAAACTCTCTCAACTAATTTTTGGGCCCCTACTTCCGGAAACAGTACTTTTCAACTAGTAAATTATTTATTAGAGTAATATATACTAGATATAATCATGGAATACGCAAACGCCCACAATCGTTTTGAAAAAAAGTGAGATATATTATATATTAAAAAATTAATTTTTTTTTTTTTCATATGAATCTCGTATTTATTCATTTTTTTCAAAAAGATTGTAAGACACTTTCACACTCACGACTGCAAATATCATTTCTCAAATTTTATTAAGTGGTTGAATAATCAAACTGCTAGTTGAGAAACGCTTAGTAACTTTAGTTCACATAGATATTTCATAAAGGGTGATGCTATGTGCACCGATGAAGTGCACTTTTGTGTGTATTTTTTTAAATAGGGTCCACGAGTTCATCGGTCTCCCCGACATTTTCCTTTCATAAAATTAAACTATTAATGTGACTTGTTGAAATACATTTAATTATAATTTTTTTTTAAAATAGATTTAATATATTATATTAATTACATCAGTTTTTGAGTTTTACTTTTGTGAAATTTCTTTTTAAACCTAGCATTTCTTTTGATTTTTATGTTCACACCCATATATATCAGCATTTTTTCAGCTATATTTTTTTAATTCGTTAATTTCAAGAAATATCTTGAGAAAAGCAAGAAAATTGAACGTTTTAATAAAGTGATAATATAGATGCTGATTTTCACATTTTTATAATTAAAATTAAAAGAGGTGTTTTTCGTTTTTTCCCCCTCTTTAATAAGCTAACCGAGGTGGATCTAAAGGAAGGCTATTCATCCGGTCCGAGTCGCTTGGGCTTAAGCCCAACGTAGGGAAAAGAATCCTCTTCGTATGCACCATTTCATTAGTGGAGCCTCCATTCACGTAGGTGGTGTTTGATATTGAGTGGCCCAATCAAATCAAAAGTTAAAAAAAGAGATGCGTGACCATAAACGTGAAAAAGCCTTTTTATTATTTTGTTTTTCCTCCTCCTGTTGAGGTTTTTGGGCTCATCAACACATTTAAATGGAGGCTACTCCAAGATTGGAAATAATATTTTTCGTTCGTACGTACGTGCACCCTTCTGACTTTCGGTCGTACGATCGTCCGATGGAAATTCGTTCGTGTTGGTTTTTTATTGAGCAGTGTTAGGCTGTCGGTCAGCACTGACGTCTGCGCGTGTCAGTACAATTTTCAATACACTAATCATTATTTTCTTAATTATTAAGTAAAAAAAATTAAAAATTAAAATAAAATATAAAAAGTGTCAAATGAGATGTCAAATTTAGATATCAAAGTAGAATTTTTCTTTTTATTTTTTCTCAAGTCTTATGTTTAGAATGGGTAAATCTCATATAAATATTTTTAAAATAATAATATTTTATTATTATTATTATTTATAAAAGGTGAGTATTTTCCGAATGAATTTTACTTTTGATCTTCTAAAGACGTGGACAATTATACATCTTGGATTTGAAAAACATTTTCCTCAACTGAAAAATTACTCATGGAATATAAGGACGTAACATGCGGCACTGCATATGATTAATGTTGACAAAAAAAAAACAATAAATCTTTCCAACTTTCTAATACTCCACACTCCATATTTTTTATTTTTTATTTTATTTTTTTTATTAAATAATTTTTATATGAATAGTAAATAAAAAATTTGAAATATTTAAAAATAAATAAATTCAAAAAATTTTTTTTTTAAATATTAAAAAATATGGAGTGTGGAATGTAGATGAATAGTAGGAAGTTATGTAGCAAAATCCTTAAATTGTCTGATGGCACAGCAGTACTGGTAGAATCGTCAAGTTATAATAGCAGAAGATAGCTAGCGACATGCTTCGACAAGATCATCTACTACACTAGCCATATGAATCTGCATATACATATATATATAGACAGTACCTCACAATCACATGATGCACTGCTTTCCCATGGTTCGTTCATGTAATGTTTCGTAGGTACCCTGCTGCATGTTTGCAGATGAATACAAAATAAAGACACAAAATAGCAGCATATATATTGGTTGAACTGTCACATGCTAGCTCAAGGAAATTAAGATCCGACAACAAGTACTATGATTGATGCATGGCTTTTGTCATTGACCATGATCACGAAGTCATTTCATGTGATCAGTTACTCGTGAAGAAATAATTATATACGTACCATATATATATATATATATAAGTGTTTTAATCGAATAATGTTGTTAATGAAAGGATTCTGAGAGGAGAATCTAAGCCACGTCGGCATCCATGAGAATCATGAAATTACTTGAGTAAAGTTTCGACCTACGACTATGACTGGATCAAGTCCCATTAATCGATCATTGGCTGATCATGATCATGATTATGATCTATAAATTAGTTGAAGAAAAATAATATTTGTAGTCATAGATTATGTAAGAGCCGTGCATTATTTTTTTTAAAAATTGAGTAAATAAGAGAACCACTTGAAAAAAAATTAACCTTTTAATAGTGGACCTTACTCTTTTTCAAAAAAAGTATGCGATACTTGCACAATATATAACTCTACTTAATATTACTAGTGAGCAATTGCGGAACAAGGAATGTATTGTAGGGGGGCCGAGCAAAGCTAAAACTGAAATAAAATATTTTTTGTTCTATTTCTATGTTAAAATAATCTATAAGATCAAAATAATTTTGTAAAGGAGGTTAAAATAATTTTTTAGAGAGGAGATCAACATAATATGAGATTAATATAATCATATTAAATTATAAAAAATTAATATATATATTTTTTTTCCAAACTTTGGGCCATGGCCACCCCTACCACTATGTAGGTCCGCCAATGCTCATGAGTATAGTATATCTATACAAACACAAAGAATATTAACAGTCAGATTATGCAGGGTTAAACTAATTGATGAATCAACATATAGAGAGATCTAGAGTACTGTGCATGAGAGAGAGAGAGAGTCTCTTCAACCGAAGATTCTTTTATGAGTATATGAATTTTCTCTAATTTAAGAACACCTATATATATAGTTAAAAAAAAAAAAAAAAAGAACACCTATATATATATATATATATATGTATGTACGTACGTATCTGAATTAACCAGCAATATCAGAGAATGCATACGTTAAATCGTGCTTATAATTAAGAATCATAATTAACCATTAATTATACCCAGTTTTTCACATATTATATATAAATCTCTCTTAAAAAAATATAATTAATTTTAAAGAGATCTACATATATATAACAGTACTGAGTAAGTAGAACATTTCTCGCGATTACAAAAAGAAGAAAAGGAAATGCATGCTATATATAATAGGCTTTAAAAAGAAGGAAGGAAAAGAAAAAGAACCCACTAATTACTAACTAGAAATTCCATAAAATTCATAACTTCTTGATCAGGAAACACAGTACGTGAGAAAAATATTGTCAACTTACTTTGGCCGGGGCGATTATGGCAACTTTTGGGGCCTATGCATGGCTAGCTAACTGATGGAAACTTCCCAAGGGATCGCATGATCCGAGGATTAAGCGAAATGAACGAAACCAAAACCCTAGATTCATGATGATTTGGCCATCGATGAACATTAATTAGATCAATGCGATCCCTTTGGAACTCTCCATCTGCACTAAGAACTCATGATGTCTATGCATGGCTGCTGGCAGCCCCAAAACCGGGTTTCGTTGCTGCAGGCTTGTGATGATAAAGAAAAAGCTGCTAGCTGCTAGCTCCATGTCCACGTTCTTGGAGGAACTTATAAAAAACAAACATTGGGGATCGGATATTGGCGCTTTGATTCATAGAATAAATACAAGAAAGTATAGCTTTTTCTGGAAAAGTACTATTATATATGCGTTCACGCATTTTTAGCTAGTCATGTGATATCATGAAAGTCACGAGTCAACTTGAAATGCCATGTGCAGCTTGCTTCTAATGTGAATTTACTAAATTGCGGTTGGCAGTATTAATATCGGAATCTCAACTTATCCCAATATTCACTCTCAATGTTGATGGTTAAAAAGAAAAGACATAATAAAAAATTGAGAAGTATATTTAGTTGAGGGCCCAACCGGGTTCGAACCGGTGACCTCTTGATCTGCAGTCAAATGCTCTACCACTGAGCTATGGACCCATCTACATACTATTGAAGCAGGGTTTTAAATATAAAACCCTTCGTACACCTCATCAACAATTATCTCTCTCTCATGCATGTCTCTGGACGGCCTATTATCGCACACGCGTTCTTCTGCATGATCTTATACGCATTCTAAATATTGGATTATGAAAGTCTCTTATTACCAACCAACCAACAAGAGTAAAGCCTAAAGTCATAATGATGTCTGATTAATTAGTTCTTTAATTTAGTCTCTTTGTAAATATTTATATTTATTTTTATTTAGTGTTCGACATAATCGATCTATATTAGATGAATAACATTCCATGAGATGGCAATAAGGGGCTAAGGCGCAAGCTATAGGCATTGTGAGGATTCAGTAAATGAGATATCTCCATTTGTCCAACTCTAGTTTGCTTCATCGTAGTCAATTTCATTGGCTCAATATAGCTATGAGAATAGCATTAATTATGAGTGTTGGGCTTCAACTTTGGAAGAATTTATATATATAGTTTTTAAATTATAAAAAGAGATGTCAGCTTATGGATGGAAAACATTATTAGATAGATGTGAGAGGAAACACAATCAAACTGGGTTAAATCGTTAGATAATGCATGTTAACTCTCTTTTTTCTGGCTTATCTCTTAGAGGACTCATTTGGAAAAAATATATCTTAACTCACTACAAGAAATCAGGCATTTTCCAACGCTTAAAATCGTTACAAATACGCCGAATAATCACTAATCACTACATTTGATCATTTTCAAAGATTTTTAAGTCGCTATATTTTTTTATGAAATAAATGAGTCATTTTTTATCAATTTCAGCGCTAGGGAAAAATTGCTACATTCTCAACGATTTTTGTTTGCCGCAAATGTCCCAAAAAATAATGTAAATGACATTTTTGTTTACTATTAAATCGTTAAGAAAAGTCAATTGTGGCGATATATATTATCGCAAAAGGTTAATAAATCGCCACAAAAGACCACATCTTTTTTTCTAGCGATTATGAATTATCATCGCTATTATTTATTCCCAACGGGTTATTGTCACCAAAATAGACTTTTTGCGGCGATTTTTGATAGCGGCAAATAAGGTCAATATACGAAAAATTATTTTCGGCAAAGTTTAATAGCCTTCACAAAATATATAAAAAAAAAATGCACACAAACAGAAAATGATCTTCCTAAGCAAAAAATACAAAGAGATCTTCCTGGCAGAACGCTTATTTTGGATCGCTACTTCGCTTCATCCAGGCAACTTACAATTTCAGAAAACTAAAACTCCATTAAGAAGCAACATTCTCCCTTATTTTTATTGAAAACAAAAAGTTCTCATTGTTCTGAAAATTAACAGAATATATACAAGAACTTGCAACTTACAACTTCTCATGAGAACTGTTAACAGAATAAATTAATAGTTCTCATTGTTCATCCAGGCAACTTACAACTTGCTGCTGACTGAATCGTAGCTTGGAACATTAATAACTGCAAAACATGATAGAAGAAGAAAACGATAATCCACCACTGAAAACTGATAAGTTGGAAAAAAATTCTCATGTAAGAGGAAAAAATTACCATCCCCATATGATGCCATCGTGAGAGGGGAAGAAGGAAGCTTTTGGGCAACTGAAGCAATGTCAGAGAATTATTTATTGTAAATAATTCGTCATTTATACTAGATATTTACATTCCGCCTTCCAGTAGTTTACAAGTTAGAAAAAGAGCCCAAAGATCAACTAGCTAGAGACGATTGTAACGAGCCTTTTGACTGAATTCATATTCTACATGATGATCAGATCACGATCCTTGCATAAATTATGAACATGCTCCCCAATTGATCAAGCAGTATTGATTATTGTGAATGACTCACCTTCATGTATATCTGTCTAGCTAGCTATATTGTGTGTGCGTGTGCGCGCAACCTTCACTTCACTAAGGTTTCGTGCATGTTCTTTTATTAAAGGATAAATTTTTCAGGAGAAAGCTTCCCACTTCAATTTTTGCATGTCCTCATACTACAACAGATCATAGAAAACATAAACAAAGCATTAAAAGGCAAGAAAGGTTCATACACACACATATATATAGAAAAAGTATTGGCATTAGCCACTGTTTGGGATGATCCAAAACACACCATCATAAAATGACCAAAAACACTCCACAATAAAACCCACTTCTCTCTCATTTCACACATTTCATTTTTACAACAAAACTCACTTCCCACTCGCCCCCTCGCCCCCTCGCCCAAGGCCTCCTGCCCATCGCCCATCCTCGAGCGTCAACTGTCGAGGTGGCAGTGACTGTCAAGATGGCAGCAGTCAGTACGTAGGATTCGATGGTGCAAATTTTCCCGATGGTAGAATGTGAGCTACGACGTGGGTGTGTGGGGTGGGGCTACAGGCATGCGTGTGTGCGACGGAGAGGGAAATGGAGGTTCGTGGTGGTTTGGTATGCGAGAGGTGGTCATCGATGTGAGGTGGTGGAGGTGCGGTGGCCTGGGTGGCCGCATACAAACGCTTAAGGGGAGAGAAATGGGTGAAATCCATTTCGGTTGGGTTGTTGCAAGGGAGAAAGAACTGCATGTGGAAGAGATCGATAGTGGTTGGCTTGGTCGCCGATAGTGGCGATGAGGCTAGACGATGCACGGCAGCGCCAGGCTGGGCTGAAGGAGAATTGGGTGAGTGGGGAGAGGACCGTTGGGAGAGAGATGATGAGAGAGAGAGAGACAGAGGAGTAGATGAGACTGAATGAAAGAAAAATAAACACATCATGTGTGCTACAGATCAGTTGTGAACAACTCATGTATATATGAGAATTCTATACCTCAACTATTATTCACTTTCACACCTCTAACTCCACACTTATAGCTTTTTTTTTTTATAGGATGTACGTGTGAATGTTTTTCATAAGATGTGAGATGTGGAATTGTGAATAGTAATAGATGAGAAAAAAATTTCATATATATATTGGGGCCACCCAATTAAAAATCCACCGTTAGGGAAAATATTTCTAAAGCTTAGGGCTGGTTTGGGGCACAAAACAAAACATAAAATTCTCATATCATCTCATCTCATCTCATCATTACATATTTTTTAAATTCTCATATAAAATATAATAAACAATTCAATTTTTTCAAATCTCAATTCAACTTTTTCAAATCTTAAAATAATAATAATATCAAAATATAATATTTTAAATTTTCAAATAAAATATAAAATTCTCATCCGATATATACCAAATCCTTGAGTTATTTGTTCAAAAAGTTAAAAGGGAATGAAAACAAATTCGAATCATCATGTGTTATCATGTGTCCCATCAGCTATCCCTTCTCCAGGCCGCAGATCAGCCACATTGCCCTTCTTGTGGTAATTGTAATTCTAAAAGCATGAGGCTTGAGCTTTTGTTTGAAGCTCTGATATCTGATCACTCTTAATAATATCTAATTAATACATGGGTAATTTTAAAAAGAAAGTTAAATGTGCCATAATTTTTTTTTTCTCTTCCTCTTTGGAAAGTCCACCGGATAATAATTATTTGTAATTAAAACGATTATTTATGATGAGAATGTATATTCTTTTTGATAAAAAATAATCATTTATGATGAATGATTAATTGACTACGTATAAATGTTTTTTGTAGTGCGTATGCATCAATAATACAACTTTGATGTGACTACAAAGAAATGTTTGCTAACTTTCAAAGTACCTAATCCACCACATTCTTCAGTCGTCATTGTTTAGTTATTTAAACATATTCATGGTTGATGTCAGTGTACTATTTTAATAACCTATGGGGAAAAACTGAAATAGTTACAATATAATACTCTATATATAATGGGAAGTCAAAGAAACTATTCTTCTAGATATTTGACTTGAAAATTGAAATCACATCTAATTTCAAACTAAAAGAAAAATAAACATCTATGTCGGGACCACAATTTTCATGTGATCTCAACTACACATGAAATAGTATTATTAAATGTTATATGATATATATATATATAATATTGTTTTAATCTTTATATATACTTAGATTACACTACAAAAAAAAATGATTATTTATGATAAATTATTCACAACAAAATAACTATTTATGACTAGAAGAAACTCATTTTAATAAAAAAAATTATCATTTTTATTGTAAATAACTCGCCAAATATCAACATTTTTCTTGTAGTGCGAATTTAAAATGTTGCTAGTTGAATATATATTCATCATTATATATTTTTAATACCGGCAAATAATGTCACACATATATATAAAATGATAAACTTATCATTAGTCTACAATTTATATTTAAACTGTATTTAGGACAAGAGTACAATTATCTTATATATAAAATTAAAATTATATAATATATAACTTAATATATATATAATTATATAATATATTGGCAACTGGGCAATTGGGAGGGCGTCTTCGATTTGATCTTCTCGTGTTCTAGCTTGTTGGTCGGAAAGGACATGTGTAATTAGTGCTTCATGTTTTGATTGAGTACTGAGTGGTTTTGTATCAAATGTTAAACAATATATATATATATATATATAGAGAGAGAGAGAGAGAGAGAGAGAGAGAGAGAGAGAGAGAGAGAGAGATTATCATTAATAGGTACAAAGAAAGAAAGAATATTCATGAAGGCGCAGCTAGCTAGCAGCAGCCACCATTCACTTTAACGACGGCGCCTAACTGATAAAACATATATCCCAAATTCCCCGGCCTTTTGTCAAGAGTCAAACACCCTGATCAAGTACTATTAATGCATCTGCATCATGTGGCCGATCGTCAAACTAAATTTGTTGTCCAGCATCCCTGTACTGATCGATCATGGGATCAAGAATTCAGAAAAGTAAGGTGTAGTTGAAACATATATATATATATATATATATATATATATATAGTGTTACATGAACAGTTAAATGAAATAGTATTTTCAAAAAGCCGGTCATGAACAGTTAAAATGAACAGTAAAAAGTGAACAGTACTTTTACTATCCAGCACAGTATTTGCAGAAAGTCTTCATCCGATTTAGCGGTGATCGCAGGGGGAATCAGATCTGGCGCTGTTTCTTCATCCGATTTAGCAATTGTTGCAGGGGGATGTTGAATCAGCATGTATCAATTTATTCATCATCAGACAGCTTTGGAGTGTCATACTCTTTGTCATGTCCGAAGATGTTGGAATATGGATCATTATCAAATGAAGCCTCGGAAGATGTTTCTGATTTGTTATCATCACAATCATCTTGATTAATAGACTTCATAACCAGAGCAATTAAATCCTTATTATCAAGTCCAGGAATTATATTCTTTTTCTTGGTCTTGGAGGATTTATGAGATTTTACAGAGGAAGCAGTTGAAGCAATTGTCTTTCCTTTGGTTGAAGCAGAGGATGAGGCAGGGGCCTGGAGCTGGGGATGTCCAGGTGTAGTGAGGGATCCAAGTGGGATTTCTGGGAACTTCTCTCGGTCTTGAAGATCAGGAGCAGTCTGAGGAAAATCCCGGATTACATATTCATTGATTTTGTTGGTGTATTTGTACTTGTCCCACCATTTGGTGAAACAGTGTCGTACCAAAATATCACCATTTCGTTCGTAGCTCCATCTCATTATCCAGGGTAATTTGTACCGGTGGCAGAAATGAAGAACGTATGGAAACTTTTGCTGGTGTTTATCCAGCTTTGTAGTAACAGCATTAGTGAAGCATTTGAATGTAGTAATCGAACCAGTTTGTCCTAAAACAAGATAAATAAAATGTTTAGATCTAATTCAGCAATTAGCTCCAGGTCGTCCTTACCACCTGATATCATTAATGAAGAAGATTGTTCTTTTGAAGAAACTCCCAGTGATTTTCGAAACTGGAATATTCCAAAAATTGCTCCAGAGGATATTTATAAAACCTCTTGGATTCAGAATACTTTTAAAACTGCTTTTAATGTTAGAACAGTCGAACAGACTTATGCTATTTCTAGATCAGATGAAAAATGTTATCTTTTTACCAAGAAACTTATCCAAGATTTCCTGGCAAAAGGATACAAATTTTTACATATTGGTTCTGTTCAAGTTGCTGTCAAACCTTTAACTAGGTTAGGCATTGATGCTTCTGTTCTATTGTGTTTAAGAGATGCTCGTTTTAATAATTTTGAAACAAGTATCCTGGGTATAATCCAATCTTCCACGTTCGGAGGACCGGTTCATTTTAATTGTTTTCCTGATATTCCTCTTGCTTTGGATGATCCTCATATTATTAAAGCTTTAACTTTGATGATTTCTACCAAGGGCTATGACATGCTTGAAGGAAGCAAACCTCTTGCTCTTGTTTATCGCATTTATTATCGTCTTTTGAAAACGAATTTAAATGCAAAAGTTGTTCAAAAACCTACTTCGGGTAAAACTCTCTTAATCCAGAGTTCCACGCCTGATGCTAAAATTCAAGTCCCTTCTTTGATTTTATGGAAAGATGTCTCTTTACCTAAAGAATGGATTTTACAAAATGAAGTTCCTCCCAGAAATATTCCAACTGATTGTAATCTTGATTACATTCAGCAATATTTAGATGGAACTGTTAAAATCAGCTTTGATCAAACTAGTACCCCAGATTTAAGAAGAAATTCTTTTGCCGGGTCTAGAACTTCTTTTGCTGGCTCTACATCTGATATTCCAGTAAGGAGAGATCAAAAACTCCAACAATTTTTGGAAGATTCAGCCAAAACAGCCCAGCCAAACTTTGATTTACCTATTAACCCTAAGTTAAAACTGAAAGGACTAACTACGTCCTCTCAAATTACCTCTGCTTACTATTCTGCTAAGGATGCCCAAACATCCAAGGATAAGTCCGTAAGGGAAGAAGCTGAAGACAATTCATCTTTGTCTCCTACAGCTTCTGATATGGCTCCTTCCATTCCTCCTATCCATCATAGCCTTACTGTTTTAAACAAATCATTTTCTTATGATTTAATTGCTCTTGTTAATGAATACAAATCAAAAGAAAACCATGATAAGCGAAAAACTTATCATGCGAATTTCTCTGATTTAGAAAAACTCCGTGTTAAAAGAAAATGAAAAGAAAAAATGAATGAGCTTCAAAAGCACATTCTTTTCTTTGATTTCATTGAAAATTATTATACTTCAAAAAATAGTTTAAATGTTGTTAAAACTGATTTTGTCACAGAAGATGGAAAAGCTGTCATTAAATCCAGCCATCCACCTCTTGACAGCATAATTTTCAATCATAAAGGAGCTGAAGTTACTGCTTCTCCTTTCAAGCTTCCTGAAACAGGGTCCAATAAAGAAACAAAAAAGATCATTTTACAAAACAATTTTGTAAATCTTGCTCAACATACTATTGGACAACAGCTTGATCGAATTGAAGAGAAAGCAGAAAAACCCATTTTTGCTTCTACTCCTGTTTTACAAACGATTGAAAATCCTTTGACTCTCCCCAAAGAACAGTCACAGAATAATCCAAAAACAGTTGAAAAACCTTTGATTATTTTACCACAAGCTCGGCCAAAAATCCAATTTACTGAACCACAGGCCAAGACTTTGGAAAAGATTAATCAAATGCTTGCTGATCTTAAAAAAGAACAGCCCTCTACCAGCACTCTTAACAAAAGAGAAACTGTTCTTGTTGAAACTACAGATGAATCATCTAACGATGATTCCTCTGAAGCCAAAGCAATTGATATGCTTGAAAAGAATTTTCATGATTTTAAACCTGAAATTACCAGAATTACTTCAAAAGAACCCAAACCCATGAGTTTAACGAAGAATTGGTATTCCAGGCCTACTCCTCCTGATTTACAATTTGAAGAAAAAGTTTTTCAAACTCAATCTTCATATTCTGCTGATAAAGTTTACGAATGGATTATTGATGGATTATCTGAACAAGAAATCATCAATACCATGAGTAAAATGTCTTTGATTGCAAATGCTTACATTAACAACAATATTCAACAACCTGATATTGTTATGATTTTAACTAATGGTTTTTCCGGTGTTTTACGAAGCTGGTGGGATAAACATCTCACTGAAGATACCAAGCAAACCATTCAGAATGTTGTTAAGTGTAATGATGAAGGTTTACCTATTTTTGATGAAGCCATAGGAAGGGCTTACCCTGATGGCATCAATACTTTGATCTATACAATTATTAAACATTTTGTTGGCACTCCTTCAAATATTACTAATCGAATTTCTGATTATTTGAATAATTTGCGATGCCGTCAAATGTCTGATTATAGATGGTATCAAGATGTTTTTATTTCTCGAGTAATGCTCCGTGACGACAGTCATAAGCCTTACTGGAAAGAAAAATTTATTGATGGATTACCTCGTTTATTTGCTCTTAAAGTTAAGGAACAACTTACTGATATCTCGGGTTTTATTAATTATGAAAATTACACCTATGGTGATATTTTCAGTATAATTAAGAAACTTGGTATTAGTATGTGTAATGATCAAAGAATGCTTCGTGAACAATTGAAGAATAGCAAACAGGCCAAATATGAAATGGGAAATTTTTGCGAACAATTCGGCCTTCAGTCTATTCCTCCATCAAGACGAAAGCATAAACAAACTATTAAATCTTATAAACCTCGTGGGGAATCAAGGAGAAAACCCCGTGATGATTTTTATAAAAAACCTTATTCAAAATCTCGTTCTAAAAAACCCTCCAAATCTTTTTCTAAATGGTTTCCTGAGAAAAAGAAATTTGCAAAAGGAACTTGTTTTAATTGTGGAAAAACTGGACATTTTGCAAACAAATGTCCTGAAAAACCTAATAAACTAAAAAAGAAGCTTAATCAGTTGAAAATCAATGATGATGATCAAGAAACTTTGTTTCGACTCCTGGAAACACAGACTTCTTCATCTGATAATAATGATTTTAGCTCTAGTGATTCAGAATATCACTCAAAAGTTAAATCAGTTGATTCTCCTGAGATAAAGCTCGGGTGTAACTGTAATGATTCTTGTTGCAAATCTTTGAGTAAAACAATTAATGTTTTAACCAAAGCTGAAGAACAAGAAAATCTTTTATTAAACTTAATCTCTCAAATTACCAATCATGAGCTTAAAGAAGAATACCTTCTTAAGCTTAAAAAGACAATGGTTCGTCAAGAACCAGAAACTTCCAAACAAAGAATTAATTTTCAAGAAACTTTGGAACGTTTTCAAAAGAAAAAACCCAAAGATATTTCAATCAATGACCTACAACATGAAATCAATTTTATTAAAAAAGAGATTAATGAACTCAAATCTGAGATCAATAATCTCAAAACTGATAATGACATTTTAAAACAAGAAGTTTTAATTTTAAAAGTGGAAAAACAACTTGATCAGGACATTCCTTCTGATAATGAGCAAACGAATGATTCAGATAATGGTAAAAAAGAAGAGAAATCTTCTGATAACCAAATCTGTTTGATTCATCATACTATTCCTCCTAAATGGTTTTCACGTGTTACTATTGTTGTTTGTCATGAATTTTCATTCTCTGTTGTTGCTATGATTGATTCTGGTTCTGATTTGAATTGCATTCAAGAAGGTTTAATCCCTAGTAGATATTTTGAAAAATCTACTGAACGACTTCTTTCCGCAAATGGTTCTAGAATGCAAATTAATTATGAATTAAATACTGCTCATGTTTGCCAAAACAATGTTTGTTTTAAAATTCCTTCTGTTTTAGTCCGAAATATGTCTGACAAGGTCATATTAGGAATTCCTTTTATTTCCTCTTTATATCCTTTTTTGTCTGAGAAAGATGATATTACCACTGATCCTTTCGGACAAAAAGTCAAATTTAAATTTGCTTCAAAATTTGAAATTGATACTGACAAAAGTTTGAAATCTTTATTATCCGCAAAAAATAAACATCTCTGTTTTCTTCAACAAGAAATCAGATACAAAAAGATTTCTGAACAATTGTCAAGCACATTGCTTCAATCAAAAATTGAGAATTTTAACAAAAAATTGATTTTTGAGATTTGTTCTGATCTTCCTAATGCCTTCTGGCATAGGAAACAACATGTTGTTTCATTACCTTACATCAAAGGTTTTAATGAAACAAATATTCCAACTAAAGCTCGCCCTATTCAAATGAATAGCGAGACTTTAGAATTTTGCAAAAATGAAATCAATGATCTTCTTCGTAAAAACATAATCAGGCATAGTAAGTCACCCTGGTCTTGTGCTGCTTTTTATGTCCAGAAAAATGCTGAAATAGAGAGAGGAACCCCTCGTCTTGTTATTAATTACAAACTCTTGAATAAAGTCTTAGAGTGGATTAGGTACCCTATTCCCAACAAAAATGACTTAATTCATAGGATTTCTGATGCTGTAGTATTTTCCAAGTTTGACCTTAAATCAGGATTTTGGCAAATCCAGATTAATGAGTTAGACAAATACAAAACTGCTTTTACCACTCCCTTTGGGCATTTTGAATGGAATGTAATGCCCTTTGGTCTCAAAAATGCTCCGAGTGAATTCCAAAATATCATATATATATATATATATATATATATATGACCAACTATCAGTTTGATCATTAATTAACCGTCTGTAGATTCAATATATATAATATTAGTAAGTACTGAATTTATTTACTTTTAGGACCGTTTAAATAGTGAATTGAGATGAAATGATTATAAATGAAAGTTAAAAGTTAAATAAATTATTTTTAAAATATTATTTTTTAATATTATTATTATTTTAAGATTTAAAAAAAAATTATTCATTATATTTTGTTTAAAATTTTAAAAAAATTATAATTATAAGATGAGATGAGATCAAATCATTTATGTATCAAAAGATATCTTCTGTTAGCTACTTCAATGGCATTACAAAAAAGAAAAAATATACACAACCTCTTACTATTCACACAACCTCCACACACCACAATTTTTTTTTTAATTTTTATTATTTTTTTCTTTTATCAAATATTTAATATATGAATAATGAATAGAAAAATTAAAATTGTTTAAAAAGAATAAACTCAAAAAAAAAAGAATTTTAAAAAATATTAAAAAAATAAAAATTTTAAAAAATGTGGTATGTGGAAGTTGAGGAGGTTGTGTAGTAAAACTCTACAAAAAAAACAATAGAGACTTTGGACGATGGTTACTGTCGACGTACGCGAACAAAAAACTGTAGTTAATAAATTGGCTACTCTATCGCCCGTTCCGCTCAATCTGACTGCAAGATCAAATTCAATATTTTATTTTTTTAATTTTTTAATTCACATTTTTATCATTTTAAAATATTTTTAAAAATATAAAAAAAAATGGCAATACATGAAGAGAGAAATTAAAAGAGATCTAGCAATAATATTATCATCATGTTTTGCTTAGTATGATATTGAATATATCATCTGGTCTTTTCCAACAGACTTCATGATGATGATGCTAATTATATATATATATATATATATATATATATATATATTTAGATGCATGTCGTGTATTGATCTCATGCGAGTACTGCATATATATGCATGCTGATCATCATGTCATGTTTTATTAATTTGAAAAAATTGGGGTAGCAGTAGTACTTCATGCATTTTTATTTATTTCAACCTATTTGCATTAATGCATTGAGGACTAAAAGTACTGCGCCTCCACACTGATTATCTTTAGCAATATGGGATCGGATGATGTTGATGATGATATCAATCAAATGTCATGCATGCATGATGTACGTATCACGAAACATATATAGAACAAATTAATTAATTAGCTAGCTAGGAGGGTGCTAGCTAATAAAGTCTTTGATGATCTATTGATCATTGCTCATATAGCTAGCTAGGCATGCACGCTCAACGCGTTGCAAGAATATCATGTTCAAATATCTTATCTTTATGTATCTTCGACTATATAATTCTTACGACTTTATTTTCCAGCAATCAAATTAAGCCCAAATTATAGGCCGGCAATGTCCTATTTATATGTTGACGTACTGCTGCATGCACCTCTTATATATATATATATATATAGTTTTGACCTAGTGATATTATGATCATGATGATCACATGTTTCATTATGCATGCATGGGCTACAAATGTTTGACTTACTAGAGTCCAGGTATTAATATGTTCTGATCATATATATTAATTTGAGCAGGCTGATCAGTTAGCTAGGTTAATTAATTTGACAATGAGCCAGGCCTGCCAACATTTTATGGGAGGAATTTTAATTATTTAAAGATGTACTTAAATACATATTTCAAAGTTGTGATCCAATAAAGAAGAAAAAATGTGCTCGTATTTTATCTTAAAACTTATCATAATTTTCTTTCCAAACGTAACTCAAACACAAATGCTTTTCAATTGTAAATTTTCAACCTTTTCGTCTAATCATTACAACTTTTCTAAACTTCTAAACAAAATACAAAAAAAAAAAAAAAAATTCTACTTTAACTTTCAAATTTTAAAACAAGAATAATATTAAGAAATTATATTCTAACAATATTTTAATTCTACTTGTTTTCTCTCATTTTTCAAATCTCAATAAAACATTTTAACTCAAACAATTTCATTATTATTCATAAATCATCTCACTACTATTTACAGATGGAATCTCATCTAACTTTTCAAACCATTGAACCCTCAAATTTTTAGTGGATATTGGAAATTTAGATAATCTAGCTACCACGTACCAATATTGCGCATATGGTCGACTTTAAATATTTCTACAAGCTAGCCTAATGAAGCGTCATCCATGAGCTGCAATTCCAATTCCAAGTTTTTTTGTGTTTAGTCGCAAAGCAACAAATCCTTTAGTATCGTGCTACGAAATTCATATATAGTACTCGATCGATCGGTCCCTGTCTGGGCACCACTTAAAGCTAGTGTGCATGCTTTTGATCTTTTGAAGGCAGACCAAATTTTATATTTCAATTTGAATCTGGACATTTGGTGTTTTCTTTGTTTTTCTATCGCACTAGCCTTCCTCCATGCATGCATCTAATTATTATAAGAAATCGCTTATAAATATTTGCAACTCTTTGAAATTCTAATTCTGATATATCATCGGTATATACCGATGTTTAATTATATATAAAACAATAACAAAACTATGCATCATTACATTCTTATTTGTGGCCAGTTATATCCTATGAGAATGACTATTTTCTATCAAAATCAGTTCATTCTCATCATAAATAACTAGTCACAAATACTCGTATTTCTTGTAGTGTGTATGTATATATAATGATCATGATGTGCATATATTTAACAAAAGAAAACCTTTCACAACTTTTGGCCTGAGATGCTGAAAATAGATAGGCATATCTAATATATTATATATATCGATCGATGGAACTTGATCTTAAACACATTCAAAATGTTGGATTTTGTTCAGTAACATGCATGCTGATCATTTCACGGCCACCAACAACAATTAGATCATACAGTCAATTGGTTCATGACTATGGAAGCAGCTGGTTTCCCCCTGATCTCTCTGTGAACAAAAAGGGCAGGAATTATGAGGATTAGAGTTGTGCTACATCTTTAGACATGATTCTATTAATTAGTGGTAATCAATTAGAAACCAATCGTGGGCTTAAATAATATTATAAATGGGCGTGAGTCTTATGATCCCTTATATATTATAATTAAGCATCGTTGCCAATTATATATAAGAAGATGCTGGACGTACGTACGTACAAAGATATCCTTGTTAAAATATATGCGCAGGTTGATATTATATGGACTAGCATGCAGCTTGTTTCTTCTGATCAACTGCATGGGCAATAGATCATTTTCTGTCTAGCCCAAACCGCGATTAGCTAGCTGTAATGAGGATAATTAAAGTCTATGATCTGTGAAATTCTTTGAGAGCCAATCCCATCATGATCACGATCGATATCGTGTATGTTTAATTGGCTTGATTAAGAGTACTATATGGTACTATATATATAATATGGCTTTCCTTTTTAATTTTATTATCCATAATCTAATTAATGTACCAACCATACCATTTAAATGATTGTCATTTCGCATATGCTACATTATAATAAGATGTATAATTGAAAATAATAAAGTATTATATGAAGAAAAATATTTCTCGATCATCAACCAGACTTCATATATGTAAAAATATATATAGTATATATATAATTTTTTATGTGATCATATATATATATATATATATATAATCAGCTTGAGTACGGTTGCATATAGTACTTGATCATCATGTGACGCAAGGCATGATTCTGATCTTTCTGTTTGCTTAAGTTAATATTATTTTGAAGATGAGAAAGGCAAATCAAGTAGCACTACTATTTGAAGAGTTCTAAATCCTAATTAAGCTCTATATTATATATATATATATATATATATATATATATATATATATAACTGATCAAATTTAAATATTAATTAACTCATGATCATGATCTCATAATAAATTAATTAGTCAAAGCGCGGCGCGTTTGCTTTTATCCTGAGCCAAAAAGATAGATTATATTAGAAGTCATGATGATGATGATCAGTATCGTCATTATGTCTAAACACAAGATTAAAGATCCGGATATCATGACGATCGACGAAGAAAAGCGACCGATTTATAAACTGCCGCGTACGTTTTTGTCTTCAAATTAACATGAGCTTGGTTTTGCATGCGTTGTTAAAAACGTTAATCTTAATTAATCAATGACCTTTCCGTAATTTTTTACGTACATGACTTCAATAATTTTGATCTATTTTTGAAATTAAGGAAAGTAATAAAGGTCGTTTGATTGACTGACTGACGTGACGTAGCAAAAGTGAAGATCATCGAGAAAGTGGTAGTTACATGCACCTCCGTCCAGCCAGCCAGCCAGCCAGCCATGCAGAGATTAAACTAAACGTGATATGCAATTCTATTTTAAACTAATTGTCTAACGACGCTGTGTCATGCTTGATGTCACAATATTAATTAATTACTTACTTAATAACTACACTTAATATATCATGATATCGCCCTCTGATCACTTTGATTATATATAGTTTGCAGTACTTGAAATTAATTAGGATCTGATTGAGATAGGTAGCTAGTTAGTATGTAGCTAATTAATTAAGGTTCCGGCGTTTGGATTGAGAGATGTGATGATTTTAGATGAATTAAATAAAATATTATTAGAATGTTATTTATTATTATTATTATTATTTTAAGATTTAAAAAAGTTGAATTATTTATTATATTTTGTGTAGAAATTTAAAAAAAATTTAACAATAAGATGAGATGAATTGAAATCACTTTTCAATCTAAACAGGACTTAAAAGACCGATCGATGGCCGTGGGTGTTGTAATGAATTAGCTAGGACGACATATAATTGATTACAAATCACTTCACCGTTTGAAATAAATAGAAAATTATCTCATAGATCAGTAGTACTATATATGTTATGATCAGGATTAATATATAAAATCCCTAGATTATTTACGTACCTTTTGCTTCTACTAAAGTTTTTAGGTACATCCAGATCATCATGCATATAAAGTAAAATAGTAAAAATTTAAAATAGACAAGACTCACATCTTTTGTGAAAAAGTAAATTCTATTAATTTTTTTTTTACGCATTTTAAAAATAAAACCTACTTTTTAGTATTAACGGACAGAATTTGTTTATTTGAGATTGTACTTTCCAGAAAAGTAAGAGCCATTAGGTACGAGTCGAAGCAACGTCTGACGTGCAAAATACTCATTGGTGGAAGCCACGTAAAACTAGCTAGCTAGGACGTACGGCTTCCACACTGACGCGACAGAACCTGGTTAAGTATCTGGGAACAAAACGATAGAAAAAAAAGGGCTGATATATATTATATTAAAACAAGGATATTGAAAGAGCGAAATACAAATTAATAACTCTCAAAATCATGTTCAAATTAAACCTCTGTTCATCGACGGGTCAAAGCTCCGACATTCTTGAACCTCAGTCTCTTCCTATAAATACCCGTTTCATTCTTGCTTATATTCACAAACACAAACAAGTCCGACATTATTAGTGCTTTGAGAGAGAGAGAAAGAAAGAAAGAGAGAGCTAGCATAAAGAGAGCGCTTTTAGAAAGATAGATAGACAGATGGATTTTCTCGAGCTTTCTCAAGTTATTAGCATAGCCATGGTGATGCTTTTTCTCTCTGTGTCCGGGAGAATATTGTTTTCCTGTTCGATTACACCAACCCTGGTGTATCAAAAGCTTCGGAGAAACGGATTTGGAGGTCCAGCTCCAAGGTTTCCGTTGGGTAATATCACTGAGATGACTGAGAAGAACGGTGTTTCTTCATTGAGGTCCTCGAATACTACCCACCATGATATACACTCAATTGTTTTCCCCTACTTTGCACGATGGCAAAAGTTGCATGGTGAGCTCTATGATCTACACACACACACACATATATATAGAGTTGAGAAAGTTTCGGAAAAGTCTTAACTAAAACAATTTAATGATCAGAAGAATGATAAAAAAACATAAATATAATGCTTTCAATTCTGAACCATATTGATTTCATTTTTTATTCAACGATATTATATGAGTATTTTTATAAAATTTTCATATGGAAATTATTAATGATACGATTGAATGGATACGGGAATTAAACAATATGCATGCATGCATGGTACTACTAGCTAGTGGAATTCATCAACTATTCCTGCCAGAGAGGTTTTATAATCTTGATGATACGACGTCGCGAGACAAATTAATTAGTATGCATATTTATATATGTATATATATATATATATATATATATATATATATATATATATATGTATAGATGGATGTTGAGCTTATATATCAGCCGGTTATGAAAGATCACTATGCATGCGTATAGATTACGTGCAAATTAAGATGATCATATATATATATATAGCGCTAATATGTGTATATAATGTGCCTGTCTCGTAGGAAAAGTGTTCATGTACTGGGTGGGGACGGAGCCCTTTTTATGCGTAGCAGAGCCAGAGTTCCTGAAGAAAATGTCAGCAGAGGTGGTGGCAAAGAGTTGGGGAAAGCCCACTGTGTTCAAAAATGATAGAGACCCCATGTTTGGCAATGGTTTGATTATGAGTGAAGGAGATAACTGGGTTCGCCACCGCCATGTCATCACTCCCGCATTCCACCCAACCAACTTGAAGGTCTCTCTCTCTCTCTCTCACACACACATCAATATGGACTAGCTAGTAAATTGATTGGAAATAGAGAATAAGTACACACGGTTTTAGTATTAACATTACTTTGGCCCTTTATATGGAATTAAAGAGATCTAAATTACTAGTACTGTTTTTCGTAGAATCTAGAATTACAGCGCAGTTGCTAGCAAAAAAAAAAAAAAAAATCTTAAAATGGTACAAAAAAAAAAGATCAAGTCTCATAGATGGCTGGATGCCGACGAGGCAGTTGTTCATGATGATGACGACAAGGGAACAACACGATCGATTTAGACTACGAAATAAACCTTACTAGATGAAGAAAAAAACCCTAGAGTTGCAATAATTAAAAAAGCTGAAAAAGAAAAGGCCGGAGAACACCAAAAAATATTAAACCAAAGCGGCCAACAGGGATCTGGGGGGAGGAGGACACCGGAGTGGCTCAGGCAGTACTGCCGCCGTTGTTTGATCTTATGAGGGAGAAGCTGCATGTGCTGGCCGGCGCAAAGGGTTTTTATAAGTTTCTTTCGTCCCCCACACAAATTTTATTAAATCTGGTGTTAGATGACTTTCTTTGTCACGAGTACTAAGTTAGTTATAATCTATTATCCTTGATTTAGTTGAGACGTCTTATTTAGCCAATTCCAAATTAATTACCTACTTCTAAATTATTTGTCACTTTTCAAATTGAATTATTACTCTCTTAAGCAATTGGTCTTCTTGTTTTCTAGGTCATGGCTACGTTAATGGTGGAGTCCACCACTAGAATGCTTGATAAGTGGACCACGCTCATCAATTCCGGCAGACCGGAAATTGATGCTGAAAGAGAGATTACGACAACGGCTGGGATCATCATTGCTAAGACAAGCTTCGGAATGAGTTACCACAGTGGACAGGAAGTGTTCAAAAAATTAAGAGCCCTGCAAGTGACTCTCTTCAACTCTAACCGCTTCGTGGGGGTCCCTTTTTACAAAGTCCTGTGCCCTAAGCAAAACCTAGAGGCCAAAATGCTGGGAAAAGAAATCGACCGACTGCTTTTAACAATCATAACTGATCGAAAAAAATCGATGGAAGAGCAACGTCATCCTTCACACGACTTGCTAGGAATGTTGCTTCAGAGGAGTCGTAGTACTGTAGATGGCAATCCAGGGAAATCCTTGACAACACAGGAACTTGTCGATGAGTGCAAGACTTTCTTCTTTGGGGGACATGAGACGACAGCATTGGCAATCACTTGGACATTGCTACTTTTGGCAACGCATCCAGAGTGGCAGAATCAGTTGAGAGATGAGATTAGAGAAGTAGTTAAAGATAAAGATCAAATTGATGTCGATAAGCTTGCGGGACTAAAGAAGGTACGATATATATATGTTCTTTTCGTGTTTTCCAATTAAATTGGATGCAAACTAATTATATATTTATATATATAAGAGAGTTCAAGATGATCATAAAATCTTATGACTAATGTGTAAATAATAATGCAGATGGGATGGGTGATGAATGAGGTTCTCCGACTGTACCCATCAGCACCAAACGTACAAAGGCAAGCGAGAGGAGATATAGATGTAAATGGCCTAACAATTCCGAATGGAACCAACATATGGATCGACGTGGTGAGCATGCACCACGATCCGGCTCTGTGGGGAGAGGACGTGAACGAGTTCAAGCCTGAGAGGTTCAAGGGTGACATACATGGTGGGTGCAAGCACAAGATGGGATACTTGCCTTTTGGTTTTGGGGGAAGAATGTGTATTGGTAGGAACTTGACGTTTCTGGAATATAAGATTGTCCTAACCCTAATTCTCTCTAGGTTTTCCTTTACTCTCTCCCCAAACTATTCTCATTCTCCTTCTATTTTGCTCTCTCTTAGGCCTCGATATGGGATGCCCATCATATTTCAACCCCTTTAGACCCTGCTAGCTAGCTACCTAGCTAGAGAACTTCGACTTATCTACCAACTCAACATATATATATATATATATATATATATATATATGATCTATATATATGTTATAGCACTAGTACTTGCAGAATTATAATACATGCATTTGTACCCACCAATAATATCATTAATAATATTACTGAAAGTACTCTCCTCATGAGTTTAGTATTAACTGCTTCGACTTCTGTTATATTTGTGATCTTGCATTTGAGAATTATATAGATATATTTATAATTACAGTTTTTGGTGACTATAGTTGATAATTCAAGTACTATTAATTATTAGTACTGATGTTAAGCAGGTATCGAGATTAGGCTTTGATTGAGAAGCTTTATAAATTTGTTTATTTATTTATTTTTTAGTAAGGAAGTCATGAGGTACGAGGGAAATTCATCCGGGCCGGCCTCTGATCTCATATATGCATGCATCCTAAAACAATAATTAACTTGTTATTGATAAGCAATATTTATACTAACCCTAAAACATCTCGATTCCCAAAATGAAATATGGTTGTAAATTGTAATTGAGTTATTTCCAGATGTTTATTCTTAATCAGGAAAAATATTTAACTTGTGACTCAATTAAATTCACGGGCAAATATACATGATGGTGATGATCACCAACGTTTCAGCATTTGACTAATCACTGATAAACTGATCACACCAATTAACAGGGATCTTTTATATATAAATATATATATATAAATTCTTCTTTGATGTAAATGTTCTTTTCTTTTTTCTTCTTCTTCTTCTTCTTCTTCCTTTATTTTATTTTTATTTTTTATTTTTTTATTTATTGTTTTTGTCTCGAACACGCGATAGCGTATGACTGGTTTGATGTCTAAAAGGTTGACAGGTGCACGTCATTATTAATGTGAAAATTTGAAAATGTAGCGAAGGCTAAAACCAAAGTCTTGTCATTAATGGGAAATCAACACTAGATCGAGCTAGAGATAGATGATGATACAATACGATCATTTGAATTTTTTTTTTTAAATGCAGCAGCTCTTCATTGTTAAATTAATGTCTTCCTGGCATTTGAGTAGCAATAACGGGTATTCAATTTAAGAGCTTGGTTTCTTTGGCTTGGAGTCTCACGAACGAATGTTAAAGCTAGCTAGGATTGAGACTCTGCCTCCCATCATTATTTTCAGACTTCTTTTCACTAATTTGATGATCATCTGGTTAAAAAAACATGGGGATTTAACCACTATTTATAGAATACCATACAAAATAAACTAAGAGGCGTTGCAAATTCAGGCAACCCCACAGCCAAATCACGTCATGCACATATAACGTTATGTGTTATCAAGTAATTATTTTGTAATCTTAAAATATAAACAGGTTATACTCTCGTTCTGTCACATGGTAACATATCAGCTAGAAAAGTAATGACTATATAAAAAATGTTAATAATATCTGATAAAATGGTAAAAGTCCTATCTCATCCGTACAACTAAATTACTCTGAAAGCTGTGATGCCACCGTTTCCTCCGTGTACATTACTCATATGCAGTATAAATTACCCGTTTGAGTCTGATCAGAGAGAACGAAATGCGAACTAAATTTAAGGACTAATCTGTAGGTATGGAGAGTGAGAAGCGAATTTTTAATTTTAGATAAAAGTATAAAATATTATTTTTTTAATATTATTATTATTTTAAAATTTTAAAATTTTAAAAAATTAAATTATTTATTATATGTTGAGTAAAAATTTAAAAAAATTATAACAATAAGATGAGAATTTTATATTTTATATTTTATATTTACCCCAAACCTGAGATCAGAGTTTTACTTTTCCTTTGACAATAAAGCACCTTTCGTCATCCAGATGCAGGCATGGTATGTTGTCCGATTAAGGTTCCTGGACCATTCACTGCGTACTGGCAGAGTTAATCGTATGCCAGACTCGATCAACACACGGAATTAAGCAAGCTGGTCTGAAAACAAGGGGTAAAAAAAATAGTTTTGACATCTTTTTGTATTTGAGTTATCACCTTTATGCATGTCAAGATCACAGTAGTTATTTTCGGAAAAAAATGGATCAAGTATATTTTGTAAGGCTATCTATGATTTGGTTTTGGTCTTTTTTGAATATCTATACACCCTCAGGTTTCTTGTTGTAATCACGGTTTTCCTCAGCCATAAATGAGGACTATCAATAAAATTGAAGTACCGCCCTCTTTCTTAAAAAAAAAAAGAAAAAAAAAGGAGGCTATCCTGAAACTAAAGGACATTCTTTTTTCAGCAATCGTTTTGATCCAAACATTAATGTTTACACAGATTATGACTTTTATATGTGAGTTATCCTGCTCAGGATATCAAACAATACTACAGAGAATGTCATTTTATTATGATAAGAATGTCTACGCGTAAAGAAGTAAAATCATTGGAATGGGCGTCGCCCAGTTTTTCAAACCCAGACACCTGATCCGAAATGGAGCATTCTTTAAAAAAGTGGCAAGCTTGCGGGAAAGCGCACAAACATCCACTGCCTCTCATATGTTGCCAAATGACTCCATCCAATTTCATCAAGCAGAGAGATTTTTAGGTCGTAGAGCTTCTTCTTTGGAGGATCCCCATCTTCTTGGATTATGTCATTCAATACCTGATTCAGTTAAAAAAGTAATACTCAAGACAAATAATTGATCCATTCAAGAAATTAATCAAATACTCGATTGACGAACCACCATATGCATGTGTCTTATGATGATGGTACTCATAAAAGTCGCCAATCATATGAACACTTCATATCATCAGATAAGATACTTTGGTTATTTCTTATGAAGCTTTTATTAATATTTAATTGGAGCAACTGGATTTTACTTGTCATAAATATGCCATATAAAAATAAAACTACACTGTTCCCAATTATAAGGGTGGATCAACAGGCCTGCCTAAAAGAACATATTACAAGACACGTATCTGAGATGTCGCCACCCCATCCTGTTTCACATGATATATGGCAGATTAGGTATGCTCCAGTGTTTTCATAGGGCCGGATAAAGAAAACAACCAAAAGAAAAGGGAAAAAAAAATGCATGCATGCAATTGTAAGGTAATCTTTCTTATACAGGGAAGCCATCACCACCGTCTTGTGATACAGAGCTTACAGAGTGTCTTCTCCTTGTCCAACAATATAAATGTTAAAACCACAAAAAATAATGGAATAAAGTCTCATGGTCCTCGCAGAAAATATATGACAGAAATGGTGAAGAAAAATACCTTCAATGCTGTTCCAAGCCTTCCACTACGTCTCTCATGTAGCACTAGGAGGGTACCATATTTAGAGGACTTCACGTCAACCCATCTCTTCAATTCTTTGAAGTTCTCTTCAAACACATCTGGCTGAATATCACTAGTCTTGTCCACATCTTTTGCATCAGATGAAGCCAAATCTGATGTCTTCTCACCCTGAAACAATTAAGCGATGATGATGATGATGACAACCCAACTATCAATCAAATCTTTCTTTTTGTTCCTACTTTATTTTATTTTATTGGTAAACTACACACACCAGTGGGCTCTAGAATCCAGGCTGTGCTGCCTCCTCACAGACAAGGAAATATAATGCCATTTGAACTAGAGCTCAATGGCATGGTGCTCGACCCTTTTTTTATTGGTGTAAACAATTATATTGTATTGAAGGGTGGGAATGTCCATGAGCTTCTATCTTCTTTTCAGTTCACTAGAATGTAATTAGGTGTCTCACTTTGTATACTTCCTGTGTACTTGGGCATTGCCTAGTTTCATTCTATTCAATAAAGATACTTATTTGCTTATAAAAAAAAAAACAATTATGCATTTACTTGCTTTTCGACATAAAGTTACAAAAACTCTTAACTAAAATTAGGACCTGAAAAAACTATATAGATGTAAAAAAGAAATGGGTCTGAAAAGGGGAACTGACTTCAACAATGAGAGGGATGAGAGACATGAGTTCCATAAACCAACAAAACTTCCATGTGGGGAGTGACTACAGTTGTGCCATTAACAATACATATCTCTAGAGGTATGGATCAAATTGGTGGCTGAGATGAGGTATGAGAAGCTGTGCTTGCATTACATGCCAATGGCCTCTAATTAGTTAGTGCTAATTCCTAAAAACGAAAAAAAGGAAGTCAGAGAGTAAGACATAAAGCATCGTAATCATATCTCTGAGGAAAAGATACATTTTTGTTTGACCTCATTTAGAACTTGAGACAATACATATATCTTACAACTTTTAGTTGTGCTTCCTAAACATGAGTCAACTTTTTCCAACAATAAGCTTCACAACTTTTTCAGTAATTATGGCCAAGCATGGCCCACACAATTAAAAAGCAATAACTAAAGCAAGGTGCTTGAAAGCCTAGATCTATGACTGCGTTTCAAATTGAGAGTAACGATTGGTGAATTCCTTTTTTGAATTTTGTACTCAGAAACCCATATGGTGGGGTTGACATGATGGTGTGGAAGTTACAAAATAAAAAATGCAATGGTGATTTTGATGTTTGATTTGAGAGAGAAGGGGGTTGAATGGTATGTTTTTCCCTTTGAAGAGTATTTGAGGTGCAAAGGTACCATGGATGGCCTTTTTTCTCTTCTAGGGTAGATTACTCCTTCCACCAGCTGCCACTCCCCCAAAACCATTTGAATAACCCCCAAATTAAAGAATATGTTAAAATTTCCTTCCTCAATATAAATCATGTCTTACATGTAAATTGCATGCCCTTCCTTGTAATATAGAATGATCCAACTACCCTCAAAAGGGTTTCAAGTGGTGCTAACATCCCTAATTCCTATCCAAACCTCTTTCCAACCTGATTTCAACCCCAGCCCACTGGATCCTACCCTCACTCTTTCCTTAGTCTGACTGCTCTCCATGACAGCTCTCCAAGACAAGAAAGATGAGGGAAAAGGAATTAAACTTGGTTGGTGCACAATTTCTTCATTAGCTTCTCGCATTCAACACGAAGGGCTAGTCAGTTGAAAAAGAGAAGGGGGGGGGGGCAGAGAGAGAGAGAGAGAGAGAGAGCTCAATGAACTTGGATTTTTTTTTTTTTTTTTAATGAATAAGAATAATTTTATCAAGACTAGTAACAAGGCAAAGCCAAGTAAACAAGAAGTATACAAATACTAAACCTAGTTACAAGTCAGGAACTTGAAAAATGAAGTTGGATAAATGAAGTTGGATAAATTAAGACAATGAAAGTAAACAGAAATTAAGGCCTCTTCCAGATTTCAGAGTCAATCAAAAGAAAATGAAGTAAAAATAAAATGGACGTGAAATACTGGCCAAATGATAGTGATTGACCATAATGTAATGATTGGAGAATTTGAACAGTGGTGGGTGGGGTATTGGACTTTCAAGCCGCTGGGGCATTGTAGTGGTAATTTCAGGCAGCCATGAATTGACTGCGGGAATCCAGGATGGGTGGGGATTTGTAGGTGGTAGGCAATGGGTGTTTCCGGGTGTAGGGTTCTGATAGTAGATGCTTTGATTGCCAGACATGGGTGCTGCTTGATTCTGAGTTTTTTTTTTATCATTTTTGGGTATTGTGCTTTAAGGTTAGGGAAATGCGGTTGCTTTTACGAATTTTGTTTATAACCCTATGCATTTTTAACATTTGGACCTGGCAGTAGAACGGGTTTTCCTTGATAGGGGTAGAAAAGCATTGCATAAATTTTGTTCAGTTTTTTAGTAGGTGCTGATCGTGGGTTGGTTGGATTGTGCTTGTTCCATCAGTGGGCAGGCAAAGACCATGATTTGTTTCAAGTGGATTGCAGATTGGGTTGAAGAAAGGTCTTTACAGAGATTGAGTGTTTTAATGCCACTTGCAAACAGCTTCAAGGGTTATATAGTCCTTTGACATTGTAAGGAAGCACATACAGCACAGACATCAAGATTTTCATACAAATTAAGGATATGTTTGGAAAAAGTGTTTTACTTAAAATTCTCATCTTCATCTCATCTCATCTCTACACTTTTTCAAATCCCCATACAAAATATAATAAATAATTCACCTTTTTCAAATTCCAATATAACTTTTTCAAATTCCAATTCAACTTTTTCAAATCTCAAAATTAAAAAATAATATTTTAAACTTTAAAACAAAACACAAAATTCTCATCTCACCCCCAAGCATAACCTAACAATGAGATTGGAGGAGACGGGGGAGAGGGGTGGGAGGATTACAAATGTGATCGTAGTTTGGGAAGGAATGTGTAATTTACCCTTCTTTTTCATAAACAGCCGCTTTGGGGGGAAGATTTTGACAGTTGATAATCTCGTTGCAAGGAATATTGTAATCATAAAATGGTTTTGAATGCACAAATCTAGTAGAAAAAAGTGACCATTTGTCATCAGACTGCTCAATCACAGGGCTTGCAGACACTTTCTTTTTTGCTTTTGTCCAATAGAGATATATGGCTGCCACAAAAGTTGATTAAATTGAAATGCTATCCAAGTCTGCATAAGGTGGATATTTGGCGCAAAAGAAAAATCATACTTTTCAATGGGTAAGCTTTCTTAACATCTTTGTGTGAATGAAAAATGTATTGGGACGTCTTCAATCTTTCTCTTGTACACATCTGTTACCATCTGTATACTTCAGATCTCATTTTCTGTAATAAATTCATTCTTTAATTTGTCCAAGTCTAATTAGACAAGTTTTACAGAATATTACTTTTTTTTATGGTCGGTAAGTTTTACAGAATATTACTATCACAAATACATGGTATTCTACATCACAAATGATCAAACAGATAAATAGTAATTGTAACATAAACACTCTTACCTCCAGGGATTCAATATCTAGTAGCGCCAATCCTTTTTGGTACAGTGCATCTGCTAATTGATCGCGGGTTATCTCCATCTTCTTCTTGATTTTCTAGATTAAAAGAAGAAAATATTAATTGGCTCTTTCCAGAAAATCTAACATATAAGAGTGTCATAAGGTCCACAACAACGTAAAAAAGAGAGTTCGGGGAAGGAACTACTAATGATGAGCCTCAGAGGATTTAGAAATGGAAACAAGTATATGGATTGTATCAGTTTCTAGTTTTTAATTTGGTGTACTCGTACGTATACCTCCGGTGTACTTGGGCTATGCCCTATCTTTATCAATACAATTACTTCTTACTTACAAAAAAAAAAAAAGTATATGGAAACAATTAAGAGAATTAATTTGATAACGAGTTCAACACCTCTGCCTCCTCATCTTCAGGGTCACTTTTGAGTGAGAAAAATTTTGCCAACTCCTCTTTATCAATACTATCAATCACATCATTTGCAGCATCAATAACCTGCAAGATGAACTTTGTAAGCGCAAATAAACCTTCTATTTCACATGAGTGTTCATTTAAGAATGTATATATTTTAGAGAATGCCTGGGAAATTTATGATTAATCACATTCATAGGAAAAAGGAAAAGATGAAATACAATAAAATTAGCAAAAAACCGGTGCATAAGGAAATCAATAAACATATTGCCCAATTGCAAATAAAGTTTTTACCGTCAGTAAAACGCAAAATGTTTTTCAAGGCATTTAACGCACTTGCATACTGAACTCTATCAAAAAAACTGACACACAGATAAGATAAGATTGAATTTGGTCAAGCTCCAACTCAGTCAGCTAGTACAATTAAATCCTTGAACACCCCACATATATGCAGGAAACTCTGATAAAGTTGGCATCAGAAGAGTAGTCAAGATTCTGTTATTTCGCTCTGCCGTTCACCACCAAATTCAAATAATTTCTGACTTAAAGGGTTAAGGTCAAGAACAAAATGCAGGAAGCACATTCCAAGCAGCTTATCAGAGTTGGTGCTTGACATTGGTTATTGAAAATGGCTTATTAAATTTCCAAGATTCTACAGCCAATATATAAAGCTTTGCTATGAAAAGTTCATGGAGAGAGCAATACAGCCAATACGTAGAGACAATCTTACTCCATGTAGACGATCTTTTGAGGCCTCTGGCCTAGGTGGAAATGTAATCTTTTTAAAGCAAATGTAATCTTTTTGAAGCAGGCAAGCCAAAATTGATTGGTCAGTACAGTATGGACCTTGTTTCTACTTGAACCAAGAGGGAACCACACGAAGTATTAGGACTGTGTGGGACCCAGTGGAAGCTAAGAGTCTGATTAAGCCCATATTCATAACCCCAGTGAGATCTGTTTCCATTGATGTATGGGCTAATGAAAGAGAGAGTCCAAATTGTTTTTAACTCAAATCCGTATTGGGGTAGTGACATACAATTATAAATAGTATTTTTCAGAGAATAATGTCTAATGGAGTAAATAGTTACAGTTCATCAGGAACGCACAATTTTACCAAATTTTTTCTTTTTAGGTTAGGTTAGGTCCACTTGTATCAAGAGAGAATTTCCTTCAATCTTTTCTAAACAAGCTGTACTTTACCAACAGTAGGTAGTAGAGACAATAGTTCATATTCTTTTTTTTGATAGGTAACAATAGTTCATATTCTCGTTACAAAGAAAACCATGCCAATGAGTTATAGATCAAACGGTACCTCCTCCCTTATAATAATGGATTAGAGATGCGATCCTGGTTTATGAAAAACTGGATGTGCATGTAATTTGTCAATTCAAAGAAAGAGAGAAACCCAGTTTTAAATCAATTTGAGGTATGCACCACCCATCACATTGCTGGCTTAAGGAGGTACTGCCCCACCACTGGTGAAAGAGTCAATGGGAAAACCCAAGACAAATCCATCAGACAGCAACTATGCCATATTCCATTGCAGGCTATAAATTATAATGAACTAATCTCCATCTATCAATATTTTTTTTTATCAGTAACTCCATCTATCAATATTAAAAGCAAGATATCACATGCATGTTGATTATATGCTTGATAACTTACCTCTTCATCATGGCAGATTTTGTCCTTGACATTACTCCGAGAAAGCAAAGCTTCCAAAATCTTTGCAAGCAAGGGAGTGTACTTCGGATATTCAGACTGCCAAAGACACATGATACACATGGATTTTAACATCCATAGTATAATTTTGGTAAAAAATATACAAATGCTGATGCTCCACCCACATACCAAACAGAACTTTGTTCTCAAAAGGTGGGTAAATCAGTTACAGTACAGTTGTCACAAAATTTAAGCTGATACTAAATGGTGAATCCAATCACTTAACCATTACTCTAATACTTCCCCTCATGTGAGATTTTAACTTCTAATAGGGGAGGTAGTGTTGAGTTGGGATTCGAACCTAAGATCACCTATTTAATTTTTTTTTAGCAGTAAATAACTATTTAATACCATGTTATATCACCAATTATTTCAAAATCCACGTTTATAAAAAATGGCGAATTGAATTACTTAACGATTATTTTAAGAAAGAAAAATAGTTGAATTTTTTTTAGAAGGTACAAGATTCTTCAATTTGATACGTAAAACAAAGCCTCATTGAGAAATAAGCATAAAGGAAGAACTATAGTAGCCAGGATGTGTTCTACAATATCCCCCACAATTTTTTTTATAAGATAAAATTTTATTCATAAGGGAAGAGGGTGTAATCCCAATAAATAGGAAGTATACAAAAGACCCACCTAACTAGAACAAGAGAAAAGTTCTCGAAATTCAAGAAAGGTAGATATAGAAGACTAGACTACTGTGGACCACCTTTCCAACATGCTAGGGGATCCACTACCTGGGATGGCATAACCCACTCTATCCCAAATAGGCCAAAAGACTTGTTCCATAAAGCACTAGTAACCTCGCAGCATTGTAGTGGATGATCCACTATTTCCCCATTCTTCTTGCACATGTAACATCGATGTGCAAGAAGATAAGCTTAAATGTTGAAAAAACTAAATGATGTATAACTGCCCTTCCCTAAAGTGAAGAAATGTTGGAGGAATATGAGCTTAAATGTTCCAGCCGACTGGAATACCAACTTGCCTAGCATGCCTTAGAGAGGAAGCACGTAAAAAAACATACATATAGCTGCTGCTAATTACAGAATCCAACCAAGTTGTAGATTTACAAATATAAATTTCACTCGAGATTAAAAAAAAAGTTCTAACCTTAAGAGAGGAAGATAACTTTTTCCATTCCAATTGTTCATGATCACTGTCTTGCTTTAGGCTTGAAAGAACTTTAATCTTTGCATCTCGAACCTGGTTTGACAGGTGAGTAACATCATGATGTCTCAGTAAAGGGTGTATAATACAAGATTTGCATCTATTCTAATTGATGCACGATTTGATAATTATTAATACAATAGATGCAAAAAAGAAATTTTTATTTGATCAGTAAATAGATGCAAAAAACAAAAATAAAAAAATTAATTGCCCTGAAGCTTGGTACACCAGCATCACATGAAAATATTTCACTTCTGTCTCACCTCTTCCTCTAAACGTTCAGAAACAGTCTTGGTGCAAGTTAAGGATGAATTTTTTCCCTTGTCTTCATCAAGCTGTCAGATGTATTTTAACGAAATGGAAATCGATTAGAAGTTAGTGTATTTAATGAAATGATAAACAGGTGAGTGTATTCAAGATGACAAAAATGTGTGATTCTGTCTTAGACCATTAAAATCATATAAAATAAGAAAAAAATACACCACATCACGTTCTTCAACCTTATTTGGTGGCAGTATATAAGAAAGCTGATATGATGCAGGATTCTTTTGGGGATTTTTCCCCACTTCTTGACCAGCAAATGATAGCTTTCCATATGAGATTGCTCCCAGTAATACAGATCCTTGTGGGGAATTCTGCACAAATATTACAAGTCCCATTAACACTTCCTCTTATACTCAAAGTGGAAAACAAAAACAGAGAATGATATACCTTGGGGAGCTTGTCTTTGGATGGAGGCCCCAAATAAATAGCTTCATTTTTTCTAACAAAGAGTTCATTAAGTTAAAATAACGACTAGTTGGAAATAATAAAATAAGTAAACCACATGAATAAATCATTCAGGGGCATACCCCGGAACTAAAGTTGAGGATTTAAAGCTACCATTTCCCATAACAGGGCCATCTGGTTGAGAGAAAAAGCTCAATCGCATGACATCCTGGATTAAAATGAAACCGCTGGAACAGTCAATAGAGGTTTAAAACACTGGAGCATAGATTTGATAAATAAAACAGCAGAAACAGATTATTTCCTATACTCAAAATTCAAAAACTTCTAAAATGCAGAAACTATACAGGAACACGTAACAAATTGCAAGGATTTCCTTAAAACTACCAAAACTATACAAGAACATGTAATAAATCGCAAGGATCTCCTTAAAAATTATTAAGCTCATTCAGTGTGAACGCTATCATACATGGGACAAATCCCTGGTCAAAAGCAAAGTTCGTCAACACATACATGTGTATGCGTCTGTATGCATATGAACCAATAAAAGAATGTATGGGTGTACGATTTAAATGCATGCCAATATGTATAACAATGTGCGTAGAAACATGGTTCTTTCCAAGGATTATCACACTAGTAGATTTGATTGGAGTTAGGGAACAATAAGAATAAAGTGGTGAATACCTATTTCTGCCAAACGATGCATATATTTTTTATCAAGTCAGAAAGGTTAGGTACTAAGGAAGTATATACGAGATACCCCTAAAAAGAAGAAGGAAATAAATCTAAGAAATCCTGAAGAAAAGAAATAGAAAAAGCAACACTATTGTGGACCACAATCCATTCACACTCAGTGTAAAGAAAGAATGGATTGTGGTCCCCAATAGAGTTTCTTGTGGGCAGCATGTACAAGATAATTGCCACGGTTCTTGCCAACAGGATGAGCACAGTTATGGATAAGATTATTTCTAAGTCTCAAAATGCATTTGTGAGAGGTAGACAAATATTGGATTTGGTTCTTACAACTAATGAGTGCTTGGACAGCAAGCTTAAGTCGGGATACCGGATATTTTATGTAAACTGGATATGGAGAAGGCCTATGACCATATAAACCGGAATTTTCTGTTTTATTTGTTAAGTAGATGTGGATTTGGGGAAAGATGGAAGGGGTGGATGATGCACTGTGTGTCAACGGCTCGTTTCTCAATTTTGGTAAATGGTGATCCTATGGGTTTCTTTAATAGTTCGCAAGGGCTATGACAAGGTGATCCACTATCAACACTCTTATTTGTCCTTGTGAATGAGGCTCTTAGTAGAATGGTGTCGGCTGCTGTAGAGCCGAGGGGGGGGGGCCTGCTTCAGGATTTTCAGCGGGGGCTGCTAACCATGGCTCCACCACTATTTCTCATCTCTTGTTTGAAGATGATACGTTGTTGTTTTGTGAGGATAAGGCAGGACATATTCAGGCTACGTTCGGATAGTGAAAGTGTTTGAGAATGTTTGTGACTAGTAGTGAAAAAACAATGAAAAAGTAATAATAGAATAATGAATAGTAGTAAAAAGTAGGTGAAAAGTAATAATAAAGTAAAGAATAGTAATGAGAGTGTTTGAGAGTATTTAAGGTACTCTCATTAGCCAAACCTAGCCTCAATCTTTGAAGGCCATCTTACTTTGTTTTGAAACGGTATCCGGGTTAAAGATAAATCTTGCTAAAACAAAGATGGTTGCAGTGGGTGAGGTAAGAAACATTAGAGGATTGGCCAGCATATTGGGATGTGTGGTTTCCTCGCTGCCGTTGAAGTACCTCGGTCTCCCGTTGGGAGCAACTTTCAAAGCCAAGACAATTTGGGAGGAGGTGTTAGAGAAATTAGAGCATAGGTTGGCCGGGTGGAAAAGATTATACCTATTGAAAGGGGGGCAGATCACACTTATTAATAGCACTCTATCTAACCTTCCCGCATATTTTTTGTTTTTATTTCCCCTTCTGGCAAGCATTGCATCTAGGATTGAGAAACTCCAACGTGATTTTCTGTGGAGCGGTCTAGGTGATGAGTTTAAATTTCATCTAGTTGGATGGGATAGAGTGTGTACTCCTTTGAGAGATGGTGGGTTGGGGGTCCGTAATGTTAGATTCTTTAATAAGGCTCTATTAGGGAAATGGTTGTGGCGTTATAATCATGAGAGAGAAGCCTTATGGAAAGGGGTGATTGATGCGAAGTATGGGAGTGAAAGGGGGGGCTGGTGTTCTAATGAGGAGAGGGGGGCTTATGGTGTTGGGTTGTGGAAGTATATAAGGCAAGGGTGGGGGGCTTATTCGAGTAACACTAGGCTGTGTTTGGGGGATGGCAGCAGAATCAGCTTTTGGGATGATGTGTGGGTGGGAGATACGTCTCTTAAGGATGCTTATCCTAATATTTTCAGAATTGCACGAGATAAGGAAGTTACGGTGGCTGATGTGAGGGAAATTAGTCATGGTTTAGAGGTGTGGAACATCAACCTCACTAGGGAGGCACAAGATTGGGAAGTGAGTGCGCTGGAGTTCTTCAACCTGCTGTATAACATCATTGTTGCAGTTCCAGTAGAAGACACAATGGAATGGAGACCTTCTAGACCTTCTAAGAAAAGGAAATTCTTGGTACGCTCTTTCTATGACATACTTACAGCTCAAACTAGGCTCAATTTTCCTTAGAAGAACATATGGAAGAGTAAAGCACCTCCCAAGGCTGCGTTGTTTGTTTGGACAGCAACTCTAGGGAAGATCCTAACCATTGATAATCTAAGAGGGCGGTGACTTATAATTACGGACTGGTGTTGTATGTGCAGAAATAGTGGGGAAACGGAAGACCATTTACTCTTACATTGTGATTTTGCAAGGGACATATGGAATTACTTTTTCAGCAGAATGGGACTAGCTTGGGTAATGCCAAGAAGGGTGGTAGAACTACTAGCTAGCTGGAGAGGGATCTCACAAGGACACCACAAATTGCAGCTGTGTGGAAGATGGCTCCTATTTGTATTTTCTGGTGTATTTGGAGAGAGAAATGATAGATTTTTAAGGATCATGAACGCTCCTCGGAAGAATTTAGGAGTTTCTTTTTTTGGAAGACTTTATTTATGTGGGCCATTGCTTTAGAGTTAAATGGTCTCAGCTTCCACGATTTTCTTGTAACAGTTTCTAGTTTTTAATTTGGTGTACTCATATGTATACCTCCGGTGTACTTGGGCTATGTCTATCTTTATCAATACAATTACTTCTTACTTACCAAAAAAAAGTGCTGCAAAGGCTAATAAGGCTAGTTCAAAAGTATGCTCAAGGCTACATATTTATATGCAGATTCTAATCAAATTCCATAATTAGACCAGTTTTAATCTTCAAGCACAAAATATTTTTCAAGGAAACAAAACTAAATAAAGAAAAGGTAGAATAATAAAGGTTTGTGCAGGCGAAAACATGGTACAAATAAAAATAAACAAAATGTAAAGAATATATTCCTCAAGTATAATGCTATAAACCAGATGTTTGAAATATCAAAGAAAAGCACACAGACTCTGACAGCTATTCAAAGCACACGATACTCCACCTTCTCTTCCAAATTTCTCTCGATGAACAATACCAAGTGCTTCAATTTTTCCAAATACTGCACATTGTCATGCCTGAAATAAGATAATTGACATGAGAGGAAGGAAGTTGGCATGGAAGCACCTCTTATTAAACAATATTTTGAAATTATTCATTCAGTTCTTCAGTTGTAATATAAATCTAATTTTAATTGTTGTAGCTTCCCACTTCTCAGGAGTCAGGATTATACTTATAAACGATATTAGAGTGCTGGTACTAGAGTGCTCAATAAGGTGACAAATCCATTTCCATTTTCTATAGTAGAAAGACAATCAGATTATCAAATAGTAGCAAAATCAAACATGAATAGACACAAGTTTACCAAAGAAGAAAGAGAAACAAACACCAAAAAAAAAGAAGCATGCCTTGGTGCAGGTTATGTACTGCCTTGGCAAGGCCCATACCTTAGATATAGTTGTAGACTAAATTCTCCCTTAGGAAGTTTTGAAGAATTTGGATAGGCATCACCCATTGCAAATACACGCTACAATTGGAAAGTAAAAATTTGAAAAAAATAATGGAAAATTGAGTCAGCAGGTTTACACAAAATAGGAAGTACACTACCATTGAAACAGAAATATAAGGAAAAGGAAAGGCCACAAGAATATGAAGGGATATAAACTTCAATTGCCACGCCACTTGAATTTCAGAACATGGATTTGTAATGCAAACATAGCATTATTATTTCAGCATATGTTGCCGGTTAAAAACTTACAATTGAGAATGGTAATACTACCACCCAACATCAAACAATAAGCAAAACCGAATTTCATCCTACAGAATTTTCAATGTACCTTGTTTGTGTCAGAGATCATATAAAATTGAGACTCAAATTTAGTGTCATATATGCGGTTGTTAAGTAATGGTATTTGAGGTTTTACTTCAGCTGCATCCTCCAACTTGAACTTGTAACTGAAATTAGAAGAAGCAATGGATCAATATAAACTCATCACAGCCAAATGAAGCGCTCAAATGAGTAAAAATACCACCAGAACTCACACTAATGTCAGTGATAGAGTCTGTTTGCCTGAGGGTAGTTTGTCACGATCTGTTGCAAGAGCACTAAGTTTAGACTCAATAGGACGATATGAGGTTCTTACCTGAAAAATAAGATAGGTAAAAGATATTCAGTATAAGTGATCGAATGAAAAAATTAATTGGCAAAAATGTATGATGGGACCAACTTCACCTTGTTTAGAAGAGCAACAGGTGCAAGTTTCTCAGATGCCAGTAGAGCTTCGGCATCAATTCTGGTAGGTGCTTCACTTCCATCAAGTACTACTTCCTCTTTATTGATGTTAATCCCATGAAACACAACCTAGGAAATAAGATAAACGCTAAATGCCAGATGAATTCTCCTGCTCTTAAAAACAATGCAATAAAACTATAACCCTATATTCACCACAATGGATGCATGCTATAAAAAGAGTTCTTCATTCATAAATTAAATCTTTTAAAAGAAAGAAGCGAAGGTCTGTAAGAAATCATGAGAACACTATAACATAATGTTGAGCTTGAAAAAAGAAAATTGAAAATTGATAGCATGACCAGAACAGTTTAAAAAATAAAAACTACCAAATTTACAATATATTCAAAGTTGAGAAGAAGCATTCTACCTCAAATTCAACAACAGTGGTTCCAAGACTTCCTATGCCACTTGACCAAAACTGAGCTATAGTTAATTCCATTGTCCGACCACCCACAACAGGGAAGGCAAAGCTTTTGGCAGCAGGAGAAGAAAATGTTACAGCACTCTCCCACTTCTTAGGCCTTTGCAAAGGACAAATCTGAAAATTAAAAAATGTTAAATCAGGTCCAGATGGTCTAATATAAGACAGGTCTACAAAGTCTCCCACTTTTTAGGCCTTTTTAGATGATGTACCTGAACAGCATCAACAAAGAATCTTCGTGTCGTATCAAATCCTGATGTTTGTATCGTTGCTTCAACCCAACTAGCACCATGTGGCACTTCAATATATCTCCTCTCTATGTGGCCTAATAACTCAGAAACCATGAAAAAGGAATTACCTCCAGTAATTAGAATAGACCCGATACTTGATGAAGGATCCCCCATCAAATTCACTTCCCTTTAAGTGAACCAACTCAAAAACAAAAATCGACTCAACCTTAATAATATTGGTAATAAGAAACAGGATAAAAGGCCAGTCGACGTTACACCTGGCTGAAATGGCATCCTTGAAAATGAAACCACAGGTGGCCGATTCACTACAGCCATAGCCTTTGTAATAGTAATTGGGATTCTGAACAGAGGACCACGCCATGGTGCTTTGCAATCAACTCCAAAGAGTTCAAAGTAGTGCAGACCTTCGCTGAGATTGGTAGGATCTACAACTATACTGAAAAGAAGGAAAGAAAGCACTTGTTTAAACTAGTAGAAGCAATTAAAATTCACTTTTAAAAACAAAAGTTACAACAAACAAGGAAGGAGAAGTTTTTCAAATTACAAGGTGATACAACGAAAGCCATAAATGTAGTGAAGCAGAATGGGTAAATAGGTAAACGATTAAGATGCTTGGCTAAGATCCCCCAAAAATATAAAGCCCCAGTAGAAATAATCTCTAAACAATTACATATTTCCCTTCGAACAGGAATAATTATTATTTTATAAAGAAGATAGAAAGGAAGTCTCATGTATATTTTCATATTTAAAAAAAAAAAAAAAAAAAAAGCGGTTTCACATATTCAATGCAATAGAATGATATAAATAAAATTCAAAACAGTCTACTGAAATGCAGCAATTAATTCTTCATCACAATTCTTTTTTCAACATTTTCCTCTTTTTATCACGAATCTGACTTTACAATCTAGCTTATAAAAAAGAGACACCTATCTAGATGGTAGAAAAAATACTAAAAATAAACAAAAGTTGAGTCAATTAAAGTCAATGGATACAGTCCAAAGAAAAAACGCCAACAGCTTTTGTGTGTAGGAATTTAAAAGCAGTGATTGGGATCACCCTAAGAACTCTAGAGAATTTTGATTCATCCAAGGTAGTAAGTACATTGTGCAAAATTCCAAAAACAAAAGTGAAAATTGCAGCCGCTAGGATATCTTTACCATGGCAAATATATATTTTTTGCGAGGAAAATTCTATTCAAACTGCAAAGTGGTGAAACCCAAGTAAACCGGAATTATACAGGGATATCATGGAAAATATAGTGCTATTTCTATACAAGCAACATCCAATCAGTCAAACATCCATTATAAGAAATCCCTCCAGCTCAACACCATCTAGATTCTAATGATAAGTTGGCACATGTAATTTTAAGACTGTGATCTATCCCCAAAATGATTCATCAAATGGATTAATTCTATGAATAATTTAACATACAAATTCATATGGATATGTATTTCTTATTCTAAAGCTCCAAAAAGAATGAAAAAATTTATAGAAAAAGATGAAATAATAAAGGGGAAAATATGAAACAAGACGGCTAAGAGATCCAAAACTTTAGAAACATCATTTAAAAAGTTGATAAACCACAAGATTTCAACAGAAAAACATCTTTGTAGTAATCAAACATACATAAAGCTACCACGAAGGCACAATGAACGCACTTTATCAATCATGATACTTGGAGCACACATTTTTTTATGTGCTATACATGGAGCACTTATAAACTAAACTCGCATTATTATAAAAATGTGACTTCCGAGAAAGAGATTTGCACTTCATGGTTAAAAACATTTTTTCTTTTTATTGGCAAACAATTTTGTATTGATCAAAAGAGTAGGCAAAAGCCCAAGTATACGGGACATATACAAGAGCAACGCCTAAGCGTGCTAGTTTAGTGATACAAGGAATTCATGAAAAGTCGTGCCATGAAAATTAATTACAATCGACCAATGGAGTAAAGTGTTGAAAAAAAAAGTTCTATGCTCATCCATTGTCCGCTCTAGGTCTTCGAAGCTTCTTTCATTCCTCTCCCTACAAATGCACCACCATAGACATATTGGTACCATCTTCCATATGGATGCAATTTGAGAGTTACCTTGAGTTCCTCTCCAAGAAGCTAGGAGGTCACTTACACTTCTCAACATCATCCAAGTTAATCCCAACCGAGCAAAAACTTCATTCCACAAAGTCGTGACAATCTCACAATGAAGTAGTAGGTCAATGGACACTCTGCTCTTCTTGCACATACAATACCAATCCATGACCATGATTTGATGTTTTCTCAAGTTGTCTAGAGTGAGAATCTTCCCCCAAAGAAACAATCCATACAAAAAATGCTGCCTTTAGAGGTGCCTTTATCTTCCAAATACTCTTCCATGGGAATGGATTTGTGTTATGCGTAGTCGTGGCCTAGTAGAAAGAGCAGACTGTGAATATCCCTTTCTTAGAAGGGCACCAAAAGATCTTATCTTCAACTCCCCCCGACAAACGGGTGGAGTACACAAGGTCAAAGAATGCCGAAAAAACATCAATTTCTCAACCTTGTGCATATCTGAGGAATGTAACATTGCAATTGGGGAAGACCATTGGAGATGATTAATAGATCCACAATTGCGGCTTCTGTCATTCTTGCTAAGCTATAAACCTGTGGATAAACTTCCTTGAGTGCTTTATCATTGCACCATACATCATGCCAAAATTTGACCTTCAATTCGTTACCCACAGTAAAGCGAGTATTTGCTGCATGTGTCTCAACCTCTTCTTATATGCTTTCCATAGCCCCACTCCATAAGTCTCACTCACCACATTAGAACACAATCCTCCCCATGGTTCCCCATGCTTCAATACAATGATGATTCTCCACAATGCCCCCCGTTCATCGTGATATCTCCATAACCATTTGCCAAGCAAGGCTTTGTTGAAAGATTTCAAGTTCCGAATTCCCAGTGATTGCCTCCCCCACTAAGAATCCAGATATGAATCCACCCTCCAAGACACCTGAAATTATCTTACTAATCTTCCATCTCAAAAACAAAGAGTGGAAGAGACAGAGGATCACCTTGTCTCAATCCTTGTGAGCTTTTAAAGAAGCTTTTTGACATGCCATTCACCAATATAGATAAACAAGCCATAGAGATAAAATGATTGATCCATGTACACTATTTCGTACCAAAACCACATCTCTTGAGCACGTAAAGTAAAAATCTCCAATTGACATGATCATAGGCTTTTTCTATATCCAGCTTGCACATACGCCCCGGCTTTCCAGACTTGAGTTGACTATCCAAACATTTGCTGGAATTAAGTACTGAGTCCAGGATTTGCCTACCTTTGACAAAGGTATTTTGAAGCTTCGATATTAATTTCTCCAATATCTTGCTAAACCTATTTGCCAATACTTTGGATAGAATTTTTTATAACCCGCCCACCAAGCTGATAGGACGATAATCTTTTTTACCTCTACAGCGCTAGGTTTTTTGGTACGAGCGTTATCAAAGTGGCATTTATGCTTTTTCAAAGCTTCAATTTTCTTGAAATTCATGGAAGACCCCCATGATGTCTTCTTTAAGCACTTCCCAACATGTTTGAAAAAAAGCCACAGAAAAGCCATCCAGACCTGGAGCTTTGTCATCCCATGTTTTTTAATACTTGCCTTACCTCTAACTTGTCAAACGGCCTTGCAAGTTGTTTCATTTCCTGTGAGTCAAGAACATCAAAAGCAAGCCCATCCTAGTCTCAATCTCCAGGAAAATTGTTCTGAAAGCGCAGTCTCATAGTACATGACAATGTGATCTACATCAACAACATCCATATAGCATTGTTTCTCCTATGTGAGTTAGCCACCCGATGGAAGAACTTAATGCATCTACCCCCTTCCTTCAACCATAATGATCGCGATTTTTGTCTCCAAGATATTTCTTCCAAAAGAGAAACCCGTTCAATGTCTGCAGTCACTTGGTTTTTAAGAGTCCTCTCTACTTCAAATAGTTCCCTCTCCTCTTCCACTCCCTCCAATCCCTTGAGTTCCTCCAAAAGAGTATTTTTTTTTACCTTCCACATCACCAAACACTCAATCACCCCACACATTCAAATCTTTATTTAGGGACTTTTTTTTTTAAGTAAAAATATTATATATATAAATATAAATCAATAGGAGTAACCAAGTACACTGGACGTATACAAGAAAATACCTAGCTCATACAAGAGAGCCCCTAATGATCCAAAAATCCCATGAAACCTACCCAAAATACATCAAGCCCGAATTGGAATGTAACACACCTCCCCAACCCCAACCCCTTGTTTCCATAAAACTAATCCTCTACCCGAACATCCCACAACGAGATCGTCTTCACAATGCCCTCCCTTTATTCTTCCCTCGAATTGAGCTATACCTCCCTTAGCATCGTAGTTGGTCGAATTGCGTGGCTTGCCTCAATCGCAATGAGTAGAGCTTTAAATTGATCTTCATATTCTCCCTGTTCTCCATATGAAAGCCCCAGGATTTGCTGAAGTCCGTTAACTTTATTCAAAACCCAATCCAATGGTGAACCTATTATATCGTTTAAGGGAGGGATAGAAACTAAGGGAACGACATTATCCCCAACCACCATACCCAACTAGACTCCCGAATCCAAGCCTTCCCCCACATGAGGCACCAACGACAAACCGCTAGTGTCCATTGTTTCTGTCACCATTACAAGTTCCTCCCCACCACCAACATTGCTTGACTTTGCGCCATCCCCTAACGATCCTTGTCATGTTGCTTTGTCTGGCTCTACTGTTACCTCCATAGCACAAGAAGGGGAAACACTACCTTTTGTAACCCCATTTGCATCTTCCAAAAGAGGTTTGACTGTTTCTTCTAAAATATTCGAGACCTTGGAGGGTCCCCCGTCTTCAACTAAGGATGAACCCTGGACAAAATTACCAACCCCATTTGCATATGGTGATTGAGGTCCTACAACTCCCTCAGGAGGCATAGTGACACTGGCATGGACAAAGATGCTAACGTCCAACGACCCTCTCTATGACGGTGTTAAAACACCCTTTGCCGGCACACTTGTGGCCTTCAAACCCGAAGGATCTACGCCCCGCCCTCCCTCATCCATGCTTGGCCCACCGCCAAAACCCACGACTAAGTCCAACCCCTTATCCACTTTAATCATTAGATCTCTCACATACTCCATAACTCCCTTCAATTGAGCTTTGACATCCCACAAGACCCCTTCCACCTCTCCCAATGTCACCTAACAGTCTTTGTCTCCTACAAGTGCCTTACTTTTTCCGTCTGTAGCTGAGCTGTTCTTGACCGGACTACCAGCCAATGACCTCAACACCGTAGCGTACGAAGCACCTTTCACTGAGGACGGCCTTCCCACTGTTTTACCAAACTCCCCAATAACACTTTGAATGGATTGCAGAAAGCCTTTCCATCCAATGCCATTAGCACCCTCCGAAATCACCAACAATCCTTTTCTCCTTCCATTCCAAAATTTTGAGAGTTGCAGAAAGCTGCCCCTTACATTAGCATGATGTTGAATGATAAAAACTCCATTACCCATCCTTAACTCTCTGAAGAAACCTTCATGACAGATAAGTTCTAAAAAATCCTCAATCCTCTTAGCCACCCACGGAGCTATCATCCCCCCTAAACACATAAACTTAACTATCCTTTTGCTACGTTCAGAAATACGAAAATTATTTCTTCGCTCTTTTGTAAAAACAAAAGTTTTTATTCCACTTTCAACCACCTCTCGCCTTCCAACTAAGACGAGTCCACATCGGGCGTCGTCATCGTCAAATCCCTCAGTGTCCACTACTCCCTACTGCTCCAACTTCATCTTCTTAAAGTAAAACAATAGAGCTTCATCCAGGTCTGTTTTTGAGAAAAAACCTAATCGTCGGAGAAGAGGTTAATGTCGGACGGCCCTTGGCGGAGTTGTCGGGGCCCGTCGACCTTATCTGTGCCGACGGTGAGGGGTCACTCACCGTTCTAGAATGGGAGAGGGTGGCGGCGTTTATGTAGGGAGACAGAGACAGATCTGGTTTCGACGACAGAGGCAGACAACGGAGAGACAGAAACAAAGACAGAGACAGACCGGAGACAAAGGCAGAGACAGGGACAGACGGCAGCAACAGACGGCACAGAAGCCGCAAAATCTGGTCACCGGAGGGAGGACCGACACCAACCGGCCCTCAGTGGCAGCGCTGGGGCCCGTTGACCAAGTCTGTTGCGGTGGTGAGATGCCACATGCCAGCTAGGGGGGGAGTGGTGGCGGCGGGTCTGGGTGTTTAGGGTTCTCTGTCTTGATTTAAGACTCAGTATTTCTATTGAAAACTACGAAAACTTTTGAGATGGGATTTTTGAGAAAATTGAATGCAAACTGGCACCCCTAATTATTTAGGGACTTCAATTTGCAAGCCAAGATGTAGGTGCGATTTCCATGAAATTGGTAAGATGACCACCATGTCAAGAAATCCCTCTAACTTCAACCACGTGTTCTCAAACTTGAAGCACCTTGGACCTCTACGAAGACCTCTGCAATCCAAGAGGGGGAAAGTGATCTGAACACAACCTGGGGAGTCTCTTTTGAATAAGGTCTGGATAGTGTGCCTCCCAATCCAGTGAAATTAAAAATCTATCAAACCTTACCAAGAAGGGTGTTCTCAGTTGCTTGACCAAGTGAAAGAACCACCTACAAGAGGAATATCCAGTAAATTTTGTTCAAAGATGAAGTTAGAGAAGTCTACCATTAGTGGGTTAAAGCTAGAACCACCTGGTCTTTTACTCAAGAATCGAGTGACATTGAATTCGTCACCAATACACCAAGGTAAGTCCCATATGCTGCTTAGTCTAGCCAGCTCATCCCATAATAAGTTGTGTGCGCGATCTATATTAGTTCCATAAACTCCTGCGAAAGCTCACTGGCATCTATCCATGACATTCTTAAATGAGCAAGCTACCATAAAGTCCCCCAAATAATCCTCTATCTTTTCCACCACTCTTTTGTCCCACATCACTAAGATGCCCTCCCAATGCTCCATTGGATGGTAAGTAACGCCACCCCACTTGATTACAACCCCACAAACTCCTAATAATGCGAAGGGTGATAAATGTCAATTTCTTTCCTTGCAAACATGCAATGTCTACCTTCCATTTACGAAGCTGATTTCTAACTTCAAGGCATTTTCCTTCTTATTCCACCTGCTTACATTCCAAGAAACAATTTTTAGTTTCATAATACCACCTCCATTACCCCTCCCTTCAATTTTCCACAGTTTGAGCTTTTCTCTCTTGCTCCATCATTTACTGCCCAGTCAAGTCATTTAAGCAATGTTTTTATTACTGTTTCGTTCTGGCCGGAACGGCCGGGATCGTGCCAAAACAGTAATAGGCACAACATAGGTTACTACTCCATCTCGGATCAAATTCTTGCCATTCCGGCCAATTCAGGCCAAATTCTGGTATTCAGGCAAGAAAACACATTTATGTCCGAAATTTGCATTAATGGACTTGCTTGTGCCACACCCAATTTATCTGAGACCAGACCTAGCCTCTGCCAATACTCTCCCTCAAGCCCATATGATTCGAACACAACCATCGTCATGTTTGAAGTTCCCATTACCTCTATATCATCTTCACAATCGCACACCTTTGTTGGATCATTTCCCAGGCTCAAAAGCTCTCACATTTCCAACGACATCACTCTTTGGAGTGGAGTAGAGGTGTTCCCGTCGGTTTAGACAGTCCGGCTGGCCTTTTTGTGCCAAAAACCAGCCCAGGGCCTTTGTGTACCCCATCCTTAACAATTACACCTCCTAATATCTTCCAGAAAAATGCTAATCATGATGGTATTTACCGGCCATGGAATATTGATCACAAGTAGCTAGGAAATGAAAGGTGTACATAGAGAAAAAGTAGGAGAGAGAGAAAAAGAAGATTATACACCTAAAAGTTGCACAAGATGTTAACAACTATGAAAAAAGCATGGTTAAAAAGCAATGAGACAAAATAACTTAATTGAGTAATATAAAGAAATAACATGTAAAACTTAACATATTTATGAATACATAGGAAGGGAAAGGAAAGGTGAAGTAACGCTAACTGACTTGAAGCTACGCCCATTGTAAGTAAGAAGGAGATATTCAGGAGCCCTCACAACTGCCTTTTCACTAGAATGTAACTCAATACACTCCTCAAAAGGAACCAATTCTTCTAAATTACTGGCATCTTCGTGAAATTTCGGCTGAACTTGCACTGACCACTGTAAAGGAAAATACTTAAATTTCTGTATGGATGAGAGATGCAGTTAAATGTGAACATGGAAAAGAAAAATTCTTGCCAAGAGACATATTCTACCTACTTTATTGAACAAAACATTAAGATGCGGTTAGAATAGTGAGATGAGATGAGATGGTTTTAGATAAAAATTGAAAGTTGAATAAAATATTGTTAGAATATTATTTTTTAATATTATTATTGTTTTGAGATTTGAAAAAATTGAATTGTTTATTATATTTTGTTTGGAAATTTGAAAAAGTTATAATGATAAGATGAGATGAGATACTTTTACTATCCAAACGGGGCCTAAGTATAACAGCATTCCAACAGGAGCAACCAAATATTTCTTTTACAAGGAAAAAAAATCATGTAACAAACTTCAAGTAAAACAATCTCACCTCGGTGGATTGCCGGCAAGCACTGGCTTCCCTAAGGTAGATGCCTCGAGTTGTAGGAGCTGCAATCAATTCACATAATCGTGTAATTTAATCTCCATCTAAAGTAACAAAGAAATTTCTCTCTTAAAGAGTGACATTGGTGGGAGGACCTGTGGTCAATAGTAGAAATATTGTTGAAAGCTTTATAAGCAAACATAATTCCCATAAAAGAGGATATATAATTACATGATTATAAGCAAAACAAGACCATCTCTCTATATCTTTAGAAAAAATCTTTAGCAAAAATCTCATACTACCGAAAAAATCAGAGAACACAAAAAAAATTAAGTGAAGACTGTCCAAAAATCCTTTTAGAAGAAATAAAAATTCTATAGCAGAGGGGAAGTGAACCTAAACTTACTTGATTTTCCAGATTGATTAATTTTTACTTGATACCACACATTTGGAAGATCCCGGGACTTCTGTATATATTCGTGTGCCCTGTCATGAAGAATATCGAAAACATAATTATATAGAACACAAATGATGCCTAGAGTTATGAATGAGCAGAAGTCAAGAGCACAAATCTAACTTGTCAACTTGCATAAGCCCTTGTCCAGTGGTTAATTTATCTTCGGGCAAACTACCTACAGGAATAGCTGTATTCTCAAGAGCCTTTCTTACACTATAGGGGCTCACAAGAATGCCCTCAGCCTGCATGAGAAACATTACGTGTCAGGAGTTCTGCATAAGAGTAGTAAGATGACAGACAAAAACGTGACTAAAACTAATGCAAATCAAAAGACCTTCATCGCACTTAAGAGTAATGCAATTCCCCCACAGGCAGATGGAGACGACATTGACGTTCCATTCATAAGCATTCGTCGTTGAAGAGTCCATGTAGGAACAGGAGCTACCGCCCCACCAGGTGCACTTACACAAACACCAAGATCTCCATCAGCCGTTGGTCCCCGACTAGACCTGCATGCAATTTAAGCCAATGATGCTTCGTTCAAACACAAGCCAAAAAAGAGTCCTCAAAGCTGCAAAATTGAGGAAACCATGTCATAAGGTCAGAATCAGACAAAATAAGTTAATTTACCATGTGTATTCAAGCCCTTCGCTGGGAGGTTCAACTACACAATGAGCTGCAGAAGCCATTGCAGGAGAGACATAAGCACCAACTCCTATAATGCTTGACGTGGTACCACCAGGTGCACCGACAGTGCTCAATGCTGGCCCATTATTGCCAGCACTGCTGACAAATATCAGCCGATGCTTATTCACCACCTATATTGAAAACCAGTGTGAACATTTGTAACCTATAGCATGAAAGACAAAGAGAGGGAAAAGAACAAAAATAGTACATCCCAAACAAGATCACATAGTTAAGAATTGATACTTCATTAACAAGGTCAACAAATCGACCATAATCTGGCAATAATGTAGGTTCCCCATAACTCATGTTGATGAGATCACACTTATGCTGCAAAAAAACATGGCCATGGTTAAGATGTCTCCAATGTAATAACTTGCAGTGTATAATAAAGAAAAACAAACACACACACAGAATTACCATAGTTTCATAATCATCAACTAAAAAGACTAATAAAACAATCATTAAATAAAAACAACTTCTGGATCTTGTTCATTTTATATAAATATACACTGTAAACCAACTAAAAGGGTACCTCCACTGCAGCTATCAAAGCTCGAGTCAAGCCAGTCCCTGTCTCCATTGAATCCAATCGTGAATCTCCAATTTTACAAGATATTAACTGTGCTCCAGGTGCAACACCATTCAACACAGACTCCTAACAACAATCATATATATGAGAAAGTATAATGGTTTACTGAGAAAAAAAAAAATGCTTCAGGCGAAAAAACTTAACAAGAACTTGTATGGTTTCACCTTTGGGTGGAAAGCAGTGGCAATACCGGCAACATGAGTGCCATGAGGGGAGCTATCCGTAACAATACTTAAGATTTTCCCTTCATCATACACATTAACAACAAATGTGCAGGCATCTAACTTGCTAAACACCCCAAACTTCCGTTCAATCCTGTAAAGGTAGATTCTATAGAGTTACACATACAAATATAAAGATCTATAAAGTCCATCACCAACTACAGAAATTGTTAAAATTAAAGCAACAAACATAACTCAACAACTGCTAAAAATAGAAAAAAATCAAACTCTCCCAAATGATAAAATGTGAGAATCAGTGCCTAATAATCCAGCATCTTCTTTTCAACATTTTGTCCAGCTTGAGATATAAAATTAGATACTCCAGCTGGTTGTTCCAGTTTTTTTCTGGGTGATTTTACCCATAAATAACCCCTGTACGAAGTGATGGTTGTCGGAATCTATTTCAGCCCCACCACATACAACTGCTTTTTAGCAACTAAAATTTCTCAACACCTCCACCGATGGGCCACCATTGAAGCCATATGACCATGGTATGTCTCTTTTCTTTTCTTTTTTCTTTTTGTGGGTTGGGGGGGGGGGGGGGGGGGGTGTTGTGGAACCAATGCAAGAGCTTTCCACAATGTCGTTTGTGACCACCACAATTAGAAATAAAACCATAGTATTTATCAACGCTACTATCAGCTTCTGACCCTGGAAGACCCCGCGTATCACTTCAAGTATTCAACCCATAAAACATCTCAAAAATACACCATAAAATTCAAACTATAGTAAGTAAGCCTCAAGCACTTATTTTCTCTCTCCTCCTTATTTTCTCTCCGTACACTCCTCTCTTTTCTGCGTATTGGCGTTGAAGATGGTTTCCATGGAATTTTAATTGAGATTTAGATGATCTTTTTTAGTTTCTACATTTAAGGATGGGGTATAGAAAGGCAGTCCTCATAGAAACGAAGTTGTTTGAGATAGTGCATGCAGGAAGTAGAGCATTACATATTATTGAGAGGGGAAGGAAGGTGACTAAAGAGTTGGTAATCAGTTTCACCACTACGAGATGGGTTGTGCAGTCTCTCTATTGAAGGCTGTGGTCAAGCGGATGCCAAGAAGAATTACATTAAAACCTTCAGTTATGGCAGCAGTGCCTATATTGCTCAGAGGTCCTCTAATGCTTTTGGTAGACATTTGGCCATTGTGGAATATAGTGGTGGTGGTACGAGAAGCATCACCATTGTCCCAGAAGATGTTTGAGGTCTAGGCTGGAGAAAGCTGGCGTTGGAGCTATGTGAGATGAGTGGTGGTGGGCTGAAAGCTGCAAGGGAGAAGTATGGGAGGGAGGCTCCCAGCCATCTTTCTGTGCAAAATACCTTCTCTGCCAAGACCTATGCTGAGGCCGTACTTGGAGTTGTTACAGCCATGAGAGGAGCTGCCATTAGTCCAGATTTTGATTTGGAGGGCAATGATGGAATTTTGAAGGAGAAGGGCAGAGAGGAAAGCCATGGCAGAGATGTTTACACAAGAAGGGATGAAGACTCTCTGATCAAGGGGAGAGTAGTTGAGAAGGTTTCCTTACTTAGAATGAAGGAGGAACTTATAGCTGAGAGGGAGAGGCTCATGAGGTTAACTGAAAGTATAGACATGGATCTGGGCATCGATCAGGTGCCTTAAATAGCCCGTGGTGCTCCTGAGGCTTTGAGCACACAAGTGGCTGGGCCTAAGCCTTTGGGCCCACAGAAGGACACGGGGGAAAGCAAAAAGCGGGGGAGAGCTAATAAGAATTGGGCTAGCCAGCATGCAGGCCCATCAACGTATGAAGTTGGCCCGAGAAGCAGGCCTGGAGATGGAGGGCCAAGTTTTCAGGCCCATCAATGTATGAGGTTGGGACCTCGTCCAACACTTCTCCACTGGAGACTGACACCCACCAAATGAGACCACCACAGACTTGGTCGACAAGGGTAGGCGAACAGGTGGCTGGTCTCCCGAACGAGGGGGGAGTGATGGCGGCACCACCGTCAGACACTAGGGAAACTGATCTGGCTTTCGAGGCAAAAAACGCCGGCAACTCTAGTCCAACAGTCGCGGAATCTCCACAGACCGTGCCGACAACTAAAGTGATGGCCCTCTCAAGATCAGAAATGGACCCCACAGAGGTGAGGGGTCGTGAGGCTGACACGGAGGCAATGGGGAAGCCCTTTGGGATGTGGGACAAGAGAGTGGTGGAGAAAATGGAAGTTTGTGGGGTTGTAGTCAAGTGGGATGGCATTATTTACCATCCATTGGAGCATTCGGGGGCATACTAGTAGTAATGTCAGACAGGAGAGTGATGGAGAAAATGGAAGATTTTCTAGGAGATTATGTGGCGGCATGCTCGTTTAAGAATGTCATGGATGGGTATCAGTGGGCTTTCGCCGGAGTTTATGGGCCTAATCTTGATCAGTCCAGAAGTTTACTATGGGATGAGTTAGCTGGTATTGGCAGCGTATGGGACCTACCTTGGTGTATCGGAGGTGACTTCAATGTCACTCGTTTTCCGAGTGAGAGATCGGGTGGTTCGGGTTTCAACCCACCTATGGTAGCTTTCTCTAACTTCATCTCTGACCGAGATCTTCCATCTTGGTCAAGGCTTGACAAATTTCTAATCTCAACGAATTGGGAGGCTCATTATTCAGACCTCATTAAGAAGAGATTACCTAGGTTATATTCGGACCACTTTCCCATCCTTTTGAACTACAAAGGCATTCGAAAAGGTTCAAGATACTTCAAATTTGAGAACATGTGGTTGAAGTCTAATGGTTTTCTGGACAGAATACGTCAATAGTGGTCATCTTACCATTTTCATGGCAATTCTAGTTATATTCTAGCCTATAAATTAAAGTCTTTGAAAAAAAGATTTGAAGGTGTGGAATGCACAAGAGTTTGATAATGTGGAAAGTCAAAAAATTGTTCTCTTGGAGGAACTTAAGGGTTTGGAGGCTGTGGAAGAGGAGAAGGTACTATCTGAAACCGAGTAAAAGCGCAAAACTCAAGTGACTAGGGACATTGAACGGATCTCTATTTTGGAAGAAATATCTTGGCGACAAAAATCACGTGCTTTATGGTTGAAGGACAAGGATAGATGCACCAAGTTCTTCCACCAAGTGGCCAACTCGCATAGGCGGAACAATGCTATAGAAACTCTGATGATAAACAGGACGGCCTCATCCAACCAAACCGAGATCTCAGATTACATTGTCAATTACTATAATAACTTGTTTTCGAAACAGTTTTCATGGAGGCAGAGGCTTGATGGGCTGGCTTTTGATGTTCTTGATCCGCAGGCTTTGGAACAACTAGAAGGGCCGTTTGAGGAGGTAGAGGTTAGATTGGTAGTTAAAGTTATGGCAGACAACAAAGCCCCAGGCCTTGATAGCTTTACCATGGCCTTTTTTCAGACTTGTTGGGATGTACTTAAAGAAGATCTCATGGGAGTTTTCCATGAATTTCATGGAAGTGGGCAGTTTGAGAAAAGTCTCAATGCAACCTTTTTAGCACTCATCCCTACAAAGACCGGCACAGTAGAGGTGAAAGATTTTCGCCACATTAGTCTGGTGAGTGGGTTATACAAAATTTTATCCAAAGTATTGGCAAACAAGTTGAGCAAGGTGATGAAAAGTTTGATTTCGAAGCCTCAAAATGCCTTTGTTCAAGGTAGGCAAATCAACTCAATACTTAATTGCCAATGAATGCCTAGAGAGTCGTATTAAGTCGGGAGAGTCGAGACTTCTATGCAAGTTGGACATTGAGAAAGTTTATGATCACGTCAATTAGGGATTCTTACTTTATATACTTGAGAGATGTGGCTTTGGCACTAAATGGCGTACTTGGATCCATTACTTTATCTCTACAATTTGTTTTTCTGTATTTGGTGAATGGCACGTCAAAAGGCTTTTTCAAAAGCTCCCATGGATTGCGACAAGGGGATCCCCTTTCTCCACTTCTCTTTGTTTTTGTGATGGAAGCTTTTAGTAAGATGATTGCAAGGACAGTGGCGGGTGGTTTCTTATCAAGATTCTCAGTTGGTGAGGCAGACTCAGGGTCGCTCAACATCTTGCATATATTGTTTGCTGATGATACTCTAATCTTTCATGATGCCAGACATGAGCAAATTCAAGCTTTGAGGGCTCTTTTATTATGCTTCAAGGCCGTGTCAGGGTTGAAGGTGAATTTGGCCAAATCTGAGGTAGTGCCAGTGGGGCTTGTACCTGATGTGGAGAGTTTGGCGTCCATCTTGGACTGCAAGATATCTCAGCAGCCCATGAAATATCTTGGTTTTCTGTTGGGCAGGACTTTTAAATCAAAATCCATGTGATATGATATGCTAGAAAAAATGAAAAGGAAATTAGCTGGTTGGCAGCAGATGCACTTATCCAAAGGGGGTCGGGTGGCTCTTATCGAGAACACTCTTTCTAACTTACCAAAGTACTTACTCTCATTATTCCCGCTCCCCACCAAGGTGGCTCATCGAATGGAGAAACTTCAACATGATTTCCTTTGGAGAGGGATAAAGGATGAGTTTAAATTGCACTTGGTGAAATGAGCCGCAATTTGTTCTCCCATCAAAGGAGGAGGCTTGGGAATTCGGAATTTAAAATCTTTCAATAACGCTTTGTTGGGTAAATGATTATAGAGATATCACAATGAACGGGAGGCCTTGTAGCGAACCATCATTGCTTTGAAGCACGGAGAATCATGAGGAGGTTGGTGTTCCAATGAGGTGGGTGAGCCTCATGGAGTTGGGCTTTGGAAACATATTAGAAGAGGTTGGGACACATATGCAGCATATAATTGTTTCAAAGTTGGAAATGGAGTGAAGGTAAGATTTTGGCATGATTTATGGTGTGGTGATTGGGCACTCAAGGAAGCTTTTCCTCAAGTTTATGGCTTAGCAAGAAGAAAAGAGGCATCAACAGTGGATTTAGTTATCATCTCCAATGGCCTTCCACAATGGAACATTACTTTCCTTAGAGATGCACAAGAATGGGAAATGGATGAATTTTCGTTGTTCTTTGACCAGGTGTACTCCACTCGTATGTCGGGGGAAGGTGAAGACAAGATTTATTGGCGCCCTCCTAAGGAGAGAGTTTTCACAACCCATTCTTTCTACCATTCTTTGACCATGCACACCTCAACCCGTTCTTTTCCATGGAAGAGCATCTGGAGGACAAAAGCACCTCTAAAGGCATCCTTTTTTGTTTGGACAGCCTATTTGGAGAAGATTCTTACTATAGACAACCTGAGGAAATGTGGAATCATAGTTATGGACTGGTGTTATATGTGCAAGAAGAGGGGCGAGTCCATTGACCATCTATTACTACATTGTGAGATTGTCAGGATTTTGTGGAATGAAGTTTTTGCTCGATTGGATTTAGCTTGAGTGATGCCAGAAAGGGTATGTGACTTTCTAGCCTCGTGGAGAGGTATTTGGGGCAATTCTCAAATTGCATCCATATGGAAAATGATACCTATATGTCTATGATGGTGCATTTGGAGGGAGCGGAACGCAAGAAGCTTCGAAGATCAAGAGCAACAGATGGAAGAGCTTAGAAATTTGTTTTTCAATACCTTACTTCATTGGTCGATTGTAATTGATTTCCATGGCATGTCTTTCCATGAATTCCTTGTATCTCTAAACTAGCACGCATAGGCGTTGCTCTTGTATATATCCCGTATACTAGGACATTTTTTATTAAAGAATGGGCAAGGTCATGTTCAGTACAATGAATGCCCTAACTCCATAGGAGCAAAGGATACAAGGAAGTTATGGAAATCTTGACCATTAAAATTAACGGCTATAGCCCAAATACAAAGAGTTCTAAAAAAGAAAGTTTTTCGTTCCTCCATCGATCTCTCTTTGTACTCAAACGTCCGTTCATTGGGCATTTTGCCTTCTTTTGATCAATAAAAATTTGTTTAACCATCAAAAATAAAAGTATTCAACCCAGTTCTACCGGTTTCAGACCTTGCAGTATTCATTAACCATTCGACACTTAATATGCCCAAGGAAATTGAATGTTATGCACCCCTACTCAGCTACTCCTCTTGATAATTCAAGATTCGTTTCTATAAACAATCAATATAAAAATCCCATCTCCAGCCAAAGTGGTAAAGAGAATTTAACAAACAAAAAAATTAAGAAAATAGAATGAATCATTGGGGATTAACTTGCTCCGGCAGACGAAAAAAAACCTTGGGTTTTACTCATTTCATGAACAAAAGAAAAGAAATAGTTGATCACCAGGAACTTCTTCAAACAGGGAACATTTAAAATTTAGAGATACAGGGTGAAATGTTGGATCCCAGACTTTCCTCTCTCTTAATTGATTATCAAATTGTCCAAGGCATATTAGGGTTGTTTGAAATATTTAAATCATGGAATCCTATAACTATATGGAGGTGCCTACTTATCAAAAAAATAACTATATGGAGGTGCCTATGTTCATCAGCTTGTTATATTTGGAGTTTGTTAAAATAGCTTACAGCCTGAAATAAAACATATAATAGCATCCTGCAGAAATGGGCATGTGATGAACAATCAAATAGAGACTAAGAAAATACTGCATTACAGACGGCAGGAAAGTGCAGTAAAAAGATGCTAGCATTCTAGCATGATGAGAGATCAGCAAAATTCCAAAAAAAACACAGTTCTAGAACCTCTGATGCTCACTGCATCTTGAGCTATTCAGTAGGGGCATGGGATCTCTCTCTCACCAAAATTTCATACTTACAGGGGATATAGGTGCAAGAAAACCAGAGAGAGATATGCTGAAATTCAGACTATTATCATTAAATTAAAACTAGAACTGTCAGTGATATGCTGAAATTCAAGATATACCATTTAAATTAAATTACTATTTTCTAGGATGTGTTTACTGTATTTTCTTCCTCTCAACATCATCCCACTTCTGTCTAAGCAAGAATCTTTTGAGCAGATGCAACAGTGGGTGATCGAGGATACCTATAGTTAGTTAGGGGTATAAAGTCAGCAAGTTTCCCAGAATCCGAATCATCCTCAAGACTCTGTGTGTCAATAGCAACCCTCCATACTTCTCCATCATGCCACACAACAGCATCGATCACGGGCCCCTTGTCGTCAAAGCTCTAAAAATAGAAAGATCACAACTTAATAGCATAGGAAACTCGGCAAAGATTAAAATATAAAATAAAAACTACTTATCACTCACTTCGGCTTGCTTTCGTAGAATATCAATTCTCTTTTGGAGGTCTTCACGAGCCTTTTTCAGGTCTGCATCCTCCACTTTAGTGTGTTTCTAGAAAAATAAAACCATGATAAGTTATACAAGGAGAAAAAAATACATCATGCAATGCATGCACATTCAAACTTTTTTTTTATAATTAATAAGAGAATTTTATTACAAAGAATAGGCAAAGCCCAAGTATACAAGAGGAAATACCTACATTCACACTAGAAACAGAAAAAGACTAAAGCAAAACAAGAAAATTATCTCCATTCAATCCAAAAGCCTTAGCCCAAAAACTCAAGGAACTAAAGAAAAACTCCCTAAGTTCTCCCATTGATCGTTCTCTATCTTCAAAACACCTTTCATTCCTCTCCAACCATAAGCACCACATCAGGCACAAAGGAATCATCTTCTATATGGCAGCAATACATTGTCTCCCCTCAAACCTTTCCAACATGCAAGAAGATCCACCACTTGCTTAGGCATCACACAATCAATACTCGTCCTACCAAAAATCTCATTCCAAGTCTTGGCCACGTCACAATGAAGGAAAAGATGGTTAATAGATTCACCATCTTTCTTGCACATGAAGCACCACTCTACTACACACATTCCACGCTTTCTTAAGTTATTTGTGGTCAGAATTTTACCAAGAGACACCAACCAACAGAAAATAGCCACCTTACTAGGTACCTTAAGTCTCCAAATGCTTTTCCAAGGGTAATCATAGACACAATGACAGGTTAGTGCCTTATAAAAGGAGCTAACTGAAAATCTGGAATGTCCTGCATGAACCCACAGCAAACTATCCTCCCTTCCCTGGACAATCTTCAAAATGTATAATCTTCCAAAAAAATCAAAGACTACATTCACTTCCCAATCATGCACATCTCTAACAAAATCAACATTCCATTGAAAATTATTATTCACAGAAAAAGAATTAGCCACTGCAACATCTTGATCCCTAGCAAAATCCTAAAAAGGGAAGGGTAAGCAATCTTAAGAGCTGAATCCCCACACCAAGTGTCATGCCAAAAATGTATCCTTGTCCCATCTACCACCTTAAGGGAAGGTTAGGATAGTGAGTTGAGTTGAGATAAGATGATATGAGAGTTGAAAGTTAAATAAAATATGTTAGAATATAGTTTTTTAATATTATTTTTGTTTTGAAATTTGAAATGGCTGAATTTTTTATTATATTTTGTTTGAAAGTTTGGAAAAGTTGTAATGATTAGATGAGATAAGTTGAGATCAACTCTGAATCCAAACAACCCCTAAATTTAACTTGATTGACAAACTCCACCCATATGAATGGTCTTCCACAAGCCCACCCCATACGTTCCTCTTACTTCATTAGAACACCAACTCCCCAACATCCTCCCATATTTGACATCAACAACATTTTTCCATATGGCATCTCTCTCAATATGATATATCCAAAGCCATTTCCCAAGAAGTGCTTTGTTAAAAAGCCTCAAATTTTGCACCCCCAAACCTCCACAAGAAACTGGTTGACAAACCTTATTCCATCTTAACAAATGAAACTTTTTTCCCTCCCCTTTACCTCCCCACAACAAATTCCAAAAAATCCTCTCAATCCTATTAACCACCCCTACCAGCAAAAGGAAAAGAGAAAGAAAATATGTAGGAAGATTAGACAACGTGCTCTTTATCAAAGTTATTCTTCCCCCTTTAGACAAATATAACTTTTTCCAACCAGCTAACCTCCTCTCAATCTTCTCAATCACCCCATTCCAAATCATAACAGATTTGTGAGGAGCCTCCAAGGGAAGACCAAGATACCTCAAAGGCAATGAAGATATCTTGCACCCCAAAATATTAGCCAAATCTGAAATATTCGAAACAAACAGAACCCACTGGAACAATTTCAGATTTAGATAAGTTGATTCTAAGATCCAAAACAGCTTCAAAACATAACAAAAGGGCCCTTAAAGAACAAAGATGGTCTTGGTTGGTCTCACTAAAAATTAAAGTGTTGTCAGAAAAAAGCAAATGAGAGACTTTTAAGCTACTCCGAGACTCATCTCCCACCACAAAACCCAAAAAGAAACTTCCTTCCACTGCCGCTTCAATCATTCTACTCAAAGCATCCATAACTATGACAAAAAGAAAAGGAGATAGAGGATCTCCTTATCTTAAGCTATGTCAACTGTTGAAGAACCCAACCGGGGAGCCATTCACCAAGATGGAAAATCTCGTCGGTGAAATACAATGCTTCTCATCCACGAGCGCCACTTCTCTCCAAAGCCATATCTCCCAAGTACAAGAGAAACTCTCAATTAACATAATCATAAGCCTATTCCATATCCAATTTAACTAAAACTTCATATTCACCTAGGGGTGATACCCGCATGGTGCGGGGCGGGGTGGACCCTTCCCCGCACCCTGCCCCGCACCATGCAAGGTAAGGGTTTTCAACCCTGCCCCCCCCCCCATGCCGAGGGGTGGGATCGAAACCGCACCCCGCCCCCCACCCAAGCCACACAACCCATTGAGTCTAAAAACTATTTTTGGACCCAAATTATAATATAATTAAAATTTATAAATAAAAAAGAATTTAAACTCATTAAAGTTGTATTTTGAATTGTCTTGACCTCCTAGACCAACCTTTATATAGAAGGCCAAGGCAATACAATAGTCGTACTTAAGCAATGTGAGACTTAATCTTCCTGCGGGGCGTATAGGGGCAGCCCCTTACTGCCACCCTAGATTAACCCAATGTGATTCAATTGTCCAAACATTCATTAGCAATTAAAACTGAATCAAGAATTTTCTCCCCCTCACAAATGCATTTTGAGACTTCAAAATAATCTTCTCCATCACCACACTCATGCAATTAGCTAGCACCTTAAAAATAATCTTGTACACCCCATTTACCAAACTAATAAGCTGAAAATCCCTCATTTCCGCATCACCCACCTTTTTAGGAATTAGTGCAATAAAAGTAGCATTGAAACTTTTCTCAAGTTTCATAAATGAATGAAATTCAAAAAAGACCTTCAAATATCTTTTCCAACTATGTCCTAACAAACTTGGAAAAAGGCCATTGAAAAACCATCTGGACCTGGAGCCTTTTCCCTTTTCATTCCTCTAACCACATCAAGTACTTCTTCTTCAAAAACTCTCTCCAACCATTCTGCACTTGCCTAGTCTATGGAATCAAAAATCAGGCCATCTAACTTGGGTCTACAAGAGTATTCTTCCCTAAACAGCTTTTCATAAAAATTCACAATATGTTCCTTGATGGCCTCTTGATCGAAAAGAATGGTATCACCTTCATGAAGGACCTCAATAGCATTATTTCTTCGATAAGAGTTCACCATTTGGTGAAAAAAAATTGTACACTTGTCACCTTCCTTCAACCACAGAACCTAAGAATTTTGTCTCCAAGAAATTTCCTCCATTAAAGAGATCTTCTCTAATTCAACAACCACCCCTTTTTTTCTCTCCATTTCCTCCCCGGATATTTCCCCCAACAACTCCCTATCCTCCAAACACTGCACCTAATCCAAAAGATGCTTCCTCTTATTTTCCATGTTCCCAAACACCTTCATATTACATTTCTTCAAATCTTGTTTTAGAGCTTTAAGTCTTCCAGCTAATACAAAGCTTGGAGTACCAGAAAAAATGTACGAAGACCACCACAACCTCACCCTATCCACAAATCCCCCATCCTCCAACCACGTATTTCCAAATTTAAAGTACCTATCCCCTCCTATAATGCCCCCACAATCCAACATGACGGGATAATGATCAAAACAAATTCTCGGAAGTCTTTTCTAACTCACATAAGAAAAATAAGCTTCCCAAGAAGCTGATACCAAAACTCTATCCAGCCTTGACCATGCCCTTCCATTGGACCACGTAAAATCCCCCTCCTGCCAACGGTAAATCAATCAAATCTAACTCGAAAATCAGATCTGAAAAAGCTGTCATAGCATGAGAAAAATGAGAATCCCCCACTCGATCGCTAGGAAATAGAGTAATATTAAAATTCCCTCCAAAACACTAGGGGAGATCTCACCAACAGTAAAGACCGACCATTTTGTCCCATAAAATACTCCTACTACTATCCAAATTCGAGCCATAAACACCTGCAAAAGCCCATTTGAAACCATCATCCACACTCTTAAAATGGCATGCCACCAAATATTCTCCACATAACGTTCTATCAACTCCACCACCCTCCTATCCCACATAACAATAATATCCCCCGATGCCCCATTTGAAAAAGTTAAATTGTTTATTATATTTTTTGTGGGAATTTGATAAAGTGGTTTTGGGATTTGAAAAAGTTAAATTGTTTATTATATTTTGTGTGGAAATTTGGGAATGTTTGTTTTGGGATTTGAAAAAAAAAGGATTATTATATTTTGTGTGGGAATTTGGGAAAGATGTAATGATGAAGATGAAATGAATTGAGATAAGTTGAGGTGGTTTGTGAATCCAAACCACCCCCAAGAGAAAAATCCTCATCTGATTCAATCAACTCACCATATTCACTAGCCTCAAAAGCATATTTAGAAGCAAGACAGCTGAAGAGTTTGAAAATATGCTCATACAAACTTCAATGATCTGAGAGATACGTCTTTTTGGTAGCTAATCTAAGAGATAAGTCTGGCCATGGATGCATTTTTAATTTTAAAATAACCCATGATTCTATGTTGTCAGCCAAAAGAATGAAATGTCTCAAAATGCTAAAATAACTGTAGTTTAATTTTCATAGACTTATCTGAGTTAAACAACAGGAAGAAAATCTGCACCCCCACAAGAAACAAGGATCAAATATAGGAAGATGTGGAAAACCCAAGTCCTTGGGAAGATGAAAGGGAAGTCTTACTGGTTCAACACGAAAAAATGCAACAATAAGCTATACCAATCAATCAGATTTCCCACGAGCACAGTATGCGAAGTATGATTAAAAAAAAAATTGAGTGAATAATACATGCATACTTATTATTTAGATCTATGTTAACAAAGATTAGCATGGAGGAATTGCAACAACCTGGTTGAATTCATCAAGATGCTTAACAGCTTTAGCAATTTCTTCCTGGTTCTTTTCATCCCACTTTTTCTTTCTTTCTTTCTGTCAATGGGGGGAAAGAAAGGAGGAGGGGGGGGGGGGGGTGTTGCAACTCATGGTCAGGCTTGAAATAAAAGAGAGAAATTCACTCAATCCACTTGATGGATCTTAACAGGTAATTCTTACCTTCAATCGAGAGGTCAAGGTGTTCGTAAATAGCTCATAAACCAACTTACAACCCACATGCCATTCACCAGAAGGATTTTTCCATGAAGGATTGACAGCCAGAGTGGTCCCTGTACAGAATATATTGTTCAAACCAGAACATGATAATTTCAGGAACAGAACCTGGCTCAAAATCTACATAGAGATGTTCCACTCACAATTTCAAAGGGACAGCATAATTAGCAGCGAAAGATACTTTGCAAAGGAGAAAAATAAAGGTGTGATTTATTATTTTTCCCATTTTCTACTGCTGATCCTCCAGGTGCGTAGACTACGGTTAAGATGCAATAATTAAATTGAGGCCAGCTACTTATCAAAAAAAAATTAATGGACAACAGTTACAGGTAAGACAATCAGAACTAAAATTTATGCATGTGTAACAGGGACCACTCCACACATCTTTCATCTATAATCTCTGTTATGGGCTGGAGCCATTATTAAATCAGCCATACATATGATAAATTCTGATATTTTCTACACTAACCTAAAGAAGAACAGAAAATCTCTATCTGACCATTTCAATTATCCAACTAAGATGACTTATCAAAAAAAAAATATCCAACTAAGATTTAAATATTGGCAAAAAAATATCAAAGTGGGGAGGTTTGTAAGTACAAACAAAGGGCTCAAAATCTTTACTTGGCATAGCCTTAGAAACCCATTCATTCATTCACTCATTCGAAACAACAATCTGGAACAAAATGAGGATAATGTATTGGCAAGAACTTTCATTGGAAAATTACTAATTTGTCATCATCCCACTAAAACGTTTTTCATTATTTAGCTAGCAATGAAAATCACACCACCACGACCACTAATTCGTAATCCTAAAGAGAAATCATGAACCACAAACACCAGACTGCTACCACAAGCCTGCAGCAAAGTCAAGGACATTCTCAAGACATGAAGGACGAGTAGGACATATTGGCAATGCCCTATTCTTATAGGGGGCTGTTGCCAGAAAGATCAATGAGAAGGGAAGATTTTAAGGATTTGTTAATGAAGTCATCAAAGAGATGGGCAAGGGTGGTGTCATAGCCAATGAAGAAGATGGTGGTGAATAGGGAGCAGCCGGTACTGACAAGAGCCACAGTCACCAATGCAGGAGGTGCAGCAGTCCCTGTGGTAGCCTAAGATGAGCATAACTGTCATAATTGAGATGGCCTTGAGAGAGAAGCTTTAAAATTTAAAATTTTACTAGTGAATATCTATTAAGCTTTTTAAAACATGTTGACTAATTTGCTTAGTTTTCTGCCAACCAGGGAAATATTTTTATGTTATTAACATTTTCAGCTCCACCAAACACGGCCTAGGTGATCAATTTAAACTATACATACATACATACATACGCGAGCACAAAAAGAGCAGCTGAAGGTCTGGGCGTAATAACAATGAACTATCCGTTAATATAATAACAAACCTGAAGCTCCACGAATACAACCATCCACATCGGCTTTCACCGCCTTTGAGGTATCGACATCACCACTCCCGGTGCTGAAGCCAGGAAAAAAATTATCTTAGGTCTATAATTGATCTAGAAATAATTCAAATAAACCACTCGAATGGTCAAAAAGCTTCATAAATACCAATCAAGGACATCTAGGATTTTCGGCTTCCCATCCGAGGTAACTTGCAAGCCAGCCGCAGCCGGATCGACGCCAGAATCTAAGAAGAACAGGTCACTCGTACATAAAATACTTATATAAACTGGCGCTATGTATTCTTTCGGAAATATCAGAACAAACCGCAACATAAAGTTCAGAAACTTTAGGGCGCTACCTTTACACTTAATTTGCCTAGTGATTAAATTTTTCATCGGATTCTAGTTCTTTCATTTCGTTTTCTTTTCTACGAAACAGGAAAAACAAATGAAATAAATACCGAAGATAGCAATGAGGACGCCGCGGCCGTCGTAGTCCGGGTGCGCCTCGATAAAGCGATCGGCGGCAATCTCTTTCTTGGGCATGAGGGAGGCGAGGAAGGTAGACTCGGTCAGCTTGAAATTACGCAGACGGCCATTGTCGTCACCAGCGCCGGAATCGCCGAAAGAAGAGCAAGGCATTGCCCTCACCCAACTCCCACTCCCACTCCAATCTCCGTTTCTTGATCCCCTTCCTTTGCTGCTGCCTCTTCTAATAATGGCTGAGAGGGACTGTGGCGTTTTGGCGGAGGGTAAACCTGGGAGTCTATATAGTAATAACACGGGGTTTTGCATTTTTTTCTTTTCTTTTTCTTTTTTTTGCGAGAAGGTGCTTTTAGTAATTTGAGTTGAGGGCGGCTAACGGTGGAGGCCCGAGGGAGTGGAGATAGGGTGTAAAGGACAGGTGGTGAAGAGTTACATGGTTAGGAAGCGAGGGATACTGGTTACTGGGGTGAGGTTTGGGTTGGATGTGGCGAAGTCCCGCGCGGCAATGAAACTACCATTTTGTCCTTTCTTGGAAAGCAAGGCATCCATCCATACCATATCCCCTTCCGAACGGGTCGCAAAAAAGTGTAAAAAGAGAGTGAGCGATTCAGCGAATCCCAATCTGCCCACCATTATGGTAAGAATGATGTTAGTATATCTTTTATTTTCTTCTTCGATGATTCATGTATTTAATTTTTTTTATTTATTGATTAAGTAAATGATTATTAGTATATTATTATTTTTTTATTTTTTAAAATTATTTAAATATATTAAAAAAATAAAAAAATATGAGTTTTGCATAGGTATCATGTCCTATCGGTTACTGCTCAACGACAGCCTACCATCACTCTTATTGTAATAACATAATATTATTTATTATTTTTTAAAATTATTATTTTAAACAAATAAATTTGATAATTTTTATTGGATATCTCTAAAATTATTAGTTTTACTGTCATTTTGTAATCATAATATACCATGAAATTTATTATTACCTATATAAATTCTAGAAATAAACTGCAATCGATTGTAAAAATCTAATTGTGTATTCAATGTCAATTATATTCATTAATTCGAGTAGGCCTTTTAGTTTCTGTTTGTGTATGTAGAAGAATAATAAAAATCAATTTATTGATTGAATGAGAAACAAAGTGAAATATTTTCTTTTCTTTTTCGTTTTTTCAATCAATACCGATCTTCATTTAATCATTATTTTGTAGATACATCGAAATCATCGCCACGTATGATTCCTTCAAAAGCTACCAAACGGCTGGCATTTTGAGAACCTTGTGAGAACAACTCATGCATCATTGCCTCGTAAACTTCGAATATTTATATAGGACCTGCGACATTTCTGTTTGGGTCAGATTGGAGTAAATAAGAGCATCCAAGTGCCCCAAATAAAGCCATAAAATTGATGCGTAATTCAGGACAAGATCACCTGATCATGAGCCTATGGTATTGGTATAAGGTTGTGGCAGGGACTGTCACATGGATATGCACAGTCAATCTCTTGGGTCACCCTTCTGTTGAAGAACCAATCACCAACTGCTTCTGCAATGCTCTGGGAAAAATAATAATTCTCCATTTTAATTACAACCCCAAGTTGCTAAACTTCCCTCAAGCCTTCAAACTCATGCAACATGGGGTGTCCTCAAATTCTTATATTGATCAGTTGCAAAATATCTTTGACTCCAGTCAATTGGACATGTGCAGAAGTTTCAGCACTCCAATTAACAGAAGTTTGAAACTTTGTGTCCGAACTATCAAAATTGGTATATTAATGCATCTTTAAACTATAATATCCCTTCATTCAAGTCTGGCTCTATAGATGACATGATATAATCTTGTATGTCGAATCTTAAAAGTGGTGTACGACAGTCGCTAGTAGTTAGAAAGTGTGATGTGTCCTTTTTATTCAGTGCAGATGCAAATCTTGCGCACATCATTTAAAAAAAAGTGAGATTAATCATTAAAAAGATAATTTTTTTTTACGTGAATCTCAAATTTATCCCATTTTTCAAAAAGAGAACGTAAAAGTTTCAGATTCTAAAACTGCAAACATCATTTTGACAAAATTTGTCTGTCAAATTCAACTAGTTCTTACCCCAAATCGGGCCTGACCATTTCAAGTTAAAAGTACCTTATTATGAATTCTCGGGGAGTCACCTCTGAACCATGTGTCTTGTGAGTCACTCTGGCAATGAGCAAAGCATGAATTTATGAACATCCCCACTCTTGATTTGTTGTGCCCTCTCAATGCTAAAAGCATGTCATCCCTGAAGCCTGAATTGTGGGGAGGAATTCAAAAAAGCCAGTCAGTTATTGATACTAATTATGATGCCTGAAATTTTGATGCTAGTTGAGGAGGTGTGGTTTGTATTTGTTAAAGAGTTGAGATGGAGAATAACCTTGCAATGTTTCTAATTGGTTTGCATTGCATGCAGCTGGATTCTGCTTGCAACGACTCCATTGTCCATGCACATCAGCCGAAGGTGGCGCCAATATATGATTAAACTGGCAACACATCGCTCACTATAAAAATCCACTAGAATTATAAAGTGGATGATATGGGATCTAAAATCGAACAAGGCAGAAGAAAGTTTTTTACTGGGAATACATCATATGCCGTGTTCAAGACAAAGATTGGCGTGTTAATGTATTTCAATGCATACTGACGGAAGAAGCACTGCATGACATCAAGATATAGATGTCAGAACCATATTGTTTATAGAACAAAGCCATGAAAAGAGAGGCAAAGAATCGAGGACTGCTGCAAGGATCCAGACCAAATAAGGCAATTTGAGGGAACTGGTGCAGGTTTTCTCCAGATTCTGCTCAAACCCCTGTCATACATGCACACCTCTCACAAATGAATATGTATTAAGAACACAAAAATCCACAATCAGATGGAACTTTATAATGGTTTTTCATATAAGGAATGGCACTAGTTTCCTTGTCCTGCCCCACCTTCCAAGACCTGACAAGATTGTAGAAAATTTCTTGTGCCCCCTTTAGTTAGTGACCTTATTTTGAGCATTTGGGCCAGTTACATGATAGTTATAAATCGATAACCTTTTCTTAAATCTATCCCAAGATAGGAATGTTGGGAGAAAGCAATCATCACACAGGTGGCACAAATTCGAACTACCTTAGTTTCAGGCCACAAAAGAATAAGAAGATGTTAAGATATAAAATAAATAATAAAATGTATCCATTCCCATAAGTTTAAGCTTTTGGTACAAGTTGTGATTTCATATGATATCAGAGCAGAAGTCTTGAGTTCAAATCACTGTTTTAAATTGTGTACCATACCGGCCGGTACTGTCAAAATTTTCCGTACCGGCCACTGATCCGGTACAGATTTATTATGTATTTCGTATCGGCCGATATTTCGGCCTTAGTTTATTTATTTATTTATTTATTCATTTTTTCAAGTTATAAACTCATTTTTTGACCTCTAATTTAAACTAGGTTATTTATAATTTATATATCTATGTATTTATATATAATTTATTCATATATAGACTATTATTTGAAATATAATTTATATATATACATTTATATATATAATTTATTCATATATCGACTATCCCGAAACAATACACGAAACGGTACCGGTACCGAAATATTTCATTCCAGTACCTTGACCGGTACGGCATCTGGTAGGATATTCAAAACATTGGTTCAAACCCTAACTCTACACTTTATCACATTTAATTAAATATTCAACTTGTTGGGTCTACTCATTAAGAAAAGGGTTTTGCTACACAACCTCCTACTATTCATCCACACTCCACATTTTTTAATATTTTTTAATATTTTTTTAAAAAAAAATTTTGAATTTATTTTTTTTTAACTATTTCTAATTTTTTATTCACTATTCATATAAAAATATATTTGATAAAAAAAATTAAAAAAAAAAAGTGAAGTGTGGAGTGTGGAGTGTGATGTGATCATGTGAATAGTCGAGGTTGTGAAGATTTTTTGTTACACTATTTACGTGTGAAGAGAGTAGAGTGTCACCGAAGTTTTTTATATACAATATTCAACAAGCGCTTGCTTTATAGTAACTCATCGATGGAAAGTCCTACCTGTAGCGAAACAAGATCTTTGTACAAGGATCTCATGGTGTAGTTCGAACTTATATCTCTTCTGTGGAAAAGGACCGAGAAAAAAATGTTAAAATATGTCTGGTAAAAGATAAAAAGAGGTGCAAAATTTCCAAGCTCTTTATTGTATAAGGTGTTGCTACGCTAAAAGTGAAGATTTTGAGCTGAATTGGGGGTATCTTTTTATTAAAAACAAAGATGAGAAATTATAGTCTAGCTTGATTTTAATAAGATCAAACTTACTCATCAAGAAAAAATCCAGCATCACTCAAGCACTTCACACTGGCGTTCTCTGGTAAATACTTGCTGAAGTTGTCACAGTGCAAAAAGGATGCTAAACCCCCAGCAGAGCAACCTGAAAGTAAAGCCTGTAAAGAACAGATCAATGGAATATCGGAGTTAAAGCTTGGTCGGCTCTTGGGTAATGATCATGACATTGAGTGTAGATTAACCTTGTTGCCACATAGGCATCTGAAGCTTACAAAGATAAAGTGATCAAATTATACTACTTAGCATGAAGTCTAGACATGCAAAGTACAGAGGAAATATTAAACAAAACAAAAATTTACGTAGGTTTAAGTTTTACCATGCGTGCATGCCCCAAACCTTTTGGGAGAAGGTCATGAATGATTGCTTCCCAAATCTTTTGCCCTCTGAAATAAAGGAACGACGTCTGTCATTTGTTTTAACAACCGCATCGGGAAAAAAAAAAAGATATGTTAATCACTTAATTCATTACGAGAATGATACGTATAATCATAGAGTGCGTAAGTATCATGCAATCGTTTTGAAAAAAAGTAAAATTTATTTTAAAATATTTATTTATTTTTTATGTGAGTCTCATATTTACTCAATTTTTTAAAAAGATTGCACAACACCTATATACTTTACGACTGTAAAAATAATTTTTCATTCAGTATATATGATGCATAAGCTTTTATATACGGTACTAAGCACAAACAAACAAACCGAAAAAAAAAATGAAAAAAAAAAGATTAGTAGTCACTTGTGCTACCAACATGGTTTACCAATACGTACGTATAAAACATTTTTGAAGTTAATATCTCTTTGAAGCAAGTAGAAAAAAAAAATTTAAAAGATGATAAACAACATTTTTCTCAACGCATGCATCTCAGAGATGAGTTGAGATAGTTTGTGAATAATAAAAAATAATATTTTTTAATATTATTATTATTTTAAAATTTAAAAAAATTGAATTGTTTATTATATTTTGTGTGGAAATTTAGAAAGGTTTTTTGAGATTTGAAAAAGTTGAATTATTTATTATATTTTGGTATGAAAATTTGGGAATATTCTTTTAAGATTTTAAAAAAATATATATTATTCTATTTTATGTGAAAAGTTAGAAAAATTGTAATAATGAAGATGAGATGAGTTGAGGAGAGTTATAAATGCAAACAACCAATGACCTATGAAGATACGTACTTAATTTAATTAAGATCAGAAGCAGCCAGCAGGCAACTAATCAGTTGGTAAGTAGGAGAAAATGATTTGTTTGGGAAATTACCCCATTGTCGAACATAGCATCTCCAGCAAATGAGGCTCCATCACAATATCTAAGCTTCACTCGGTTCCAATTGTAGAAATCTGGTGCATATTTAGTATATATGTAATGATTAATTCTATAATTAATGCAAGTGGCAGCTAGCAATAGTCTTTAAGAGAAATATTGCAGTTTCGCAAGAATATTGGGTCTTGTTATTTCTTTCTGTTTTCTTAACCTTTTCGGATTATAACAAAGGAGTACAATCAACAATGGGCATGAGATACAGATCACAGAGAGAGAAATCACGTGCCTGGATTCAAAAAAGCATTGTTGCTTAAAATTCCAGAAAAGACTTCCCACTTGGTCATGAGACTCGTAGATCCTCTACGTGTTTTGGCTCTCTCCAAGCACGACGCCATGTCATTGCACCACCCACCACCCTATACAAAGATCGAGCTTGATGAATGAATACCGATACATGATATTCTCATCATATTAAATGATTTATAATTTAAGAATATCTAATAACCAGCACAATAAATAACCCTGATCACCCTGTAATGGAACTATTCATATGGATGCATCGAATTAGGAAAACTATATTTTCACACCTTGACCATGCATCCCAACATCCATATATAAATACCTTAACCAATCACACAGTACCCAGGCGCCGCTTACCCACCGTTCGACATAAGTGGTTATTTTTCTGGACACAATCTGTTGGGTTCTTTTTTTTTTTTGGTGGAATCTAATTCTATTTATGTGCGGCGTGATTTGATAATCCGATTCGATAATAATTCGTTGTGTTATTATCTTAAATTTTTAATGAAGTTTGGGTCATAGAGTGCAGGCTTGATTTCAGATATCAAACCGATCCGACCCGTAATTAGAGTTTGCTATAAATGATATCAAACCCTTGTACGGCCATACTGTTTCTTTGATCTTTCTTTTGAATAAAAGAATATGTAGGTACGTAAATGTAAGCACGTGCCAACCAAGTAAATCTTATAATATTAATGTACATGTGAGTGATATCGTTTTTGCTTTACTTCTCTTATTATTCCTGTCACAGACTGCCGCCAGTCTAATTTATTTTGAAGCACAATAAATAAAAAGAATGACCTCGAACTGCAAAAGCCATTTGTCTGTTCCGTTCCCGGATCCTCTGTGCAGATGATACGCCGGCAAACTTCCATCCAAGCAAACTATTCCACAAATTTTAATTCCAAGAAAACATATTATAATTTACCATAATAATAATAAAACATGTACAAATAAAACATGTTCTATATATATATAGAAATCAAAACGTGAAGCCTTTTAAGGAGTTCAGTTTCTTACAAGCACCGAGAGCAGAAGCGTTTTGTACCAGAGTCATGGGCACAAGAAGCCGATCCTGGGCCGCGTAAATGCGCCGGGCCGCGTACGAGAGCAGAGCCAGCACAACCGCGACGACTCCATTCAAATTCATCCTTTGACGGATTCCTCGATCGGGATATATATTTCTCTTTAAACTTCGAAACCTGAAGAATTTTGAATATGTCCTACGTACGCATGGCATGTCTAGTACTACTACTACAACGTACGTGCTTTTATGTACAGCTCGATCGAAAAAATGGGGGAACGGAAATCTGGAATCTGTAGAAAGAAAGACAGACATCCAGAAGATTTCCGAGTATTTTGGATGTGGGAAATCTATAGAGAGAAAGAGGTCCATTGCTTTTACGTATGTTTCGGGTTCCCCGATTATCATGGTAGCTTTGGCTTAGTTTCTTTGTTTTTTTTTTCACCGAAAAAAGAGTATAATTAACGAAATTGTTTTCGGTACATTTTCAGGGAAAAAAGAAAAAGAAAGAAAAACTTCGGACGAAGACTAGGGAGATCGACGAAACGCGGAAGGATAAGCTAGCAAGGTGCGTAGCAGGGATCAGCGAGGTGAATACGTGATGGAAAGGTGATAGCAGCTTGTCTTATTGGAGTAAGTCAAGAGAGCTCCACATGAGCCAGTGCAGCACAAGAGTGGTCATGGGTCCTACATCGACATCCTCACCGACGGTTGTGTGTCCGGTAATGCCAGATATACATATTATCTGGCAAGAAGACTTTTCCAATTGTTAAAGACATTTTATATAGTTTTTTTAAAAAAAGAGATAGAATAATTTGAATAAAAACATTAGAAAGTCAAAAAGATTATATTGATATAATTTTTTTCAAAATTTGAAAATTTTATATTATTTTTTGTGTTCTATTTATAAGTTTGAAAAAGTTGTTATGATGATAAAAATTGAAAATTAAAAAGTGTTTTATGTTTTAGTAATATTTAAAAGAAAATATCTGATAATACACTGTTAACTCATGAAATAGTAAAATCATGACAAATAAATTGTACAGTTCTAAAATGTGTAAGTTATGTACAGTCTCTTTGAAAATAGTTAACAGAATTAGAGACAGCAGAGCCCCGTACCCCGCCCACATCAGCCAAATGCAAGCGGTGGGCCACCCACCCACATCTGGCCCCCCAAGTGGGTGCATCTCATATATATATATATATATATATATATATATATATATATATATATACTAGGTGAAAATAACGTGCAATGCACGTTTGCCTAGTTTTATGAAATGGTTATTTATAAAAAATAATATATATTTTATAAAAATGATTGATTTCACTTAATAATTTAAAGGATAGTAGACAAAATAAAAACATTAGATCAAAATATCATTTAATCCAATACATGTAATTTATAACATCCATAATTTTAGCAAAACTTCATGCGATAAGTTTAATAAAAGCCCAACAAAACTAAAAACCTAATAGGCAAGAAACCAAATAGGAATCAAGTTCTTTTGTGGTGAATTTTCTTTCTCAGCACACCGTATCATCATCTTGTTCATCAAAATCCTTTCCCTTGAGTGACTTCTCCATCTTTTCCTTGCTACTCTTAGCTTGAAGAAACTCCTTTGGAGGTTTGGTTGAGATAATAAACCAATACTTCAGTTCTTCTGGTGAAGGGACCTCTTTTAAACATTCAGATTTGGAATAAAACAACATATCTTCAAATGTTTGAGTTGTATCATACCAGAGGGAAGATACATATTAATGCTTGCTTTTGAAACTATTAATTGGAGTGAAATTACTACTACTGCATCACATGCAACAAATTGAGGGAAGGTACATTTCAATAGTATATATAAATGATGTATCAGACAACCTTTTAGTTGACCAACAAAGCCTCCGGAACACCAACTGCATATTATGCAGATGTCTCCTCCATCATATGTTTGGTTAATTTTACTACTCGTACTTATCTAATGAAAAAGAAAATGAGGCTAAACGTACATGCAGGATAGCAATCCAAAAATAGCCCATCCTCTTGTCACATCACCCTTTTGATCCTGTCGATATTCTGCAAAAGAAAAAAAAAAAAAATTGAAAAAGAGAGACTAGTTTGTTATGGAATTGAGCTTGGAAACAATCAACCAAAACAAAATCTGAACAAGATAGCGTGTTCAGTCAATACTCTGTACAAATGTTATGCACCTTTTGATACAAACTTTTTACCCTTTGTCTCACCATCACTTGTTGCTAACTACAACACAAGTGGCATTGCACAACAAACTTGGGAATGCAGTAGTTGGCAATATAGAGTCATTTACATATGGTGGTTTGTTAGATCCTCCACAATCACATATAATGTCAGCAGACCCACATTAATTCACAAATAAACATATCTCATCACCGGAACCACCTAAATCAAAATACATTCTTCTGACATGAATGTCTGTTTCTTTTCATGTAGGCAGTCTTTCCTGGCCAAATCAAGGATTTGGGCTTCTTTTCCAATAAATTCATCATGCAAAAGTAAATAAATTGGTTGTTTAAAAATAAAAAAATAAAGGAAATTATTCAACTGTTGATAAATCTTACACGCATATCTATATATAATATATATATATATAGAGAGAGAGAGAGAAGTGGGAGGCTTTTGTTATGAAATCAATGTGTGCTTACCACACATTTTTGTAAGAATGAATTGGATGGGATCATAACCCTCTACTGGGATAGTGACATTAACCTCATATCAAGAAGTTTTGAAGCTTGTACAATCATATTGGTAGTACTGCAACAACAATCCATACATCTCCAATCCACAATCACCACTGTGGGCGACAAAGTTGTAGGAGGTATCCCAGTTGCCCTTGAACCTGATAGACGAACCTCCAGGCCATTTTCTGGAACAACCTTCAGTAGCCATAAATGGCAAGTAAACTACCTTAATTATAGGCTTCTGCACCAAATTCGAAAGAGAAGCAATTGCAGTCATATAAAGGGCTACATGAGTTTGTTCAGTTCGAAAGCTGTAAAAATATATATATAATTCTTATAGTTATTGGTGACAATAGTGGGAAAAAAAAGAACCCTGGATGACAGAAGTTTGACAAAAGAAGTACTTATAACAAAAAGAAGTCTGACAAAAAGAGAATGAGAAGGCAAAGCAAAACTACATTAGAAACTCACCTGAAATCATGGTGAGACTTTTCAAAACCTAATTGAGTCATGCCATTGTAAACCCACAAAATTCAACAAAGGCAATTATTTATCACTTTTATTTTGCCAGGTCAAGGCTTTTATCACTTTTCCCATTACATCGTGAAACCCTGAAATACCCGTGGACCTAGTCTCTCGCATGGAGTAGAAAGTTCAACAAAAACTTTGACATGGATAGAAACAGCCACATTTGTTGAGATGTTAAAACATCATATTGAATTTGGGAAAGTGAGATACAAAAATGGAAAGAACTACCAGTGTCACAAAGAAATATTATATTTACCATTAAAGCAACTTTGTGACTCAACCAATGGCATTGTCATTTCATTACGATCTCTTTTCATATTATTATCATTGGCTTAGACTGCTAAAAGAGAAAGCCGTGAAAATTGAAATTGGAAAATACCATGTCAAATTGAATCTCCAATGATAATGGACATCCAAAGATACAAAAAGAACGTTAAATTTTCAAGCACACCAATGACAGAGCAACTGTGGGAGAATTACAGTGACTTTAAGAAAACTCTCGAACTGCAAGAGAGACAATCAACTCCCACAATCTAATATATTCAGAGTTAGATGTGATTTTCATACCATCCATGATAAACATGAACACCATCTTTTGCATCATTATTCGGCCAAAGATCAAGCTCTACTACTCGTACACCTCTCTTCAGTGCCTTTATAATTGGAAGAACACTGCAGTCACTATTGAGTTGGTTACCAGTCAGATATGAATTATGAATAGTATAGATGAAATAACCCTGCATATCGCCTGTATGTTACTTTGTGTGTGCGGAACTGCAACAAGCAATATAATCATGTAGTTAGCACATAGTAACATCAAGAAAACTCCAATGAACCAAAGCAGATCAAAACAAGCCAGCCTGTAATAATTTCAAGTAGGCACATTTAACCTAATCCAAGCTTGGAAATTAGGTTTAGTAGCCGAGGGTTGATTTTATTTTCTTAAAGCCAAAAATACAAGAAATGTAAGAATGAAAGCTCTCCATTACAACTTCCAATCATTCTCTGTACCCACGTACCCAAACAAAAAAAAAAAAATCTGCAAATTTTAAAGAAGATGAGAGCGAATATATTTCACCTCGAAAAAATTTGTGAATTTCGGATCTTTGTTTACCACCAATAGATGAACCTACAAAGCCAGGAAATTCAAAAAACTAAAACATTCGCCCCTTCTCTACAATTATACTACGATAAAATTAAATGAAGAGGATGAAGATCATACCTCGTATTCAACTTTGTGCTTCTTGGAATCCTCGAGAGGAACGTAGAACTTGGCAAGACGGGTCTTTCCCTGCCTGTTCTGTAGCAGTATGAACCGGATCTTCCAAATCTAAGAGTTAACGATACGGTCAAGAACATACCCAATAAACCAAATAGAGAAACGATCGCATCAAAATAATCCAGATTTCGGAGAAAGCATAGGAAAAGAAGAAAAGCCCACCTAAGAGCACTGGGAAAGAAGCTTTCCCCAAGCGACTTTGGAACTCGATTTGGTCAGCTTTGTAAGACGCTTCTTCGAATGTAGTGCAGTGCCGGCCGTATTTGATTTATCAGCATCCACATCAGCTCCACCTAAATCCACCACCAACCCCAGAACAAAAAATAAAAATAACTAAATGCACAACTCAAACAAAAACCCAAATTTCAAACACTGGTATCGAAAGGATCCGAAAATGATTCATTGCCATCGTTCATGCCGAAAACCATGAAAACCAAAATATCAGTAACCCTAGATTCAGATGTCGGAAAAATAAAGTAAATAAAGCTTTAAATGATTAAAAAAATCAAAGAAATTTAACCCAAAAACCCTAAAATCCAAAACCATGTAGACGAACCCAAATGTTCGAAACACAGGTCCAGCAGAAACTGCGAAAATCCAAACCCAAAACACGATCAAATTTGAAACACGAGACGCTAAAAAACGCCAACACGAAATCTAGCCAGCAGAGTTTCTGTCGAGCTAGCTGCCGTCGAACATGGAGAGGTGGTTTTCATCGAACCCAAGGAATACAGTCGGAAGCCTCGCATTCTCTCTCTGTATGGGCTTTGATTTTGGAGAGAAAAACAAATGAGAACACGAAGATAGATAGAGAAGACGGAAAGGTGAAAAAAATTAAAGAAGACCTGCATCTTATCCTTTCGCCGACCTCACATCTAATCCATTTTCAATACAAATGGACTTAACGGAGAAAGTAAGAAAAGTTAACAGAAAACAACAAAACTGTTAAACCAACAATTTTTCGTTAGATACATACTTTTTATATATAGAGAGATATATATATGTACATATAAAAAAAACTTAACCTATATATCAAAACAACTCTGATTTGATTATATAGGTTAAGCTACCCTCTATCTCTCCATCCGCCTGTGGCAAGTTGTCGATGTCATTGCCTAAAGTTCTCTCTGTCGCCGTTGATATAAATATCCCGAGTCTTTTTAATTTTTTTTTTTTAGTTTTGTTAATTTGAGTTATTGAGGATGTGATTGAATTGGAGATTTGGAAGATGAGATTATGAATTAAATGCTATGGATATTGGATTGTTTGTTAGGTAAATTTTGTATGTAAATCAAGGGTTTTGGATTGAGATCCTAAATTAATTATGGGGTCTCGATATCAAAACCTATAATATCAAAACCTATAGGGTCAACTACGATGCATGAGAGTAGTTCTACATCGGCTACAATATGAATACGTATATTTGGACCCCCATTACCATTGGTTTGTATAACTTATATGTTAATTATTTTTTTTATTTACATAATGTTTGTAATTCTAATTATTTTTCTTGTATTTTTTTTTAATTTTTATAGTATCACTGTCATATGCTCAATCATAATCCCAAAGATCCCATCTTGATCTTGATCTCATATTGATATTAGTTAAGTACTTTTAATATTTGTAATTTTTACAAATCTATGTAATGTTTGTATTTATAATTTTTGTTTCTTATTTATAATTCTTATTTATTCTTCTATTGATGTTTCAAGTTTTATAATCTCACAGTCTCACAACACATCTCACTCACTTTCCAATTCCCACCACCGTGACCACCCAAATGACAACAAAAGAGTCAATTGTGATATTGCTACAATTTGTTATTTAATTTTGTTATTATTATTGATTTAAATTGTGTAAAAACTTGTAATATTTTTAGATGAAATTGCAATAGTTTTAAATTAATTTGTCTTATTGTAACAGCTTAGGATCATTAGTTGCAACTTAGTAGTTAGTAGTATACAAGTTTTTAATGTGTATTATTGTAATATCTTGTATTAATTTTTGTTTAATTTAATCACGAGGTAGGAAATTAATAATCAACCATTTTTAGGCCTAGAAATGTATTCCTGTCATATTTGGGCCCATATTTAATAATCAATCAAATATGCATATTTTGGATCCATTTGGAGTAGGGGCGAACGGATAAGAGTATTGATAGTGGTTTCTTCATATTCATATATAAAATTATCTGTTTTGAATAATGATTTTGTATTTGAAGAATGATTTTTACATTGGTTTATTCATATTTGAACTAAATAATAAAAAAATATTTTTATTTTTTTTATTTATTTTCTAAAATCATTTTTTATATATATTTTACAATTCGCATCCATTTTATATTATCAACTTAGCCAATGCAGACATTTTTAAAAATAGATTCTTTAAATTTAAAGATAAAAATAAATATAGAAAAATCACTACCAATACTCTAAAGTGTTCACTCCCAGCCCTTGCACCAGGGTAGGAGCCCCGCACTCGATGTGTAGGGCGGTTCTAGGGATAAACACCCCCCCCCCCGGGGGTGCGGGTAGCCTAATCACAAGTGTAACCTACATTTTTATAATAGGCTCTACTTTCTTTGAGAGTATATTCGTTGCAAGCCTAATACACCATAATAACTTTTTTCAGTTGTCTCTATTCCCATAAAACAACAAGAATACAAATTAAAATAAATTTTTAAAATATATATATAATAATATACATATAAACACAGATTTCAAAAATTTCTCCCTACTCATATTTTTTAATGAATTCCAGTATTTTTATGAATCATAATGAAAATACATCTAAAAAGATTTCTCAACTCAAACATATTTGTTGACTTTTCCGTAAAAGTGAAGTGATGAAGTGATATGCTTAGGTTGATTGATTTAAAAAACTATAAGAGAAATATAAGTGAATCATTAGTTCTCGAGAAAAAGTATAGCAGCATACACGTCAAGCGCCAAAAGAAAGAAAAATATGCAGTTTGCATCTAAACGCATCAACAATGACATGAATGTTTTCTCGAAAAAAGAAAAAAGAAAAGCAATGACATGAATGCTATGTTGCACGTTTATGAGTCCTGATGCGGCCTACAAGTCACGTGGCACGGGCTGGATTGGTAAAGTTTTTATTTATTTTTTTATAGGAGATTGGTAAAGTTGATATACGTACAATGAAAGGATTAATATAATCAAAATTGTTAGTTAAGTAATTTTGTTTGAATTTAAAATTCACTTTAACTCATCTCATTTTATTATTATAATTTTTTTAAATTTTTATATAAAATATAATAAATAATTCAATTATTTTAAATTTCAAAATAATAATAATATTAAAAAATAATTTTATAATAATTTTTTATTTTATTATTCACAAATCATCTCAACTCGTCTCTAAATTTAAATTTAAAACTTTTTTAAATTTGTATCTCAAAAAAAAACTTTTACATTATTATAATATGAAGTAATATATACTTACAAATCTTTTATAATTTATTTCGTAAAGTAATCCATGCTGCGCCAATTCTTTAAAAATAAATTTTCAAATTTACCATTCATTTAATATAAAGTTATAAAATAGTCGTACATTACTCATTTCCAATCATGATCAACCAATTTGGAATATAAATATATAAACCATAAAAAATATTTAACAAAAGTAAATTTATAAATTAAAGTGGTTTAATGTGATACTTTAAATTATAAAATTATTTTTATTATAAAATAAATCTAATTATTATATAAAATTATGTTCATTTATAAATTTATTTTTTTATAATTTTTTTGTAACTACAATACTTCTCTTATTAGTTTGATAAAAATTTACACAAAAAAAGAGAGTAATAGAGAGAAGGAGATTCATAATATTTATTAAGGATTAGAAAAATTCATTTAAACAGCTCCTAAGATTGTATCAACCCATCTCATTTAATATAATCTTTTCTCATCTCATTTTAATATTCAAATATCATTTAAATATAAATATTTTTAAATTTTTAACTTTTTCATCTAATTATTATAATTTTTCTAAACTTTCAAATAAAATGTAAAAAATAATTTTCAAATCTTAAACAAATAATATTATAATATTTTTATTCAATATTTTTCTCTATTCTTTATCAAAATTCTATAAAACATTATAATTCAAATAATTTCACTACAATTTACATATTTATCATCTGTACCGAGAGGCGGCTCAAATACATATTGAGGCCTTAGGCGAAATTTAACTGAGTCATTTGTAATTATAATATAATAAAATATAAATTATTTTATGAAATTTTTTTAAAATTTTCAATAATTGAAAACAAGATTTTATTTTATATCTTTAAATATAGCTTTTGTAAATTTATATTTATAACTTAAAATGAGGCTTCAATGCAATTTTTGTGCCTCAATTTAGTAAGATTTAAAAAAAATTATTTAAAATATAAATAATTCACTGTATTACTTATAAAAAAAATCATTGTATTAAGTATTAAATTTGGTATTATAGGGCCTTACACACATTGAAAGTTATATAAATTATTTAAAATTTTATTTAATGAAATGATTTTTATTTTATTTTTTTAAAAAAATTAAAATAAAAACACATCATTTTTATTTTTGGGAGCCTTACATAAAGCGGGGCCTTAGAGTACCAGCATCCGTCTCATCAAAAAAGAGTTTTCATCAAAATTTGAGAATTTTGGGGCTAAAATGCCAGCATTGGATTGGCTATACTTTCAAAGCTCAAACTTTAAGCTATAGTAACTTTATTTCCATCTTCATATTTGAAGATACACTATTCATTATCTATACTTATTATTTTATTATAAAATGTATTTCTTACATTTTCTATAATTTGTGTAATTGAAAAATATGAAAAAAATATATTTAAGTGTCAAATTAAATTATTAAAGTACATATAATTAGTGTAATTGTAAAATATTAAAAAAATATATATTATTATTAAAAAAATAATATTATATTATTATTTTGATGATTCTAATGGCTAATCCAATGTAGAGTTATAGATAAGTAAGTTTTAAATTTATGGAAAACATGTACTTTTCATCAAATTTTGAAGATAAATTTGATGAAACCAATGCTAATGCTAGGGTGCGTTTGGATGTTGAGATGAGTTAGGTTGAGTTGAGTTGAGATGATAAAATATTATTAGAATATTATTTTAAATATTAAAGTTATTTTATAATTTGAAAAAGTTAAATTATTTATTATATTTTATATTAAAATTTAAAAAAATTATAATTATGAGTTGAGATGAGTTGGAATTAGTTTGACATCCAAACGAAGCCCAGACTGTACGTGTAAACAAAGTTACCAAACCCTTGCAAACACTTTCTTTTCACTCTCCTAATTTAGATCGTAGGGTTTGGTTCCAAATCCACAAAGTAGACATCAATCTTAATTAGACGGCAATCCGGGGGAGTTTTGCGTATTCTCCTCGTTATTTATCTGTTAAATGGTCGGCTCCAGCAAATTAGCGGAAAAGAGAGTGCAAGTTTTTCAGATTCTTCCCCAAGTCCAAGGTTAGTACAAGTTCTCGCATCCCTTCTCGGTAATTACCTTTGAAAACCCTAAATTCCCCAACTTCAACTCTTTCTTTCAGATCTTCTGCTATTTATGAGTTGTATATGTTTTATTCCTTCTTTACATTTGTACGCACGCGCATACATGGATTATATTTGCCTATTTTGCTGGCCCTAGATGTTGCCAATTTTAGGATTAAGACTCTGGTGGGTTATGGGAAAAGAAATGACAAGGTTGCATTTTGGGTCTTATCCCTTTGTTTGGTCGTTGAGAAAGAAAAAAAGAGAATTTTGACTTTTTTGTTTGCATTTTGTTTCATTTTAAGGAATTAGTGAAATGCTCCGCTCAAGTGTGGTAGTATTTTAGGCTCAGTTTATTGGGGGGTTTTTTTGCTATATTGGGTCCTTAGGAAAGAATACAAATTTGGAACTTCTTGTTTGAATCTCTTGTTATTTTTGCTATCAAATGGAAGGTAAAAACTTTGGGTTTGATTTAGTTTAAGACAAGTAGAATTTCTTGCTGCTTGATGGTTTCAGCCGTTGGGCTGCTGATAGGCGAGGAAAGAAAGCATTGGAGATTTTCATATTCCATGCTTAACGTATGTGATGTTATCTTTCCTTGGGTACCAAAAGATGCATGTTTGGATGCATTTTGTGAAATAGCTTTCCACTTCTAAAACGAAGAAGAGAGAATATGGGAAAAAAACATTTTGAAGTCTGTTTGGGAAAATATGTTTGGATGAAATTCTCTGACAATCCAACCCCCTCTGTCAAGTTTTATGACCCTTCCCTGTCCTGCAATTAATCAGGCAACCGTCTGAGCACTATGCTATGAGTTAGGTTTAGCTTACATTTGAGTTGATTTATCTGCTAATATTTTTAGTTATACTAGTTGCACTCACTCTTACATGCTTCCTTGATATGACTGCTCTGGCAGGTTGCATGGATTTCTCTGGTAAGGTCATCATCAGAGAGACAATGCAACTTTGGTTTCTGACCTTGTAATTGTGAACTTCCTCTGTTGATAGTTATTTCTGCAAGACTGACAAGTTGAAGATCATAGATTAGAAGGAACTGTGTGTTCAGTAAGTTATGGAGCCACTGTGGAAGCTCTTATATTTGCTGGAGCCAGCTCCCATTACACTCATCCTTACTGCAGTAGCTGTGACATTTGGATCTGCATTTCGAGCTCTAAATTATGGGAAGGAAATGGAGCGAAACCATGACTTATCTGAAGCATCCATTACATTAGACAGGTCGCAAGCGCTAATGATCCCAATAATGAGCTCTTGCAGTTTGCTTTTGATGTTCTACCTTTTCTCTTCTGTCTCACAACTCCTTACTGCATTTACAGCCATTGCCTCTGTTTCATCCCTTTACTTCTGCCTATTTCCTTATGCTGCGTACATGAAGTCACAGTTTGGTTTAGCTGATCCATTCGTGTCTCGGTGTTGCTCAAAGTCTTTTACACGAATCCAAGCATTATTATTGCTGGCATGCTCTGGTATTGTTGCAGCTTGGCTCGTTTCTGGCCATTGGATTTTAAATAATTTGTTGGGCATCTCCATATGTATTGCATTTGTGAGCCACGTGCGTCTGCCAAACATCAAAATATGTGCAATGCTGCTTACTTGTTTATTTGTATATGACATATTCTGGGTTTTCTTCTCCGAGAGGTTTTTTGGTGCGAATGTTATGGTATCAGTGGCAACACAACAAGCATCAAATCCTGTCCATACAGTTGCTAATAGTTTGAGCCTTCCTGGGTTGCAATTGATAACAAAGAAGCTGGAGTTACCCGTGAAGATTGTTTTTCCTAGGAATTTGTTGGGTGGAGTGGTTCCCGGAGGACATGCTGCGGACTTCATGATGCTTGGGCTAGGCGACATGGTATGACATCCTTCCTTCTCTTTTTACTACTGGATATTTACTAAATCTGGAAGGTCTGTTGCATTTGAGCACTATCACATTTAAGTCGGTATCTTGTTGCAATTAATTTTTCTGCTTACAGTCATCTTTGTGTTTACTATGAATAATATTAAGTCATCATTTGCCATTTTATTTGGGAAGTTACACGTTAGGGTATATCCTTAAATTTTAATTTGCTTTCTAGGTGCAAGGATTGCATTGTGGAATATCCAACAATGTGTTTATAATGCTCTTTCACTTGATTGACATTTTTGGGTCCAAGTGTAATATTATTATCAAGTGATCTTGCATGTCTGCACACTGCACGAGGCAGTGATATGTGCTGCATGGCTTCATTTTTCTTTGAATCCTAGTTCTATACCCAGATATTATGCTGTACCCTTTCTTTTCTAGGGTGGCGTTATTTGAATTATAAAGGTTCAGGCAGGGATCTTGGATCACTTATTTGTGTGTAGTCATGGATAGCCAACATATTGAGGAGTTATTGTAAAAATGAGCTATTGGTTAGACTTTTTCCTCGTTCTTCACTAGCCAAGATCTTCTAACCTGGCCACATTCTCTATCCTTTTGCACTCTCTCCAATATGGATCCTTCTTAATGCGATCTGCTTTGTCCATACTGTTGACATTTTTTTTCAGTCAGATGCACAATGGATTTAAGCACAAGCACATACACCTAAACTATGTTAAACTTTGAGATCAAAGTGGATACTAATTACCATGTATGTGGATCCCCAATTTTATACAGATTTTGGTACATGCAGACATGATCTTCAGATGTATGAATGCTCTTAAATGTTTTCAAAACTTGACGATACCACACTGCTATTTGAATCACCAAAATGTTCACTAGCTATTAGTCTAAAGTGCTGAACTTACATTCTAATCACGACAGGACACACTCATAAAAAAATGTTAGCAGAGCACAGTCCATTGATTGTTATGGTGGAGGTTAGGGTCCTAAACGGTTAGCATTGGTTTAAATATGATAGATGTTTTACTTCATATGTACACTTGCATTTTTAGAATTTGGTATAAGACTCCCTTCTTCAGAATAAGTATGGCAGCAATGTTGGATTGGAACAGGGCACCCTTTCCCCATCCCTATCTCACTTAAATATGTTGCCGTGTCTCTGTCTCAAGTTTTAACTAGAGGTCCTGTTGCTGCCCTGTTTATGCATACAAAAACCCACCCTCACTCTACCCCACCCTGTCCTTCCCCATTAAATATTTCCCATTATACAGTCATTGTCCAAGATTATCATAGTAGGTATTTGATCTGAAGTATCCTCATGTTCTGAAACATCTCTTCATGCCCTCCACCACTGCATGACCCAGTCCACTCCCTAGTGTGACCCGTCTTCTAGATTTGACATTGCACTAGAGCAGGCCGCCTCAACCTTCACAGTAATGTCCAGTCCCACATTAGGAACGGACAGTGAATAATAAGTCATGAATGTTTGTGTTGTACTCATGATGGGGTGGCCTGAGCCCGTCCGCCCTGGAACAAGAGTTTCCTTTTGGGAGCTAATTATTTTTTTCCCCATATATTTGAGAATATCCTCAGAATATTTTTATTTTCTTTCGGTCATGTTCTCGTCGCAGGCTATTCCTTCAATGCTTTTGGCTTTAGTTCTCTGCTTTGACCATCGAAAGAGCAGGGACTCAGTAAATCTCTTAGACATATATTCTTCGAAGGGGACCAAATACATATGGTATGCCCTTGCTGGGTATGCGATTGGACTGGTAACTGCTTTAGCTGCTGGTGTTTTGACTCGTTCACCTCAACCTGCACTTCTTTATCTGGTATTTTTCTCTCTATTTTTTTTTTGTTGCTATCCTTGTCACGTCCTTTTCTTTTTCTAGATAGGTGTTTCTTGTGTACTTCTTGTTGAATTGCATCTTTTAATAAAGTCTTATTACTTATCTTTCAAAAAAGAAGCTTTGTCACATTTTTGGCAACCGCTAATGTTCATGCAGTCATGAGGTTTGTGCAAATTCTTTTTGCTCTCTTCTTGATTAGCAGTTTATTGGTTTATCATGCCTTAAGTAACTAAGTTTCCATTCACAAGCTTCGTTCAAGGTATAAGCTTTCATGGTTCAAGTTACACCGTCGGTATAATTTTTGTTGATCATTGATTTGATGGAACTAAATATTGATATTTGACTTAAAACTCTGAATGCGCCCCCTCCCCTGAGTGGGGCCCCAAAGAAAAGGCTTTGGATGTGCTGAATTGCAAGGAGAAGGCTGGTTATGCTTATTTTATGCATCCTTTGCATGAAAGTATCTCTGAGTAGCATGGTTGTATCACAATTACGGTGGCTTGCCTCGTTCAATTGTACAGCATTTTATTTCAAGGAAGAGCCATTGTGCCACTCTACCTTTGTAACCCTTTTCCCTATTTTGCTGAATATAGGTGCCTTCCACGCTGGGACCTATTATTGTGATATCTTGGATAAGGAAAGAGCTAATGGAGTTATGGGAAGGAAACATGCCGAACCTAAACGATAAATCTCACCAAACAGAAGTTTGAGACCTTGTATGTTCCAACACAAGGTCACTGCTCGTGGTGTTAATTTAGAGTTGTAGATTCAGATGAAAGCACTCTTGAACTTCAAGAGAAAATTAAATTATATGTTTATTTTGGTATCAGGTGTTTCCATTCAATTCTCCAACAATGAAAAATAGGAGATTTATGGGAGCCCTGTGATGTGTTTTCCTTTGAGACAAGATATATTTCTGTTTTCCACGCTAAAATCGTGACATTTAGGCCTTGGGCAGATTGACAGAGAAGGTTGGAAGGGGCTTACGGCAGTAATTTAACTGTTTGGTATTATGACATACGTGACATGAGAGGTTTGATTAACGGGGGGCCATCAGAATTATGAGTGCAATATGCCAAAATTGTTCATGTCAAGACCTTTTAAAAGCTATAATGGCGTGCACAAAAATTGTCAAAGTTATGGCGTGCAAAGACACTTATGAACTCTCGTTTGGTACCAGTACCACCATAAGGTAGTATTTTCTATCTAGCCAACGAGATGGACACGGTCTTGGATTGAAATAGTTCGAGATACAATCGATATTATTAGGTTTAGAGCATTAGCAATATTGGATTCTCCATCCTGTTTTTTGCCTCTTGCCTTTTGCCTTTATCACTTAAAAGTTAATCACGTATTGGTTTGTCTATTTATCTATAATAAGAAAATCATATATATATATATATATATATATATATATATTATATATTTCTTCTCCATCTCTCTCACGTTGGCTTGTTTGCTTTTTATCTTTGACATTTGGTGTGCGTAAAGAGAAAATAATACTAAAAAAAACAAAGAATGCCTAAGCACTGTATCACTTCAAATTTGTTGAGTCACTGTTACTAAAAGCTGAAAACAAAATGGTATGGCTACTCTATGCAAGCCGATTTTGATCAGTTTTAGGCAATTTCTGACATGATTAAGTTTTTAATACGGGAAAAGAAGTTAACTGATGGAATGCCTTCCGGTATGACATGAGAAGAAGAGCAAGAAGGTGTAGATCGAATGAAACGATAAGCGATGTTGGGTGCAGCATGCAGGGGTTTTGAGACTATTGGATAGGCAGTGCGTCCAAGATAGCGTACGACAGCTCAATTCATCCGCAGATCTTAATTCATGCTGTTTGTCACAGACGCAGGGTGGTAACAAAAACCGACTTACAAGGCGGGATTCATCTCTCATGTGAAGCTAGCGAAATTAAGGGCGATGAGCTGTCGGCAGACCAAGGTACGTAGATTAGACATCAACGATCAGGGGGAGCTGCCCACAAACTGTGTACTGATTTGTTCATACTCCCTATTCTTGTCACTGTGGACCCGTTCCTTCATGCAGGGGACCCAGCTAGATCTTGGGTGAAGAAGGAGCTGATATATATATATATATCTATATTTATATTATGGACATTGATCTCAGACAAATTAAGTGGGTTAGGTACTTGATTGAATGACAATAAATGTTAGTGATTGTAATTCATTATAAATTTGGTTTTGGCAATAATATATATCCTTTAAGGTAGAATATTATTAATAGACATCAACGTTATCTATATTTTCGGACTCCCTAATTATTTTCAATGATCAGTACATAGAGATATACTACAGTACGTACTATATATATTAATCTCACTTATCTTAACCTTTTGCCGAAATATCATTACCTATTAATTTTTTAACTTTCTTATTTATAAATAAGAGATGATCTAAGAGAAATGAAAAGTGACACGATAAACCCATAACGCAAGTATCACTACATGATAAGCATGCGCATGCACATGCACATGCACATGCACATGATGATAAGTATCCCTGTACAGGTCCCGCTTGGAGATCATGATCCGTTGGGTACGCAAGTGACAAACAGCTTGCACCAAACAAGATATTCGATCGCTACAAGTTTGTCACCGCATGAAGGGAAATTAAAGGATTGTCCCACGGTAGTCAAAGTGATGTACTACTAGTACTACTCTTACGTTTGAGAATGACTTTTTTTTTAATATTGTTTTTTTTTTCTTCGAAACCATATACGTGCATGCGGTTCGTATTTTCAAGAAATTTCCACGATAAAAGAAAAAGGAAATTCAGTCCCAAGTCCTCCATCACCGTGAATTACTACTGGCAGTATATTAGTTTTGGAGGTTGAGATGATTTTAGATGATCTGTAAATAATAATAAATTTTTTTTAAATAAATAAATAAATAATAAAATATTTATAAATAATAATAAAATAATACGAGACTATGTACTTTATCAAAGATTGTCTTATACTGCACATTAAGATTGAGTTTGGATAGATTTTGAAAAGACTGTTCAAATAAAATGAGATGTGATGTTTTAAATAGTAATTGAATAAAATATTATTAAAATATATTTTTAATATTATTTTTATTTTAAAATTTAAAAAATTATAATAATAAAATAAAATGAGATAAAAAGATTTGTACATCCAAGATTTCAAAGTGAGCCTAAAATCTCAAAGATAATTGGAAGTCCCGTACGTATTAATGAGCAATCATAATGGTTTCGTATGCAAGCCAAAAACTCGTAAACGATAAATGATATTCATAGATATTTATTTAAAATAAATAAATAAAAAAAATATTTACATTAAAAAAATTAATAATAAACTATTTTGCGGTAGTTGATCGTCTATCTAGCATTACTAGTCAGCAACAGATAGTCACGTGAAGTCACAGATAGTACAAGGCCACCTACTGCATGCCCCATGCTCCTCCCCCCGCACGGACAGAAATATCGTAATTGTAATTCAATGAATGCAGCGAAAAAAGATTAGGGGTTCTCGTGAAGTCACAGATACACAGAAACTGTGGACGTGTGCATGTCAGTGTGAGAGAAGGATTCTTATCAACTTTACGAAATTGAAGTTCTCATTCAAAAACTGCAGTAGCGTATTATAAAACAACGTACAACATTTTTTTTGGGGTAATTAGTAAAATGCAGGTGGGAAAAACACAACATAACATTATTCATCTAAAACATTGTACCCACAGCATATCGATTTGAATCATTTGATACACCATGAGATGAACGAAACATCAACACACAAATTATGTAAAAAGATCGAAGGGATCACACATGCAATACTGCATCCTGCAAACATTGAACAAAACATGAGTACTATCAAATCGTCCAACCACGACGCAGAAAAAGAACACTAGCTAAAAGAAGTACGATAAAAAAAATATATTAGAAAGAAAAAATGGATTAGTACCTTAGGCACATTTGAACCCTGAAGGTGGAGTCTTGCCACAATCAATGAGGACCTCAAGAGCAATGGGAATGATGATACTGATATTTAGAAGCTTAGCCTTAATGGTGGTGCAAAGGCAGAGAGCCGCATCCAAATCCAACAGACCTTGCAGCACTGGACAGCATGTGTCCTTAGCACTACTGCCAATCCCTATGTGCACGAGGCCGCCTAACACGTCTACGCATGCTCCCAGCTTTAGAGTGTCAATGGGGCATGTGTCTGCCGGTGGAGGTGGGGGAGGAGGACATGGCGTCTCGGTCGGAGGAGGGTTAGGAACAACTGGAGGCACGGGAACCACTGGTGGCGGCAAGTACGGCGGTGGCTGTGGCACCACTGGCGGCGGCAGGTACGGCGGTGGATGTGGCACCACTGGCGGCGGCAATGGAGGTGGCTTTGGCACTACTGGTACTGGTGGGTATACAATGGGAGGACTGGGAATAACAGGAGGTGTCACAACCGGCGGCGGGGGTTTGGGCACGTAAGGTGGTGGATAAACAATGGGAGGTTTGGGCACAACCGGCGGATAGACCGGAGGCTTGGGTACATGGGGGGGATAGACAGGAGGCTTGGGTACATAGGGGGGATAGACAGGAGGCTTGGGTACATAGGGGGGATAGACAGGAGGCTTGGGTACATAGGGAGGATAGACAGGAGGCTTGGGTGTAACTGGCGGCTTTGGAATATAGGGTGGCTTTACAGCAGGTGGCTTGGGTGGATGTGGGGGCTTAACGTGCGGCGGATGTGGTGGTGTTACCGGCGGTTTGGGCACGTAAGGGGGATAGACAGGAGGCTTTGGTGTAACAGGAGGTTTTGGTATATATGGTGGCTTTACCGCAGGTGGCTTGGGTGGATGTGGTGGCTTGACATGCGGGGGATGTGGTGGTTTTACCGGCGGTTTGGGTACGTAGGGGGGATAGACAGGAGGCTTGGGTGTAACTGGAGGTTTTGGTGTATACGGTGGCTTTACCGCAGGTGGCTTGGGTGGATGTGGTGGCTTGACATGTGGGGGATGTGGTGGTTTTACAGGAGGCTTGGGTGGGTGTGGTGGCTTGACATGTGGCGGCTGGGGCGGTTTTACAGGCGGCTTGGGTGGGTGTGGTGGCTTAACATGGGGTGGATACTTTGGTGGGAAGGGTGGCTTAACATGGGGTGGATACTTTGGTGGGAAGGGTGGCTTTACGTGGGGAGGGAATTTGGGTGGGAATTTTGGTGGGTACTCTGGAGGAGGACAGTAGGGTAAAGCAAGAGAAGCAAGCAAAGTACCCAAGTTTAGAAGGAGAACTAAGAGATTAGGGAGAGCAAACTTCCCCATCTTCTTCTTCAACAACCCAACACTCCAACACCGGATGATGTTTCAGTGTTCAAGCTGGTCTGCATTTGATGTCTTAGCCTTCTTTATAGACAATCGATGATCATAGCAGTAGAGACTGTAGTAGTATTAGAAGTTGTAGTATTTTTCCTTTGTGGGGTCTTTGTCATTGTGTTTGCATTGGAGGGCCACCATGTTGTTGTATTCTTCTTGGGATTGTCAATCAAGTTGGATTTGGTACAGCTTTTTTGTGCCAAAAATTAGAGACTTTCAGGAGGAGGGAATCAAGGAAGCGCGTATTTGTAACACAGGACATTTTTAACACGTAGTGGCGGCCATGTAGCGCCCGTGAATGTGATCATGATACTCACATGTGACTCTTTCACTATAAAAAAACACACATTTTCATGCTATTAAAAAACTCAGTAAGAGGACAAACTACTCTCGAATTTTAGCAATCGGATAAGGAAAAAGCCTCTTCTTTGAATCGACTACTCGACGACTCCCTCCCTCCCTAGCTACTAGTGAAGCTGTCGGCCAACCAAATAATTTAGAAGCTGTGATTTATCATCAATTTGATACTGACATTTTTTATATATTATTTTCTTGTTTCACTTTTTTTTTTCTTAAGAATTAGGAGAGATGGGACGAGGGTAGCAATCTTTTTTAGACGTGATATAAGAGTCTCTTTTCATTATGAAATGTTTATTTTGAGCCATAGCTACTGCCTAAGGTGAGGTCATCACCATAGCATTTTTAAAATATTCAACTGGTCCAAAATTTATCATATAGTTCAAAGGTTAGGTTTTACTTCTACAAGTAATTTTAACTTATATTCTTATTCGAACTCTTGATCTTGAAGTCATAAAATACTAGTTCGTACCAAATGAACTATCATCTTAATGGTTTCTTATTTTACTTGAAACAACAAGAAGGATTATGAATACAAATAATAATAATATATAATTTAGTGTATAATAATTTTTTTGATATTATACTTTTCTGTATTTGGATTTCAAAGACATTACTTTTTTATATATATAAAAAATTATAGGAGATTTTGAATCCAAATTTGCCATTTAGATAATCGGGTCAAAGACACTACCCTTGAGTACTGCAAGTACCTATTTCGGTTTTAAAAAGCTTTTAAAATTTTTTACCTGATATATATCTAGAGTAAAATCCCAATTAAGGAGTGCGTCCCAAATTATCAATGGGATATACCCAAAATCACGCATCTTAATCGCGGAAGTCAGAAGTTTGCAGATGATATAGACGCAGCTGGCACGCTTGGCTCCATGAACACGAAAAAGAAAAACAAAACAAAAGCAAGAACAGAAAGAAACATATGGATCAGTTCAAAAGCGCTCTGCCCACAGAAACCATAAAAACCACTTGCTGGTCCCCGAATTGCTAACAAACAAGACTATTAAAGATGTCCAAGTACCATAGAAACCACTCATGTCAAGTAGTTATCTGTACATAAGGATAGAGAGTATAAAGTACGTACTTGAGAGTTACATACTATTAAACTCGACAACTTCAACGGAAATCTAATTAAGCTTCATTCCAACTGTTGTTGATCAAGCATTGTTGATAATAATGTCTCTCTTCTTTGTGAAATTATATTTTTAGTCTCTATTTTTCACATCTCAGATTCTATGTGTGGGTGTGTGGTAGTTAAGCTATCTCTCTCCATATATATTGTGAAAGGCTTCCACTGTATAAGGTAAGGAAAAGCACATGCCGACCGATCATGTCAATGGTGGTGTCAAAATCTGTAACTCTCTCTCTCTCTCTCTCTCTCTCTATGCTGTGGGAATGCATGGGGATTGACTTCTCATTACTGAACAAATTAAAATGAATAGCTGTTAATGAAAACAACGCATTTCCTGAACACAACGTATCATAAAGGTACCATTTTTTCCTTTTTTTCCTTTTTCCTTTTCGGGCCTTTGGTTCTTCTATCAGTGGAGATCAGCTAGTCCCTGAGTTTCTAAGTCCCCTACCTCTCTTTTGTTCATATCTGTGTGTAGCTTCCTCTTTTTCATGGACTTGAATGGGTTGCCTGCTTTAGCACTGTTGTGAAGAATGATGCAAAAAAAAAAAAAAAAAAGGAGAAATTGATGACAGACACAAAGATTTATGTAGCTTGACAACGTGTATACGCCTACGGAACTACAAAATATTTTATTATCTTGAAAAATGAAAAATATACTTTGGAGCAAAATACACTGTTCATCTTGACCATATTGTTCATAATAAACAAAATTATATGGTTGTACGTTGTAAATCTTAATTACACAATTATCACTTTATTCGCTCAAGCAAGTCTTGAATGAACTCTTTATCTGAGATTCGTTAGAGCAATTTGTCACATGAGCATTGAGCGTGTTTTTTGTTTGATGTTTCATGAGTTACAAAATGGGTCAAAAAATTTTCTCAAGATTTTGCCCTCAACCTCCCATGAGACTTGTCCATGTTCGCTTCGTCTTGAGCCTTCATGGCCTATGCCTCATTAAAATTCCAATAAAAAATAGCAATAAATTTTTGCCGGATTAAATCATCAAATCGAGCCACCACAATAACAAATTACTTCATAAACCCAGCAAGCCTCCTAAAAACTTTTCCTAGCTTCACCTTTCACGAACTTCGTGACAGATCCATTTGGCCATAATATTGTGAATTTTAGTGCACCATACAATGAATTTGAATTGTTAGAAAAAAAAAAAAAACGTAAAACGATACCTTCAGTAACGACATACAAATATATATATATATTTTTTTCACTTACTCTGCTGGACTGAAAAAAGTATGCATTTGGTCATTAATGCTTTCATCCCAATTGTATTAGCAAATTCTAATTGTAATGCAGCTCAGAAAACTAGAGGGTTTGTCCAGAAAAGAGCAACTGATCATCAAGGGCTCCAAAATTGGCATATTCTATCAAGGAAAATGATAGGTATTCCGATAATGGGTTTGATAATATTTTTTTAACGTAGTGATTAAGAAATATTTTTTTTAATAATATTATGAATTTTTTTTAAAAATATTTAAGATGATTAAAAAAATACACATGTTCGGAGAATTCCTCGAATTCTCAATAGGTGTAGTGGCACCCATCTTTCAAAGCATTACTTGTAGCATATTCCATGCATTCGCGTTAAAATTGCTCTTACGCTGGATCCACGAAAGTAGACATTTGGTGAAAATGTACAGAAGAACGAGAGATCACCGACCCATATCCTCGAGTTGCTTAGATAGAACAGCAAAAGGATTAGCTTTGAAAATAGGAACTGACAAATTAGATTTTTGTATTATTCTAATTAATGCAGCACAAAACAAACTTATCTTGTACCACACAGACTATCCATCCATCCAAAGATTGCATCTGTCCTTATGGTTTATTATGTTCCCCGATAATGTTGACTCTCTGCATATTTAGATTTTTCGTGAAAAATATAACTTATAACTTTAGAACTTATAATTTATAGTTTAAGTAATAAATTTTACTATTATAAAGTTATTTACTGTTGAATAACTATATATTTAAAGCACTTTCAAATAAGTTACATTTATTTAAAAACAAATTAAAAATATGTTTTATGAGGTAAAAATGATGATTATTTGATTTTTTTTTTAAAAGATTATGATCATATTCTTTAAAGTTTGAAAAATGTAATTATCTGAAAGTTCTATAGATATTTTTGTTCATTGACAGTCTTTTTAAAATTCGAATTACATTTCGCATTATTTGAAAAAGTGCATTTGAGATCATGTTTTTCCTTAAACGTATTTTTTTACTTATTTGGGATAAAAAAAGTATTTTAATATGTAACACTTAAATAATCAAAATTTTCTATTAAAGAGCTTCTAAAGTTATTTAAACACTTTTTAGGCTGACTCCTAACGCAACTCCAAACATACCATTATTTGTCATACCTTATTTTTGTGCTTGGGAGTCTATATTTCAGATTCGAAATATGATTGTTGACTTGCTTGGATCCACTGTGAGAAGCATGGCAATCCCACCTAAATCACAAGTCCCTCCACGCAGCTTTTTTTATGCAAGTAGCCGTAGATGGAAGAAGCATGAGCCAAAATGGTGTCAGGTTGGTATTATGAACCATTGGGTTGAATTGACTTGCAGTCTGCCCCCAGACCCACAGGCATAGTCCATAGCTTGCCAGAAATATCGGTTCAGGAACAGTTGGCTTAGAAACACGACAGACTCAAAATGCTAATTGCAAGTTTCAAATATACAAATTTTTGTAAAATTATAAATTCCATCGAGAAAAAATGAGTTTTTCATACCTTTCTATAGTGTGTCCATTTTTTTGTAAAAATTTGTATGAGACTTATGTATTTGAGACTTGTATATATCATTTTTCAGATCCTTATCCCTAATGTTGATTATGGAGATGGGAGAACTAGATCAGGTGGGCTAAGAACATGTTTTTGGGGCCTAGGAAAGCTACCAGGTGGGCTTGGCTCGTACTCTGGTGGATTTGGGAGTGGGGAATAGGTAGGTGGGCTAGGCGTGTTAGAGGGTATGCAAGGTGGGCTTTGGATAGGGAAATTGGGCGTTGAGCATTGTGGAGGGGATGATAATTTATAAAGCATAGCTTAAATTAGATTGTATGGTTGTAGTAGGTAATATTGGTGTGGTCGTAAGATTGTATGGTTGTGGAGGGAACTTGTGCAAGAAAATTACTTATTTGTAATTTGAAGCTAAAATGATTATTTTCTGTTAAAATGAATTTATTTTTATCATAAATAGTCATTATCATCACAAATAATCCACCAAACATGCTCATTTTTCTTGTAGAGTAGATCTAGCTAATGATTCGAATTGTTGCAATTTCGTCACTCCAAGTGAATTTCGATACCAAAATGAGAAAATGACATGGACCAAAATCACGAGAAAACATTATAAATTGAGGGGAACAGAGAAAACGGTTCAAAAACTAGGGACAAATCCGGCACATCGGCTAAGTGTAACGGTAACTTTCTGTCTTGTTCTGTCTTCCGTCTTCCCCCTCTGCTGCTTAAAAATCAGGCCCAAACCCACAAAAGGAATTAGCTTTCGATCATCTGTAAGAGAAAGCGAAAAACCCGTTGAAAAGAATCGCAATTACTTGACAGAAAATCCCCGATAAGATCAGAAATGAGTATGTGCAAAGGAGAAGAGGAAAAAGAAGAGAAGGAGAGGCTTGTTATAGCCACTACCAAAGTGGTTGAGTATTTGGAGCCATTGATGTCAAAAGAGCTTCTCTGCAAGTTTCCCGACAACTTGGTCTTCGATTTCGACTATACCCAGAGCTCGATATGGTCCCCTTTGGTCACTAAGGCTTACAGTCCCATGGACTTGGACTTTGAATTGGGTTTCATGACACCAAGAAAGCTTTCATTCGGGATGGAGTTGAGTATGGATTTGGGCAACAAAAACAAGCTCAAGAAAGTCACTTCCAACATCAAGAAGAAGATCAGCACCACTTCCTTCAACATCAACCACAATCTTTTGAAGATTAAGCACAAGAAGAAAATAAAGGCGTCCGAGTTCTCTCCAACTCCTACGAAGAACACATGTTACCCAGCCGCAATAAAGGTATTTCTACTTCTTCCTGGGTTCTTGCTCCATATTTTTCATTTATATATTTTCCTTCCTTTTAGTTTTTTTTTTCTGCCTGAAAGGTTACAGTTTGGAGATCATCAGACTGAAAGGCAAGCCCATTTGTAATGAAAGTTTTAGGGATAAGTAATGCGTTCGATAGCTAATTCAAGGAAAATTTCAGATCTTTGGTGCTAGAATGACTCCAAGTCTTCTGGTGCTAGACCACCCCCCCCCCCCCCCCCCCCCCCCCCCCCCGGGGGGGCGCTTTTCTCTGTTTAAGATTCTATTAGTTCATTCCTTAAATTTCAAGTCTGCTGAGGGTGTCTTTCACTTGCTATACTTTATACGCATACAGGCATGGACTATGGTGCTGAAAGCTGCGTCGAAAGGTTTCAAGAAAAAAATGAAGAAAGATCACACAGCCTATCACCGGAAGCCCTCCAACTATCTGAGAGATCATGGAACTACTTCAAGAGGATGATTATAGTTGTAATTTTATTCTCAATTAATAAGATTGATTTTCATTAAGTTATAGTTGGTATTCTTTCAGCAGGCATCCTCTTCGTCCAATTTTTTCTATATTGTTTTTTCTTTATTTTGGATGTAATAACAGGTTATTGATGCAGATTCCAGACATATATCTTTTTTATCTACAGTAAGAAATAGAAATCATCCAGATGCCATTAAGATGGAAAGACTGAATATGTGTTGAAAAAAATCTCTTTTAAATTCTTATCCGAACTTGAGGACCTTGATCATGTATGTGTGTATATGTATATGTGCTTGGCTCAAGTGGAAGATTAGAGTGGAAATTGGAAAATGCAAGTGGCTTAAGAAGCAAGAACGTTGATTATGATGATTGAAATTGGGGACTTCAAGCGCACTTTATAGGAGCAGAAGCATAAGGCATTAAGAGGGAAATGTGGTTGGTTCTTGCCTGTAACAGAAAACATACAAAACTCCTTTACAACTATTTGATAACTCATTTTTTTATAGGCATGAACTTTAGGCATGTATTTTATAAAACATTTCATAATTAACCAATGCAATTATTCTACTTCATTAAAAATAAAATTCAATTTTACAAAACTACCATCTATTTCATATTGAGTAAAAAACAATTCTAAAAGAGTAATGATTTCTCAAGTTTTTAATCCCAAAAGATGATTATTTTCTGGTTTTCAAATACACTTCGGATGCAATTTTATTAGCAACCTTCACAAATTTTAATTTTTTCCACGTCAAAAGGAAAAATACATTAACACAAAAATTTTATAAAAGTAAACTCACAAAATGATATAAATTGATCTATTACATCAGATTGTAAAGTTATTTTTACTGTAAAGTTGATCAAACATATCACATGAATTACGTTAGTTTGTAAAATTTTCAACTAGCTTGAACACATGCAGTAGGTTACATTTTCTATCATTTGGGAATCAGAAGAACATTCCACAATACTGAACTTCAAGCCCATTTGGCCAAGAGAGACATACAACCAGCCCCAAGAAGAAGAGATACATTCGACTCTATCTGAAGCTTGAAATTGCTCTGCATCCTTGAATTCATAAAATCGACTGCAAGAAGATCAACAAGAGCCATATAGATTAAGATCCCGGCCGATGCTGCATTAAAAATTCCTTCAACAATCAGGGCAGTAGAGCTGTTCTCATTGTAAACATTAGATATTCCTATTCCGATTGCAATCCCAACTGGGGTTGTAAGAGAGTAGAATACCACCATAATTGCAATAGCTCGGGACTTGAAGTTTGCCTAAAATTGCAGATACCACAAAAAAGAGGACATATTTAATGAATTTATAGACCAGTTACAGTACTTAAAAAATTGTTTATGATTATTATACCTGCAAAACAGAAAATAAATAAATAAATTTATAAAGGTTAAATATACCTGAGAGATGCATCCACCAAGTCCCATGCCCTCAAAAAATTGATGGAAGGTTAAAGCAGCTACAAGAGGCCTTATTGTCTTTGGACTTTCAGAAGCACCCAGGGAAATTCCTATTATGACTGAATGCACCACAATTCCCAACTCCAGAACCTGCAGTTTAGTCAAAAGTACATAAACAAACTCTAATATTTCTTCATGCCAAAAACAGGAAAATAGAATTTATAAAAAAAGAGAAATTCTAGTCACAAAGATTATACAAAAATAATCCCACAAACTGATTTGACTTGATGTGATTTGTTAGATTATAAAATTATTTTTATTATAAAATAGATCTAATAGATCAGATGAAATTACATTAATTTATGAAATTATTTTTATATAGTTAGTTTGCGGAAGTAGCAGTTCCAACAAAAAGAAAAAAGAAAAAAGTCCCAACACACTCGTGAAGGCAAGAATTTTTCGAGAAACCCAGAAAAGAAGTTCGGAAATGAAACCAAAACAGAGAAGGAAAACTTGTAGATCCTTTTCACACAAAACATGTTCCTGAGATTTCCGAAATTCATTTAAGCGAACAAAAACCTGAATATATATGAATGGGGAATTGAACAGAAAGATCGCCAAGTACTCCACAACCTCAAATTACCTGCGATATGACTCGATTTCGAAGAAGCTCAGACGAGCCAGAATTCTGAGCCAAAGAAGCCACCGGACCGTGAGCATGACCATGAGTTGCATGAGTATGAACGTGCTTGTGATCCTCCTCATCAGGCTCACCGACCTTCTCCTCGAGTGCTCCAGTCCCACGTGGAGCGTTATTGAAGTGAGATTTGCTGTAATATGAAGTCGCAAAGGCATCGACCATCAAGGTTCCAATGGCGGACACCATTGCAACAAACCCCGTGAAAGGGAATTTCCCCCACGGATTCTCTGCAAGACACGGCGACGTCAAGTTCTCGAAAGCATCCGGAAGTACATGGATGAACCCCGTGGATAATATCACACCAGCGGCAAAGGCCTTAATGATGAAGAAGATGTTCTTCTCGGGACGCAGAGCAGGTATAGTCTTTCCAAGCATTGGAATACAAACTCCAAGTGCACCTGCAACGAGTATGGAAGAAATAGCTACGAGTTTATATTTGAGAGCTTGGTCCTTGTCACGCTGATCTTCATCCCCAGTATCACAACTGCACTCTCCAAAAACCAGGGAAGGGAGTAGGAAGAGGGTGCAAAAGAGTATGATATACAGTTGTTGAACCATCTCCATTGTGTGAATATCGATTGAAGAAGAAAGAAACGGGATTTCAGAGATAGCACGTAAAACTAGGCCGGTTCGTGAGGAGGAAGACAGGCTCTAGCTTATAAAGAGCTTTGACCTTTTTTTTTTTTTTTTAAATATATTGGTATGAGTACATGTTTACATCATTTTAGGCCCCTAGGCAGTATCTCAACCAATTTCATTTTATTTTAATTTTATTTTATCTTTTTCTTTTTTTATATATCATTCAAATATAAATATTTTTTATTTTTAAATATTTAATTTTTTTATCTAACCATTATTTAATTATTATAATTTTTTTAAACTTCTAAACAAAATATAAAAATTAATTCAACTTTTTTAAATCTAAAAAAAAAAATTGAAACAATTATAATCTAACAATATTTTTATTTAATTTTTTCTCTCTCATTTCTTAAAAACTAATAAAATATTTTAATTTAAATAATTTTATTACTATTTATAAATTATTTTATTATTATTTATAAATTTCTCCTCGAGACGTACTATCGAGTGATTCTACACCAATTTGACCTCATTCTCCAAACTAGTCCTAGTTTTTTTATCATCTCCAATATCAATTAATAAGTGAAAATAATAAATAATATTTAAATGATTTAAAGGATCGATGAGTTTAGCAATTTCTTTTTCAAATTTATTTCTCAAAAGTACAATATCGTTGCATGCATTGGTGTAGAAATAATGAGGTCATGATACCGTCACAAGACTCACAACTCAGTTTGCAGGAGACCCACGAGGAATGTTATTTGTAATTAAATTAGGTAAAAGAAATAATAATATCATTTTTCAAGCATGATTTCCAAATCATTAGCGTCAATTTGAGCTATATACATAATAATTTTGGCAGTGAAAAAATTATTGTTTCAAGGAACAGTTAAGATTATATATATATATATATTTTTGATAAGTAAGTTAAGATTATATATATTCGTTGAATAAGTCAAAAGCTAACAAATTTGGATCGTCGACTTCAGAAGGGAGTCTATCCACATCACATGTAAAGATTCGACCTCTTCAGTTCTACTATTCTACAGCCAACCTGGTAAATTGGTTGCACGATTTTCTTAGAAGGGAAAGGATGTCGACATTGAGAGCACAGAAAAAGAAAAATTACTCTATATATTATGTGGAATACTTTTATTTTATTTAATGTTCTTAATCACCTCGTAATCCCTGCCCATATTGACAGAACCACCAAATCAATGCCAAATCCGCACCACCATTATTTTAGGAATTAGAAATAGGAAAACACTAAGGTCACAGAAAAGTTTTACCGAAATTTTTTACCGAAAATGTTTTTAATTTTAATTTTTATTTTTGCTTAATGACTAAGTAAGTGTTTTTAAATAAATATGTGATTTTTTTTTTGAAAAATATTTAAATAGTTTAAAAAAATAGTGAAAGAAAAGATAAAAAAAATAAAAAAAAGATTTGAAGTGTTCGGTTGAAAATTTTGGTGGAAATCCTCTGTGAACGTAGCATGGTCCTTAGAAATATACAGAGTTACCATAGACATAATTGTTACCATATATAGCATAGTCATTGTTTCTATTTATTTGTACGTTCATTCTCTGTATCCCTGAGTTCTTGCCGGACCTCTATCAGAAGCTCATGGACATGCTCACACCATCTCCGTCCTCCGCCCATTTCGTCGGACCCACACTCAACGAAGCCGATTGGAGCAGGTTAATTTTGTAATGGACATACCGGCCCAATCCTATCCTGGCTCTCTCTGCACAACCTACTACTAATAAAATCCTTAGCACTAACGCCTAGGTCTCATCAAATATCACAGGGTGAATATACATGATGGAAAAAGATTATTATACTCAGTAGTATGTCTCTAAGAGATGAGAGGAGAAATATAATAAAATTATTATAAAATTAAAATATTATTATAATATAATTTTTATTTTAAAATTTAAAAAAATTGAATTATTTTTTATATTTTGTTTGGAAATTTGAAAAAGTTGAAAATTTTAAATTGAAAAGTCTTGGTGTTTGTGGTGTTTGGAATCTGAATATTGAGATGAGATAATATTAGAATATCTTGCTATACAAATCAGGCCTAAGTGACTCGTATATGAAGCCATTTAAACAGTGTTACCTCTACGGTTAGAGAGGACTAATTCTGGATGAAGAGAATCATTAATCTGTTTACAACTACTTGAAGAATTTCAACCAAACCACATAAATGGAAAGCAAAATCAAAAGAATGTTGAAGTTTCAATTTTAACAAAAGTTCGCTTTTGCAGACAGAGCAAAACCACGCAATTACTATATGGCACTTTACACAGACCAAGTGACGAGACACATTATGCAACGAACACACAATCTGCAAGATTTTCATCCCAAAGCATTCAAAAGTACATAATAATGTTTCATCACCTGCAAGCTGTGAATTCTACAGTGCTTCTCTCTAATCTATCGTGTCATGCTGAGCATATGCTTCCTCATCATAATAATATTCACCATCTTCATCCTCATCATAATATTCTTCAGCAACATCGTCATCAGCATCGTCGCTTCCATCATGTAGGAGATATGTGGAATCTCTAGACTGCTGACCCCTTAGCCGCTCTTGAATTCGATCCCTGATGGCGGTGCCCTGATAAACAACGAAATTGTATGGTGAGGATGCCAAAAAAATATATTAAGCAGAGATCAAAAGCATGTGCTCTATCATCAACAGCCTAATTTTGTGAATGAGAATTGTGTTTGTCACGCACAAAAATAAATATCTAGATATTTGTAACTGTTAATGCATTAATTGGCTTACCATTTTATGGCAACGTTCTTCGAACATCTCAAGAAATCCAGCAACCAAGCGATCGGCATTCTCCACCCACTCATTACGATACATTGCAACAGTTTGAATCTAAAATTTTATGGAAGAAGAAACTTAAATCAATCAGCGTTCTATACAATAGTTGATGGAAAAGAAGAGGAAAAAAATGACAAATGAATATATACTAAAATTTTGATACTGGAGAGAGAGAGAGAGAGAGAGTCCACAATCAACGAAGCCAATGATACATAAGTATTTGAGTAACATGCCTCATAAAATAAATATCATCAGCACAAAAGATGACACAATGACCACAGGTAAGAGTTCAATCTCTGTTGCTTACATGAGGGCAACAAGAATGGAACAAGCAGAAAAAACAACCTAAGCACACCATGGGTACATGGCAAACAGCCCAAGTGGTAGGGAACATTAACATGGGGCATTACATTGCCCCTTTTGCAGAAAAGGATTTTCAAGAAGCTTAAGGTCACAACAATCAAATACTGGAGACAACTTTGGAGATCAGTTAGTCATCAGCAATGAGACCACTGACTGTACCCTTTGGAAAGGATTAGGTTTGTGTGTGAAACAATAGGATTCGAGCCCACATTCACTCCATGGTGATTGCAGACACCACCCAAGACATATGTGGCAATGATTTTGTTCAACTCAAAAACACTGTGAGGAGATGTATCACTAACAGAGTATACGATATGATGATCTTTGAATCGACTGAATTCATGACAAAGGGGGCTTGAAAATGATACAGGTATTTCAATTTATGTAGGGATTAATCACACACTCATTCTCTATTTTCCTCTTCTGGATAAGTAGCTGAGTTCATGAATCCGAGTAAAACAGCTCCTTAGTTATCAGAACAAAATGAATACACAGAAAAGCTCCAAACTAAATTATACTTGCAAGAATGGGCTCCAAGGACTCCTGGCATTCATACTTCAATTGAGTATAAACATAGCAAACACAGCGGAGCTTCATGGAGGATAACATCAATAATGTCATTGGAAATAAATATATCTTTCGAGGAAATCTGTATATCAAAGCCACCAAATTCATGCTCCTGGTATTAGTTCAAAAACTATTTAAAATCTTATGTGATTGGCAACAAACAAAACCCAGATGAAAGGATCCATCCAATAAGACCACATAGAGAGAGAGGGAGAGGGAGAGAGGAAGAGTATAACATATCAGCATAATATATAACGAAATCAAGTCCTCCCCGTCTCTTCCATAAGATCTTTACTACATTTTTATTGGCATAATTGTCCACATACCTTCTCTCCCACCTTCTCTTGTTGTTCCTTCACTTTCTCTTGCAATTTCTTCAATTTCATGTTCACCCTCAATCGTTTTTCCTGTGTACATGAACAAAACCAGAATAAATACACCAGGAACAGAAAAAAGCAAAGAGATTCCGAAACAGAATCCAGCAATTGGGATTATCTATTCCGAAATAAACAAAAATAATAAAGAGAATCTAAATAACAAAATCATGCCTTCACGTAGCTAACACCAAGTTCTGTTCTTGAATATCCACGAGCCAAGTTACGCATCACGTATTCGTTATAATCTTTTACAATCCTCATTATAACGTCTGATGTAGAAATCCCATCAGTCCGTTTTGTTTCCTTGAACTTTCCAGCAGATTTAACCTACAATAGAGGATTTCTTAATTTAATTGCATGCTAAAGAAAAAAGTAGCAACCTCAATAGAAGAGAAACTGTCTCTCAGACTAACAAATTCATAGACATCGTTCCCAGCTCCACTAGCATCTGCATAACTGCAAAATATTTATAGCAAAGTGCGAAAGATTACACGAAATACCTGAATATTGGAATCACTAAAATTATCATTACAGAATGGATTCAATGGAACAATGTAAGACAAAAGACAAATACTGTGAAGTCAATCAACAATTCTGTTGTCTCGACATGATATAAAATGTTCCATAATTCAAACAGATTATTGGGCAAGGGAAACTCAGAGGAATTCATCGTTGTTGTGGAATGCCTTGGACAAAAAAAAATTGTATCATAACTCTTGAGCTTAAAGCAAATAGTATCAGTTGATTATTCTTACGGAAGAGAATCATGGGCCACATAGTCAATCTTGTACTTATCAAGAAATTCTTGTGTGATCACCCAAGGTGCATTGGGAATGACTTCATCCACCCACCTGCACAAAGGAACAAGAAAACCTCACTGCTGAGAAATACACAATTCCCTCATCCATAAAACAAAGCCATTCGATGATCCACTACACACCATATATCACACTAAAGCGTACTATCTGCATACCATAATTTTATAGAAGGAAAATTCCTAGTAGCCATACATCTTTCTTCGAAAGTTTTGAGAGTACTCAAGCTTTATCAAGAATTCAAGTCATTGGAAAAAATTATACCTGCAATGACGAAGAGATTCACCGCGTTCGTCCTCCGTCATAACAGTTTTTCCTTTATATCTATGGGTGATCTCATCACTGCAACATCCAACAAGCAGATGGGTGCTTGGGAACCTGCATATACAATTTAATCTTATAAGAAAGTTGTAGCGAGCATGGCAGATAACAGACACAGATAAAATGAGAAAAAGAAAGAACCATCTATACAAGCCATGAACCGATGCACGCATTACCAAAAGCAAATGGTTAAAATTCAAAAAGCATTTCCGGCTTAAGTGCCTATAAAATGTCAAAATGAAACATAAATTATAAATTTAACATGGAAATATTAGCTAAAGCTCAAATTAGAAGAAAACAGCAGAAGACTGACCAAACCTAACAAGGAAAAGAAGATCTACTAAAAGACTACGCTAGAATTTTGAAAATGCATAATTCAATATAAATATACATCACCAAAATTAACTTTAGTGAGCAAAGAAGGATAAAAATCAATCTCATGAAAGGTACGGATAAAGATAAGGAATAACAACAAAAGACATAGAGATGCAGTTATAACGCCATATCATTCATATTTGAAATGAATTTCCCCACATAACACAAATAAAACATAAAAAAAAAGATAAGCCCAAATAAGTAGAACTTGAAACTTCCTAGAAATAACAGAATTCAATCAAAACTTTGACAAATTTTCACATACAAAACAGAGGAAAGGCGCTAAAAGAGGCAACCCAGAAAATTAACGGATCACAACAGGTATGCAAAAGGTATTTCGCTAATATAATTGAAAAAAAAAACATGGAAGGGGACGGAGATAAACAGTTTCTTGGCTTGCTCAAGGGAGCGAGCGTGGCCGAAGTGGAAGAGATCGTAGATCCCATCAGCATAGACTCGAACAGGAGGGTCTGGCACATTCTCATCAGAGCTCCCGTTCGAATGTAAAATGGTGGCATCCTTGGGCTTAGGTTCCCCCATTCAACGATTCGAATCGCCAGTCACTGGACTACGGCAGTGATTCAACACTACCGACGTGCTCAGAACACCGTTTATATTTCGATTACTACCATTTGTAAAAGAATTCTTAACATAAGAGTATTTGTAACTCCTTTTGGATTTCCCAAGTGGAAAAGACCACTTTGTATTATAATTAGTTATATTCTGAATATTTGTAATGTGTTTTAAGGTAAGCTTGCTTATATATATATATATATATATATATATATATATATATATATAAAGAGTATTTGTAACTGTTATGGCTTCTCCAATGTACCATTTTTTTTCTTTTAATTATCATTCTTTTATTCACCATTTTCATAATTATTGCTATTTTAATATTAAGTTTACTATATATAGTTATTTTTACATATTTCTTATACATTTTACTGATGTAATTGATTAAAATAATTATTTTATTTTAAAAAAAATGATACAACCAATCACATTAATAGAATGTCAAAAAAATACACAAAAATAACTGAATATAGAATTTTTGCTAAACATAAAGAGCCCATTAATGTACATTGCTGGGATTTCTTATTCTCTAATGATTATTATTTATTTATTTATTTATTTATTTTTATGAATAATGATATATGTATATATTTTTTAGGTTGTCTGTTATCATATCAAATTTGTATGAGCAAGCAGGTCAACAAAGGAAGCAAATCTCTAATTGGTTTTGGTTATTGCTTTTAAGTAACTAATTAAGTATAATTAAATTAACACTTATGGATTTGCAAATTCTATAAATCCAGCCTACTCATGCTGTCGTTGAAAATTATTAGATATTTATGAAGTTTGTATGAGATATTTATTTTTTATCATAATATGTCTGTTAATATTGTGTTTCGCACGTATTTGGACCAGGCCCTGACAATTCGAGCCATCAGAGTTGGGCCTTGATCGTTGTTGTGTGGAGCCCTTGGCAGTGGTCCGGTGCGGTTGTACGGTGTCGGTTCGTACATCTATGATGATGAACAATATTTAAATGCATAAAATAAAAAAAGATAAATATACAGATTTACGTAATTCGACACTAGGCCTAAGTCCACGGGAGTTTGGGGAGGGGAGATTCCACTATAATAAACTTGTTTATAATCTCTCAAAACTTCTCATTTCTCATTGTACAATAAAAGCTGCAGATCTATTTGCAAAAGGAGAAGTTCTCTCTGGAGCTCTCAAGTTAAAGAAAAAGTCGTAGAAGAACTCAAAAGTCGAAAGAAAATTCAAAAGTCTGAAAGAAGTCGAAGTTGTCCAAAAAAAAAGAGTCCCAAATTCGTATGTTCCCCTTGCCTTTTATCTCCTACCCATTTGCTTTAAGTCATTTTTCTCTAGTACTTTGTCTTCTGGTGAGTTCCCCCCAATGGCTGGGTCTAGGAAAAGTCCATGGGTCGGAGAAAAATTTCCTTACAGTCACTCCGCCAATTCATGTCAGACCTGTCCGATAGGAATTTCTTAGCCTATTTTCCATTCATCTCGCCTTATTCTGCTAGGTTGTCAGTTCTTTTGCTTCTCGGTCTTTAGGTGGGGTTCAAGCCCATTGACCCTTCATTTCGTCACTTTGTCCTTCCGGTTTCCTTTAACTTTCTTCAACTCTCATATTTCCTTTAGTCACGTTCCTTTCGCTCCTATTTCCTTAGCCGTCTTTCCTTTTGCTCCTATTGCTTTAGCTTCGTTCCCTTTGCTCTATTGTTTTAGCTCCGTTCCCTTTGCTCCTATTTCTTTTAGCTCCGTTCCTTTAGCTTCTATTTCCTTTAGCTCTGTTCCCCTTGCTCCTATTTTCTTTAGCTCTGTTCCTTTCCCTCCTATTGCTTTACCTCGCCAAGCCTTTTTTCTTTCCTTTCACTTTGTCACGCCACTTTTCCTTGGCTTTCCCTTTCATTTGCTCATTCATGCATTGTCAGAGTGTTAGTTTCTGTTGGTGAAGATTCATTCGATGGAGATTTCGCTAATGAAGATTTCGTCAATGGAGATTCCACTAATGTAGATTTTGTTGGTGGAGATCTTGTTGATGGAGATTTCGCTGATAAATATGTCGGGTGGCCGAAGGCCGACCCGCACTCCTCTGCAAGAGGGATAGAGCCGCCTCTGGCATGACTCGTCCCTTCTGCCTAGCGATGAGGTAGGTTGGAGCTAGTGGAGTTTCATTTGATGGAGATTTCATCTTCGAGGCGGTCAAGGGCTGACCCGCACTCCTCCACAATAGGGATAAGACAACATTTTAAGCTTACCTTTCCTTTTTTGCCTCACGAGGAGGTAAGTTGCTACTGGTGATTTCGTTGATGTAGAGTTTGTTGGTGGAGATTTTATTTTTAGGTGGCCATGGACCTACCCACACTCCTCCACGAGAGGGATAAAACAGTCTTAGGCATTACACTCATCTCTTTCATCTTGTTGAGAGGTAAGTTGTTGATGGCAATTTCGTTGATGTAGAGTTCGTTGGTGAAGATTCTATCTTCGGGTGGCCATGGGCCGACCCACACTCCTCCGCAAGAAGGATAGAGCAGTCTTAGGCATTACACTCATCCATTTCACCTCGATAGGAGATAAGTTACCGATGAAGATTTCACTGATGTAGATTCCATTAGTGGAGATTTTGTTGATGAAGATTTCACTATTCATGTAGCCGAAGGTTGACCCGCACTCTTCCATGAGAGGGATAGAGCAGCTTTTGGTATTACACTCGTCCATTTCACCTCGCGGAGAGGTAAGTTGCTAATGAAGATTTCGCTGATGTAGATTTCGTTGATGGAGATTTTTGTCTTCGAGTGGCCAAGGGCCGACCCACACTCCTCCTCAAGAGGGATAATGCAACCTTTAAGGCCTACCTTTCCCTTTTGCCCCACAGGGAGGTAAGCTGTTGATGACAATCCAATTGATGTAAATTCCGTTTTTCAAGTAGTCTAAGGTTGATCCACACTCCGTCGCAGGAGGGATAAGACAATCTTTAGGCTTACATTTTCATTTATTACCTCAGGGGGGCAATTCGCTAATGGAGAGTCCATTCTTCATGTAGCCGAAGGCTGGCCCGCACTCCGCCACATGAAGGATAATGCTACTTTTAGGTCGACCTTTCTATTTGTTACCCCAAAGGGAGGTAATTAGGACAGTAATGTGGCTGGTCCGCTCCTTCACTGCGATGGGGTCAAGGTAAGTTTTTCAGGCCGCCGGGAGGGCAGGACTCACTCTCCATCGTGAGAGGAGTAGAACGGCCTTCCGCCCAGTTCTCCCCTTTAGTCCTACGGGAGGTACACTGTTGGGGCAGTTTGCAACTGGACCTGCTCCTGCCCGTTGACATTGTAAGGAATGGTAAGTTACTGATGGAGATTTTACCTTTAGGTAGCCAAAGGTTGACCTACACTCTACTACAGGAGGGATAAAACAACCTTTAGGCCTACATTTCCTTTTGTTATCCTGCGGGGAGGTAATTCGGATAGCAATATGGCCGATATGCTCATTCACCGCGTTAGGGGTCGGTAAGTTATTCGAGCCACCGTGGAGGCTGGGCTCGCTCTTCCCCTAACGAGGAGGTTGAGCCACATGCTTACCTATCATCCTTCGCGGGGAGGTAATTTATTCGGGCAATTTGTAACTAGATTTGCTCACATCCGTTGATATCGCAGAGAAGGGTAAAGTTAGGTCAGGCCAGCGCTGAACCCAATTTTCGTTGCGGCAGAGATTGGGTTAAGTTGTTCGGGCCCCCCCGGGGAGGGGGGAAGACTCGCTCTCCATCGCGGGAGGGGTGGAACAACCTTAGGCCTAGTTCTCCCATTTGGTCCTGCGGGAGGTACACTATTCGGGTAGTTTGTAAAAAGACCCGCTCTCGCCTTTGACGCTCACAAAAAAGGTAAGTTCGGACATCGATATAGCTAGTCCGCTCTTCACCGTGATAGGGGTCGTGGTAAGATGTTCAAGCCGCCTGGGGGGCAAGACCAATGTTTTGAATACCGTTTCGGTGACCGTTTCAATCAAGATATTGAAACTAGATATTTCGATACCGGTATTGTTTCAGAATAGTTTATATATGAATAAATTATATATATAAATATATGTAAAAATTATATTCCAAAATAACAATCTATATATGAATAAATTATATATAAATTATATATATAATTTATAAATAGTTTGGTCTGAATTATGGGTCCAAAAATGAGGAAGAAATGAAAAAAGAAAAAAGTAAAGTAAATGCCAAAATCTGAAATATTAGCTGAAATCCAAAATGTATTAGTTGATACAAGCCGATACGACCGAAATTCTGATCGGTATGAAACTATATCATTTTTTGTACTGGCTACTAGGCCGGTACGGTATATTTCAACCGTATTGGCTGGTATGAAATGAAATTCAAAACTATGAGCAGGACCAACTTTCCATCGCAGGAGGGGTAGAATGACCTTCGGCCCAATTCTCCCCTTTGATCTCGCAGGAGGTATGCTGTTCGGACAGTTTGCAACTGAACCTACTCTTGCCCATTGACATCGCAGGGAAGGTAGGCATTAACTTGATGATGATTTTGTCATCGAAAATTGGAGATATCGTGTCAAGTCGTACAACTGGTATTTCGCACCACAGAAAATAATTGCATTAGTAAAAAAGAATTCACATAAGTTTTGAAGGAGAGAAACTGAAGCGTTTAGCTGCCAAGACTGATTTTCACTTGCTGTTGTTTGCTCGCTGCTTGACCTAAATTGCCCGCATTTGTTTTGTCGTTTCTTCTCTTCATTGCTCCTCATTTTTATTTCCATTTCTTCCTCTCATTTTTTCCTCTTTTTTTGGTTATTGTTTGTCAACTACTTGATTGAAATTGTCCACTGCTATTTGTCCTTTCTTTTCTTCATTGCTCCCTATTGTTGTTTGTCATTTCTCTATTTTTTCTCTCTCTCCTTCATAGATGAGGTTAGTCCGAGGGGATGAAGAACAGGCGATTGATGAGTTGTTGGTGACCAATGCTCTAGCTGTGGGGTCTAGATGTCTTTGGCTATTGTCCGTGATGCACATGGTCATGAAGTGCATCCATTGGCCGTGGTGCACATGGTCGACGTGCAATGTTTGTGTTTCCTACGTAATGCACATGGTCGTGAAGTGCATCCACTGGCTGTGGTGCACATGGCTGTGAAATGGAGTCGACATGGTGAGTCTGTCCATGAGTTGGCTAACAAGTGGACCACAACTGTTAGTCTGTGCACTGGGGGGGGGGGGATGGCCGACGTGTAGTGGCCATGGTCTTGCCCGCCAAGCATGGCCGACATGTAGTGGCCGTGTAGAGGAAGTCGTGGAGTTCCTGCTCATGGCATGGTAGAAGAGTGCATCCACTGGCCGTGGAGAGGGGTCATGGACAGGCACCGTGGAGAACGAGAAGTAGTTCTACCAGCGGAAAAGGAGGTAGTGGTTGACCGCGTTGTCTGCGGAGTGCATGGCGGGGCTAGGATGCCGTGAAGGTTGGTTATGTTCATGAGACTACGTACCAAGTGAAAGAGGCTGCCAGTAGTTGAGAATGGTCGACGTTCAGTCCAGCGCGGACAGACGACATCAGCGAGCCAAATGGTGGCTTCCGGTGCTGCCCTCTTGCTATGCCACTGCGGGGCCGTGGCCTTTTATCCTTCCATCACTGCGAGTCGAGGTGTGAGGCCTCTGGTAGCCTTTGGCCAACTTCGGTGGTCGTGAGTAGCTCTAATGGGGATAGATAATGTTGGTAGGCTAGTTGGCTGCTACTGGCGTCCCTCCCTAGCCGTGTCATGACTGGGCCGAGCTCTTACTATGTGAGTAGGGGAGTGCCCCACGGTTCCTCCGTACATGGCCTCTCGCCGGTGTATGCCGGGGAGGTTGCCATCAGAGACCACTGGTGGTCCGAGCAGAGGCCATCAACAAGTGGTCTGGGCTCCCAACTAGGTGCAGCGAGCTAGTAGGTGCATGTTGCCATGCACTCAACGTGGTATGTGCATGGCACTATTCATGCCATGCACGGCCACCTCCATAGTGCGCTGTCCACTGTGCACAGTGGACACTTGGCCTTTGTCGCAAGAGTATTCGGTGTATCTCGGCCTTTCTTTCCTTGTAAACCGTGATGTCATGGGTAAGTATTTGCAGTTCAAGTGGCCAAGGAGTTTAGGTTCCCAACCCTACGCACTGTGTGCATGGAAAGCACTTAAGTGCACTGCACTTAATTGCCTGGGTGAGAGAAAGTTCACTCGCCCATTTTCTGCAGTAGTACTTTCATGAAAATAAAAATCGAAAGATTGAGAACACTTATTTGAGAGAGTTTCATCTGCTCCTTTGGAGATAATTTAGTATGTTGGAAAATCATCTTTCTTCCGCTTCTGGTCCCATAGAAAAATCTTCAATGGCGTACACAAAGAAAAATCTTGTTCTTGACTTCCGAGTCGACAGGAATGGGTTGCCGCAGGCATACGAAGTACACGTAAAATATATAACAATCCCACAGACGGTGTCATTGTTAATATTATGTTTCGTACGCATTTGGGCCAGGCTCCGACAACTCGGGTCTTCAGAGTTGAGCCTCAATCGGTGTTGTGTGGAGCCCTCAATAGTGGTTCGGTACGACTGTACATTGTTGGTTCTTACATACATGGTGATGAACAATATTTAAATGCAAAAAATAAAGAGAGATGAACACACAGATTTACATGGTTTGACACTAGGCCTACGTCCACGGAGGTTTGTGGATGAGAGATTCTACTATAATAAACTTGTTTACAGTCTCTAAAAGTCTCTCATTTCTTACTATATAATGGAAACTACAGATCTATTTGCTGGAGGAGAAGTTCTCTCCGAAACTTTTAGGTTGAAGAAGAAGTCATAGAAGAACTCAAAAGTCGGAAGAAAACCCAGAAGTTCGAAAGACGTCGAAGTCATCCCAAAAAATAGAGTCCCAAATCTGTAGGTTCCCCTTGTCTTTTATCTCCTGTCTTGATTTGCTTTATGTCACTTCTCTTATTTTCTCTCTTGACAATTTGTTTTTCCTTACTTTATGTCAAATTTTCATTTTTCCTCTCCTGACATTGCTTTTTCATACCTCCTAACACCCTATGCCTTTAGACCCTTATTGTCCCTGATTCTTCTCTAATACTTTGTCTTCTAGTGAGTCCTCCCAATGAATGGGCCTAGGAAATTCCATGGGCCGAGAAAAAATCCCATTACAATGTCAATTAAAATTACTTGAATAAGCATTATTTTCAATTTATATGACCTTTGATAATGGGATGAGATATCACACATTTGTATTCTGAAAACAGTTAATAATAAGTAATGTTATCTATCATTCTTTTTACAATAGAAAATGATACTTGGCCTCATGAATTTGTCCCTTTAAAATTATTGCTCGAGTATTTTATTTTATTTTTTATTTTTTCTTAATGGTTAAGGAAACGATAATTAGTGAAGTGGTGCATTTTTTTTTATTTTTAAAAAATGTTTTCAAATGTTTAAAAAATAATTTAAAAAAAAAAAGAATAAAAAATATAATTTGCACTAATGGTAAGTTTAAGGAGGCAAACTCATGGGATTGAGTAGTGGCATCATTTTACAATCATTTCTCACCATTTGATAATTTGTTACTAAGGACAGGTTTGGATAAAGAGAAGAGATGAGACGAGATGATATGATTTTAGATTAGTTGAATAAAATATTATTAGAATATTATTTTTTAATATTATTATTGTTTTGAGATTTGAAAAAATTAAATTTTTTATTATATTTTATATAAAAATTTAAAAAAATTGTAATGATTAAATAAAATGAGATGAAAGTATTTTTATATCGAAACAAACCTAAATGATTGGAGTACTATTTGTTATGCCAAACTTGTGAACCACATGAAATAAGAAGTATGACAAATAAAGTTTTTCCTTAATAATTACTCAGTGGTCACTTGACATCAGTCAAGATGATAATAGAATGACGTTGCATTAATTTCGAGCGTAGAGATCAACGAAACCTTACTACTTAGATTTAGGTTATGCTTAAGATTTAGCAATCTTGGGCTCTTGGCCTTGCCTTTTTTCTTACACCTATTAAGTAATGGCGGTATTTATCGTCATGAAAGGTATCTTGGGCTCCGAACTCCAAAGAATCCACGACCCCCATAACGCAACATGATCTCCAAATTCTCAATTTACTATTGCCTTCTTGGGCTCCAACGTCACCGGGCTTGGAATAGGCGCTATTTTTCCAAGCATATATGGCTCAAGGTTAAGCCATAACTCTTTGAAAACTTTATTGCTATTTATATGAAGATAAATGTTACAGTCACGATAAAATTTTATAATAATAAATTTATAAATTGACATAATTTCATATAATATATTAGATTTATTTTATAATAAAAATAATTTTATAATTTAATGTATCGCATCAATTTATAGATTTATTTTTATAAAATCTATTTATGGATAAATCATTTCTCTTTTACAAAAAATTCACACACGCACGTGAGACAAGTATGTGTTGGTGATGATACCGTCCCATAACGATGAGCATTGAAGTATATCATGAGAATAAGGTGAGACCAAAATGAACGAGATATTTGAGTGGGAGAAGTTAGAAAAATGCAATGAAAACTCATTTTCTAATCAGATCATGAGAAACTAGAGTGCGCAAGCGTCGCACGCTCATTTTAAAAAATAGCGAGCAAATATGATATTTATATAAAAAAATTAATTTTTTAATATTAGACATTTCTCTTTTTTAAAATGAGTGCACAACGCTTGTATATTACATAAATGTATCTAACATTATTTATTTTTTAATAGAAATATATGAAAACCTTATTACTTCATAAATATTGCATCTACCATTACATTCTGTCCACAGACAGAAATTTCTAATTTTCCAAGACCTTGGCCTTTTTAACCAAAAATCTTTCAATGGCCGGTGTTTATAATCTAATGGTATTTTTAACCGAAATATATACTTTAAATGGGTATGTGATGGTCTAAACGTAAGATCGATGCCAAATTATTCCCTTTTTATTACTTATATTTTTACATGAGATTAATGTTCCTATTTTAAAAAATAAAAATAAAGCATCGGTATTTTAAATTATGAGTAGGGGTGTAACCGGTCCGGTTCGGTCCGGTTTTGGACAAAATCTTGGACCGAACCGGTATGACCGGTTTTGTATTTTTCAAAACCGATTACGCACCGGTTATACTCCTAAACCGGTACTTCCGGTTTTACCGGTTTCCGGTCCGGTCCGGTTTTCCGGTTTTTTTAAAATGTAAGTTTGACATTTTGTCATTAAAAATATGTTTTAAAAAAACTGTTTTAAAAAAATATGTTATACTTTTATTAATCTATATTAGACTATTAATATAACTATAACTATAGTCTATATTAGACTACTTTTTTATTTTTTGAAGGAGTCTATATTAGACTATTAGTACAAGTTATAAATTTATATATTAGTATAGCTATATATTAGTATTAGTGATAAACTATATATTAGTATAGCTATATAAAACATGATCAATTACATTTTCATTTTTAAGATTAAACTTTTATTTTATAATAACATTATCTTATATATAATTATATTAATAGTATATGATCAAACAAATTACAAATGTTCATATTTAAAATTAACATTTAATGTTATATTTTATAAATTATAATATGAAATTATTTCATATATGATATATAATTATATACAAAAATTTCACATATAATTATACATTATATATAAAACTTATATATTTAATATATATAAAATATTTTGTATAATTTTAATTTTGTATAAAACTTATATATAAAATATTATTTTTTATATTTTTTTATCAACCGGTTCGGTCTGGTCTAAAAAATCCTAAAATCGGAACTGGACCGGTTCCAACCGATTTATGAATTATAAGAACCGGTTTTGGACCGGATCGATTCAAAATCGGTAAAACCGGTCCGGTCCGGTTCGGACCGATTTATTGGTTTTCCGGTTTAAATTTACATCCCTAATTATGAGTAGTTAATCTTCTCGCTCTCCCCTGTTTTACGAAACAAAAAATCTAATAATTTCTATACGTCAATCTCAATTATTCATGCTTATTTATTTATTCACCTTCATTCACGTGATCCTACAAAGAATCATCGTCAGTCATGTATTATACATTTGAATTAAGACAGAAACTTTTGACCAATGCTTGATGACAAGGTGGGAGATAAAAACAGCAAAGCAAACATGAATTTCCGCATCTTGGAAAAGTCGAGGGGGGAATAAAGAAGACCATGAGGAGGTTTCACACCCAAAAAGAGTGGAAGGCTAGCTTATAAGAGAGAGCTAATGGTATTTTATTTTATTTTATTTTTTATGTCGGATAACCTCTCTAAGATAGGTCCTTCGGATCTATCCTGCAGAGTAAATCTCGATTTTGAGCACCACACCCTCAAAATTTTTTTTACACGAAATTGGTCAAATCACTGACTTTTCACCAAGGGATGTAGCCCCTAGAGATTGTTTGCACACAAGAAAATTTGAACCTTAGACCTTAGGGAGTATACCCCTAAGCTCAAAGCCTTTCTCACTTGAGCCAACTCCTGGAAAACTCGCAAACTAATATAATTTCATATGATATGCTGTTTTATGAGTTTACTTTTGTATGATTTCTTTATGATTGTAATACTTATAACTATTTTTTCTTTTTATTTTACACAGAGCTGTAAAAATAGTTATTAAATAGATCGTGTATCTACCATTACTCTATGGATCGAAAATATTCAAAAAGATTCCGATTAGTTGCTAGTCTCCACCTAAACCTATTCTGATCACCATAGTTTAGAAATTACATATCCGCGAGTTTTTTTTTTTTTGAATGTATGATTGATGACACTGTGATAAGGTTGAGATTAATTAGGTGCCTAATGATGCTCTCTCAACCAATAAAAGATTGGTGTAATCTTTTAGTGAATCAAAAGGCACCCATTTTAATTCAAATTAGCAAGGATTGGGGTTCATTTGACTTTGCGAAGTGCAAGTACTTTTCCTTTTGAAATGGGCCCCATGATGAGCTCGCATTCACCCCCTCTTCCCAACCCATTTCCCACTCAAAGTCGATCCATGATCTATCCCTGTCATCCAAGTTTAATTTAGAGAAAGCACAGATGCTTTCCAACATCACGTTTCCTTTTCGTCATTAATTCCAGCTACGCACATTTTCCATTAATTTCAGGAGGCCAAGTGCCAACCAAAATCACTACTATTTTTCGAAAATAACGTAAGAACCGTTCGTGAATAATCTTGGTGTAATAGGCTCTTTTACAAGTGAAAATACAAATTAAGAATGATCTTAAAGACAAGATTGAGTTCCTTGGTGTAAAAGAGCCTGTTAAAGTTGACAAACTTCTAATTTTGGTCAAAGAATATTAACATTTTGCCAATTTTTCCCTTGTTTGGCCAAACGGCTAGAGAAATGAATTTTCTTCATGTACTCGATCGAACACCTAGCTAGGCTTTATATATAGTATGGAAAAAAAAACTCCCATGCTACATTTTGCATGTTTTCATTTTTTATTGTGTTGTTGCAACGTTAATAACGGGGTTGTTATTTTATCCTGTATCCTCTTTTCATACTCCTTTTAGGCTTGATTTGGTTTTTCAAACCTTTCAAACCATCTCATCTCATAATTTTTTTATTTAAAATTTTCACTCTCCTCTCTCAAAATTTCATAAAATTTTAATTCAAAATATTTCATTACTATTCATAAAGAAGATTTTTATCCTCGATCAATTTTGCAGACCCCTTGTGCACGAACAAAGCTGTACGTCATGCTACGAAAAAGTAAAACGAGGCATTTTGTTGAAGAGAAATGAGGTCGTGTGGCGTTCTGAGCGGGAGAGAAAAATGGGGAACACAAGTAGGAATTCACCATAATAATCATCGAGAATTCACCATACTCGTGGAAAAAAAAAGTTCTTGAGATTGATAAGCAGATCCCTACCATAACAAATTAGCAAATTCACCATACACTTATCTATCTTCGTAAAATCATTGAGAATTTACCTTCTTCCTTTGTGTGATATTTTTATTTCTTTCTTTCAACTATACTGTAATTGTTTGTAGAGAGTCCTATACTGGGTGGGGACTCGGGTAGCAGGGTGTTGGAGAGCTCCAACGATGTGGCTGCAGCCATGGCAGTGGCCGTGACAGCTCACAAAGGTGTTGAGGCTGGCGGTGTTGGATCAAACTTCGATGAAGAAGACGTCTGAATTTATTTTCCTCTTTTCTTCCAAGTGTTTTTGTTTACATTTTCTGTGTTTGCATTATTTCTATTTTCCTCCATTATTCTCTGTTTGTTTTATTTTTTTCATCTAATGTATTTTCAATCTTTCCGTCGTGGAACATAGGGGCTTAGCATTTTTCAGATTTACATTGTTTAAAACTTCAGATTTAAACAATGTAAATATGAAATTTTCTTTGCAACCAGTAAACTATAAATGTCAATAACCCTAACCTTTGTGATACTAGCAAGACTTGGAACCGAATACCACTTCACTGAACATTATTCCCATGGCGAGACATAGGTGATGTCCTCCTTTATTTCCTTCCTTCTTTCTTTCTTATTTATTTTTTTATAAAAACAAATTGACGTCCACCACGTCAGTTCTGTCCACAATTTCGTGCACAAAGTGAACTGTATGTAGCAAAACTGATTCGTAAATTATTTCACTACTATTTATAAATTTCTCAACCTATCTCATCTGTGTAATCAAAAGAGGCCTCATAATATATTTATTCATTATTTTCTTATTAAATTAAAAGTTCCCTTAATTTGATATGGGGTGCCTAACCTGAAATATTTATAAAACCAAAATTGAGATATTAATATATATCATTGTAATCCAAAGATAATTTATTTTCATTGAACGAAACTCCGAAGCAGAGTTTATAATACAGCTCAACAGAACTTCAACCATGATATTTTTTTTTTTTGAATAGTTTCAACCATGATATTGTCTTTAGAATTTAAAATAATTGAAATCGTATATTAGTACTACATATATATTATATATTTTTCTTACTATAATTCATATTCTCATAATTTCATTGTCACGATGATAATTCACTAAATTGAGTGATTCTATATACAATTATGAAGTGCATAAACGCAACGTAATGGCTTTAAAAAAAGTGGAGTCTACTATTAAAAAATTAATTTTTTCATGTGGGTCTTATGTTTTATTCATTATTTTCAAAACAATTACGTAACGGTTGCACAATTTACAGTTGCAAATTATATCATTTTCTCTTCTACTCGTCATCTCAGTTTTCATCATCCTCTCATTATCTCATGATGTGGCATTAGATGATTGAATATTATTTTTTATATTTTATTTGTTAATCTATCATCTAATGCTACATCATAGGAGTATGAGAGGACAATAAGAAAATGGATAATGAATATATTTTTTCTTAAGGAAATAAACAATCAGATAATTTTGAGAGAGATCAAAAAGGAAATTAATTATACATCATTAATAAATCAAGTTAGAACACTGAATTAATAATGCTTATGATAATCTTACAATTTGTCCCATTTGAATTTAGAATTTATCTTAATTCATCTCATCTAATTATTATAATTTTTTAAAATTTTCACACAAAATATAATAAATAATTCAACTTCTTTAAATCCCAAAACAATAATAATAATAATAAAAATATTGTAACAATATTTTATTTAACTTTCACTTTTTATATTAACTTATTTCATCTCACTCACTATCCAAACATATCTTAAACAATATAGAACAACGCGTGATGGGTGTAAAAAAAAAAAAAAAATAGTTAAAGTCAATGAACAACTTGTGCACTCAAATGGCCGAGATCGAATATTAATCATCGCAAACTTAGAAGGAAAACAAACACAAACCCAAAACCAAATGAAGGGAAGCATGAATGGCATAAAATTTAGGCAGGCTCGTAACCTCCGCTCGGTAATTCAGCAAATTCCTAAGTCCCAACTCAATAGCAACCAAAGTAGAAAAAAAAATGGTCATGAACCCTACGGATCCAAGGCCAAGTGTAGCCGACAATATTGCTATCGAGTGAAAAGGATATACATATACATGCAGTAATTTACATTGGTCAACAATTTCTCCCTACAACAAAGTCAGTATACCTAACTTCTTCTTTCTGTCTTTATCAAAACATTAAACTGTTACTCCTATTCTCATTGGAGGAGCTAGATGGCCTAGGCACTTGGAAGGAGGATGAAACGCCCTCCATCACAAACCCATCGGAGACCCCTGCGTTGGAGGGTCTTGAGCTGCTAAGTCTTTGAAGAAAAGCATCCCCAGGTGCGTTGTTGCTGCCCAACGAAAACATGTATTGCTGACTTTGCGGTTGGTACAGCTGTGGTTGAGGCTGCAGATGATGGTATCCGCGACCCGGAGGCAACATCATTGCAGTAGGATTATTAACATAAGCTTGACGGCCGGCTGCTCCTAACCCAAAACCAAAGTTTGGTGCACCGGGGTGCGCCCCGGCAGAGGCAAAGGTCGCACTAGGACCACCGGTGAATTGTTGCACCATGGCTCGGAAATTGGTGGTGTCTGTGTTGAGCAGCGTAGTAGGGGTTCGTCGAGAAGCCCTAGACCGCCTGCGTATGGGCTTGGAGACACGGCCATCGGGGCTCAAGCGGTGACCAGTACTCATGTTTGAGCTAGAGGTGCCAGCGCCGCCGGAGCCGAGTGGAGTCATCAACGTGGCGACGGAAGTGACAGTGGAGGTGACAACAGTGTCATCAGATACTCGAGTATCGAGCAGATCAGGCTGCGGCCGAGATGCGGCGTGGCCCGGAGATGTCTCCTGACTAGAAAGGTTATGGTGATAGAATTGGAACCAATCTCCAGGGCCCGACATGGTCTGGCTCATGGCCGGCCGAGAGAATAACTACGTGGTAATGAGAAATGAGGGGAACAGCTTTGGCACTGATCTCTAATCTCTCTTCCTTTGGTAAGAAGGAAGGAAAAGAGCATATGGTTTCCCTATTTATGGTGGTTTCAACGTGGTCAAAGCGTGACTTTTAAACAGATCTAGACCCTTGGTTTGGTGGGGAACAAAACAAGCAAAAAACACAAACGTAATTAGAGGAGATCAGATTCCATGGCACGTGACGCAGTACGTGTGGCTGTGGGAGAGAAACGTTTGGCATGAGTCATCTTGAGCACGACGTTTATGTATGTGGGACCTGGGAGGCGTGTTTCTGGAAGGTCATTTTTGTGGCAAAATTAGCTGAAAGCTTTCGAGGATTAATCAGAACATTGCCATTGGTTTCAATAAAAATTAATGTATTTTTAAAATTTAAAGAAATGTAAATAAAATTATCTATAAATAAAAAGTCATTGGCTTCAATGTAAAAATTTAAAAATATAGTGTTCATCATCAAAAATAATATTTTATTATAAAAACTAAAACCAACTTATTTTCTACATAAACAGTATAAAGTAATATAATAGCTTATTCTTTAAATAATAACCTAATTAAATTCGTATAGAGTTAATACTATAAAGTTATAGCTACAGTAATTTTTATTTGTTATAACAATATAATATGATATTATTAACTAAAAAATCCGATTCTCCTATTTAATTCTAGACCAATAAAAAAAATTATCGATATTATTTGGAATGCCTTTCGTTTAATTTTTTATTATTAATCGTTGGACTTTTTTTAAATAGTATAATTATAAAATATGAAAAAAAATTAAAAAAATTATTATTAAAAAATAATATTATATTATTATTTTAATAAATCTAATAATTAACTTCATGTCAAGTTATGCATAGAAAGATTTTAGATTTAAGAAAAATATATATTTTAAAGATGACTTTGAAGAAGGGAATAGCAATGTTCTCGCCAGGGGTTTCCTCGAAGGTGCTAAAGTCACAAAGCTATGTGCTCGGATGACATCATTAGCCGGTGGCCCCGTCAGCATTGGGACTCGTTGGGGTTGGTGGACTTGGGAGACTTTTATCACAGTCTGCCTATAACTTTTATTTATCATTTAGGTCAGAGGAAACAACCAAGTACCTTCCATTTCCAATCCCTCAATATATATATATATATATATATATATTACTTTAATTTATGGGTCACTCTCATTATGTTATTTATTAGTGTTTCCTTTTCTTTTGGTAGATAAATAATAAATTAATGAACTTTAATATAATTAATTAAGAAATATTTTAACTATTAAAAAAATTATAAAATTATATATATTTATTTTTATGAAATTGTAAGGCTTATCTAATTAATTTATTTGTATTATTAAGAGGAAGAGGAAAATGAATAATCGGGTACAAATAGTTGGACTGTCCTTTGGGTTGTACTATTCAACTTATGACAATGCTAGAGTCACATCTGGTAGCTACCGTTAGGAGCTACTGCTAGTTCTAGCACGTGTCTTTTTATGTGTTTTTTTTTTCAGTTATTTTTTATATAAGTTTTTTAATATTTTTAAAAAATAAAATAAATTTAAAATGTTAATAAAAAGTACTTCCTTAATTATAAAATAAAAAAAAATTATTTCTTTAATCAAAAAGTAAAATATTTTTTTTTATTTTACTTCATGATTAAGGAAGTATTTTTTAATAATATTATAAATTTTTTTATTTTTTAAAAATTTTTCAAATTATTAAAAAATCTATATAAAAAAATTAAAAAAAACACATAAAAATACAGGTTAGAGCCAGCGGTAACTCTCAACGAGAGCTACCAGCTGTGACTTTAGCATTATTCACATCTATATAAATATATATTTATATATATATATGTATGTATGTATAGGAATAGTACGCTTAGGCTCAACGACTTCTTGTACCTGCCTACCTGTAAAATTTAATATTGAGGTTGACTGAGGTATGGTGGCCATTATCAATCATACAAAATAAAATGGGAATTAAAAGAATATTTTGTATATATTTAAATTATCATCATTTTTTTAAAATTTTCATTTCAAATGACTAAAACAGTCAATTCTGACCTGACTGTCACGATTATACCATATATATATATATATATATATATATAGGTTCTGGTTTTTGTCGATTTTAATTAAGGGTGCAAGTTGTTAATAATTGGTACGTAATATTAGATGCAAATTCAGCTTATTATAAGAGTGCGAATTGAAAATGTTTTATAATTTAGGAGATCAGATAGAGCGATCATGTGTGAAACTGTTAGAAATACTAGATCAAAGTATACAGCGGAAGCGATATTACCTTATTGGAAATATCTCGGATCTAGTGCAGTTGTTCCACGGATTCTCCAGGGTCGTTCGTCCACGATTTTCACATCGATGGTGGAGTGTGCTACATGGTAATACCAGAGCAACACTCACACATTCCACAGCCTAGATGCCATGACTAGAGAGAACCATTTGAGAGAGAGATCGTTCTTTTGTGCAAGTCCATAATTCAAAGAGGTGAAGAGCTATGTAAATAGCCCTTCTAATTGTAACCCCCGGCTGGCCCTTAATGGCCAGCCATCAAGCCTCATGAAGTGGTTCTTAAACCACTTCATAACCTTCAAGAGAAGGCCAAGGGGTGCCCACTATGGGTGCCCCTTTCTTACATCTCCCACTCACACATAGTGGGCAAGACCCCAGGTCTGCATCTCTCAATATGTTCTCAATCTTGTTCATACTGGCAAATAGACCGTGCGACCATCGAGCACAGCTGTAAAAGAAAAATGGGAGCACTATACCAAATCTCTCCAAGAGAAGACCAGCGTAGCAACATCCCTAAAAGTGTCTCGTTATACCCCGACTCATTTGATCACATCAGACTAAGCATCCCTAATCCCTCTCGAGTCCAAATGACTCAGAGCAATGCTCAATCTCCAAAAAACATGATGTACTCACAACTATATTGCAACTCCCAAGAAGCAATATAACTTGCCGGCAATGAGTACACATCATTATCGATGTGTTACCAAATAGTCTTCCCTTTGCACTCATGTCATTTAGTTTCAGTCCAGTCGCTTTCCCAGCAATGCCTCTTTAGACCGCATCATTCATGGCCATAGATAACATGCCAAAGTAGCAGACACTAAAACATCAACCTCGTGACATAGTCAAAGGTCTCCTAAGGGCATAAATAAATTAAGGTCATCAATTATGACCTACAGGACTCACACGGTGAGGAAGTAGGGAATTATTCACTCACCTCTACTGTTGGTCGCAAAAGCACATGTAGTATGAAATACATGTTACGGTGGAGTTCTCTTTCAGAAGAAAGAGCGTATATCTAATCTCAATGCACCGTACAGATCTTAGTCTAGTCGCTATCTAAGCGCCTAACCCGAGTCCCTCCATTTGCTCGCTATCAAAGCGCCAAAGAGGATCTCGCATCTGGCTAAACCATAGGCTGCATGGATTGTGGGTAATCATGCACGGTCCTTTTAAATATGATGGACCTCATCTTAGCTCCCACTAAGGCGACATATCTTTTGTGTCTTACAACTTATTCCTCATTGGACAAGTACCGAGTGACACATTGTCTCATCTTTGCTCGCTACCCATTTGTAGCGCCAAAGGTGATCGCTCGTGTGAGTGAGTCGATCTAAACCTGTCAATATACCTTTTTCACCATAATTACTAAATTTATGGTGAATGTGTGTGCTTACCAAAAAATACTTCTAATCACGCCACATGATCATAGAACATATCAGTATCATGTGCACGACGAGCAATACTATGAGATAGAGAGAAATTACATGGTCAATTATTAAATCACAACTCTCAAGTGATGTTTAATGACCATTTCTCCCTATGCGCATTCTAATGTGTAGTAACTTTCCAAAACATGCTCCTATCAAGAGACTCTACTTTTATATATAAAAGTTATTTGCACAACTATGAAGTCAGCGACGACTCATCGCGAATCTCATTTGGGTCAAATTCACAATATAAACCTTAGATTCTAGTCAGCAAGTCTTACTGCAACTTTTAAGAATCTACAAGGTGACCACAAATGTCATTCAACAAACTTAATTTGCGACTTCAAGGTTTTATATAAATCTTTTGTACTCAACAAAAGCATGTAAGATAACCATACTTTATTTTTCATTAAGGGTAAAACGATTAGGCCCTTTGTCCCAAAGACAATTATAATAGTCTAGTCATTACTTTTAACGACAATCGCATCACAAACTTACTTAATCAAGTAAGTCATATTTACCCTCTAACAAAATTTTAACCTCTAACTCCCATGAGCAAACCATAATGGAAACACCAAATAGTATAGGCAAAACTAGATTCTTTAGTATTTTCCATCTCATTAATTGTCTATGGATTTTGAACAAGAGCTCGTAGAAACTGTTTTTCTCATAAATAGTCTCACAAGACATGAAGCCTGAGCTACTTTTCACAAATCCATGTCCATTACCTCGTAGTATGGACACCTCTTATTAGGCGACAATTAATTATCTAAGACAACCAGTTCGCAATATCTCTCAAGATGACACTTTTCTAAGACTGTCAACAACATTCAAAGAACCCCATTTAATTCAATAGGTCGTTTAATAAAAAAAACGACTAGGTACATTGGGTATCTTTGAATAGATGGTTCGTTTAGGCCGCATGTAAACAGCACCAGCAGCATTCATTAGCTTTATGCACCGAAATAATAGTAGCAATAATCATGCGCTCCAAGTACTTCATGCCTAAACATCACAAAAGCTAACCATCTAATTCTCCTATGAGAATCAATTATTTAACACCTTTAAGAAAAATGTTTCAATAAATATGCGATCAACAGCTATCTAAATGCAACTCAATTAGTGCCAAGAGATAGATCTATACCTCTATCAACTCCACTTTTCCTTTATCAATTAGATCAACAACCCCAGGCTGGATCATATAAGTGAAGCGAATCTAAGATTATATGTTAGGATTCCTACTATGTGAATTCAATACCTTTAGCGGAGCTATATTACAAATATTCTCTTCTAGTCTCTAAACGACGAGAGAATATTGATATAAAACTACCACGCTTTTTATGAGGATCCTTATATTCTATAACTTTTGGGAGTCACTATCACTAGTAGTACACCATCACTCAAATGTATACTCCAACTAGTTGTTGAATTACTCCCACTATTTTCGACGATCTTGTATAAAGAAATTTTTGAAAAAATTAAGGTTAAGGTAATGTGGAATGCAACATTTTTACAACGTGATTAAAAACATTCTTTCCAAAGATAAGTGTTTACAAAAATCCACAATTCCCCACCCTCGCCGAAAATACGAGTAATTTTCTTGACTCAACCAAAAAATGATCAAGCTTAAATCCTCTCGAATTCACGTTTGCACAAAATAGTCATTCAGCCTTTCTCAAAGGCGAATAAACTCAATCTAAGGACGGAAAAATCAAAATTAAGGCCGCAACACCATATTACATCAACCCAAGTGTGATATAAAAATTGTTTTGCACCATAATTTATTTATAACTCCATTCTCAGCAAGTCGTCATTAAACTGCGAGATAATTATTCTCATCATATAACTCATACGATTTCGATTAAAAAAATATATATATTTTAACTGAAAAAAATATAGTTTCCTTAAAAATATTTGGAATCGTATTTATATTATGAAACAATTTTTTATTATCCAAGTCCTTAGTGTGCATGTATAGGAACTTTCACATAGAAAAAGTTCATATTGCCTTTTCTCTTTGACTCTTCTAAACTAAGGAGAGGGATCTCATTAGCGAGAAAAACTTCAATTTCTCAAGCTTCACACCCATCATCCTATGCCTCCACGGCATATTGTAGCATATCATCTCTCCACTTGAGAAATAATATCACTGAGTCAATGAGTGACCATCAAACACTTAAAACCTCTTGAAATTCTCACTAACACCAGTGTTTTCAATGAGTCTTAAATCAAATTAGGTAGACTTCACTAATATCGCATTAAAAGCGCTAATAAAAAAACATCGTTTTGTGCAACAAATGCAGTATGTGATGTTTTAGCTGCTAACTAGCGATATATTCTTATTTCTCGCATACTCAATATTTTTCATATTCTCCAATCCACTATAGGAGAGAAAAGAAAAAAAAAAACTTTACGAGAAATTATCTTAACCTTAAACCTATCTTGCATCAGTGCAACCACGATCAAAATTTTTAGGTTAGGCTTTAGATGAGTCATACCTACTTATTTAGACTTTTTTGCCATAGTTACCATGCAAACCTCCAAGGTGCTTGGTATTACATTACTCTTAGGGGTTGCTCCAAAGTTTATATATCTGCAAGAACCTATTTGTTCTCACTAGAAAGAAATAAAATTTGAGCAAGATTACCAGTGCTAATACCACATAAAGGTGCACTGATAAAACCTTTAAAAAATGAATGTGCCAATCAAGAATGTCCTCAACAATCTTGCACACTCAAATTTTAATATCCTTACTTGTCAGACATACTAGCAAGTAGAGAGGATATATGTTTTATCTGTGAGTTAATCCAAGTGGCTTCAAGATTATAATGCTCAACCTCAAATATAGGAGCAATTTAATCTTTGCATCACCAAAAATAACGCACAACTTTTGTTATTACTCACAAGATTCTCAAAGGCAAAATAGTGGTTTAGCTCTTATTTGACAGTTGATCCCATCAACTTCTATAAAAATTGTAGTGCATGCGTCTCACGCACACTTCCAATTTTATTCTAGACCTTTCAGAGGTTTCACAATAATGATGGTCTAAGACTATCTGACACTGATAATAATCTTTATTTGTTTCCAACTATTGCTCATGGAGGAGATTAATGCGACGATTAAATCGCATAAATAATCTCTAGGCTTTCTTCTTGGTAATCTCAAAGTTACTAAACTATGCGCATATAATTGCACACACATCTAAGAAATTTGCCGCGTTAATCTAAATTAGAAAAAAAATAATTAATACACGTCGCAAGATCGAAAATTCGCTAAGCTTCCTAATCATCTCTTGCGCCTCAATGCGTAATTATTAATTTCTAACTTAATTTTCGCGCAAATTTATATTGTATAGGAGATTAATTCCAAATCAATCTCAACCATACTCCCACTAGGATAAGTAATCTACCGAGTCAGTCACATGTAAAATAATTTCTTCCTAGATCGAAGAAATCAATTTCAGCCAATCATAATCATGGACTAATCAAACTCAGGCTACTTAAATCCTTTATTTTATCACATTTTTAAAAAATTTGAAGACTAATTCTTAAAAATTAGCCTAACAATACAAGTGATAAAACTCACAATTACATGCAATCACAACACATGTACGAAAAATAATCACATCACATTTCATCCAAATAATTATTATTCACCAAAAAATAATAATCTAGGCAATTTATAATATAAAAATAAAAAGCCTAACAAATGTGACAAGATTTATCTCATTATCTCATGGCATGCATATATTCAATAAGTACGTGCAAAAAAAAATATTTCAAACAAATATTTTATGCTACAATAACATGTTGAATAAATAAATACAATCAGTAAACTTACCAATAATAAGCTCTAGCCCAAATGGTTGAGCTTAAATGTCCTTGTGTGAGGTCTTGGCAAATCACCATCCAAGCATTTTGCACAAAAAAAACATATGCCACTTAACTTTGGACAGCCAATGGGCCGCACCCACATGGTAGCCCAGTTGCTGTGCAAGCCTGAGCCTACTGGGCTTCTCGGCCCAGTTCTCTCAATGGCCTCTTATTTTTTTTATTTTTTTTATTTTTTAAATTAAAACAGATGGATTTAGCAGAAAACAAATTTACAAGGCTAGGCCCAAAGCTTGATTTAAAAAAAAAACACAATGGCCCAAATCCATTTTCCAGCCACATGTATATATCAACCCAAACAAAATTTAAAGCCCAAAGGCCATTTAATCACAAAAGAAATGAACACTACTGTTCATCTTCCTCCTTCAGCCGACGGTTACAGTTCATCCAAACAAAAAAAAATTTGTAACCGACGCCACAACTTGTAACCGACTATTGCTGCTTCATGTTGGCACGAAGATACTCGTTCGGCCACTGGTTCTCAACGGCCGCAGCACCGTGGGCAGAGAAGCACCGTGGGCTGCGCTGCACACGTTCGCAGCACGCAGCACTGCGGGAGGCAGAAACTGTCGCACCATCCGTGCGCAGCTCTTCCCGTAGCAGGGCTTGCCGTGCTACTCTGCGCGCAGCACCATAGGCGGTGCAACACCCAGCTGGTGCGCCCACGCTGCAGTGCTCGATGCACTTCGTAGCTGTGGCAGAGGCGCCCAGCCGAGACTACGAAGCTCCTGGCAGAGGCGCCCATCCAAGGCAGCGCCACCCCCACGCATTCCTGGCAGCATTCTTGAGGCGCTGGACTGCTTCAGTCCCCTTGTGCGCGGCTCTGTGTGGAGCAGAGCTCACCGCTCCCAAGTGGGCAGCTTTGTGCACAGCAGGACCAGCCTTGTCGCTGCTTCTCATTGTGGTGCAGCTGCTCTTGGTATGCAGTGCACCATCGCGCCGCTCCTCTTGGTATGCAGCATCAGCTCGCTGCACCTGGTGCGCGCTGCACACAGTGCAGGTAGGCAGCACCACCACGGTGCTGCATAGGCTATGCTTCCAACAGTTGAGCGCGATGCACCAGGCCATACACCCAGCTATCGCCACCTTCTCAGCCAACATCTGCTGCCGACTCCATAGCAGGCAGCTTTACTGCTGCATTTTGGAGAGCCCAGATCCTCTGCGCGCAGCAGAGTCTGCAGCACCACCATGGTGCGTGCTACTCTGCGCTCAGCAGAGGACATCGCCTCGGTGGAGAAGCGTGCGCCTCCATGGTCCGCGCAACCCTATGCTTTAACATGGTGCAGCGTTCAGCATGGGTGAGCACTGCACCACCAGTGCAGGTGGTTTGTACCCAGGCACCTGCTGCGGCGCTACTTGTCGCGCAGCACTGCTGGTTGCGCAGCACCACTTTGGCAGCGTGTGTAGCCAAGATAGATCCCTACATAAATGGTGGTCGCCACGCCGAGGCAGTAAGCACGGTACCCGTGTGGCACCACCCAAGCGATGCACATTACTGCCTCATATGGTGCAGTGTAGAGATCTGAAGAATCTCCACGTGCAGGGATCCGTGCTGCTTTGCGTGGGTGGTTACAGCCATTGCATGTGCAGTAGCGCTACCCCCGCAATGACCAACCTCGGCAGCTCAGGGTTACAAAACATTGGAATAAAAATTCATATCATAGAAAAAATATTCCATTAAAAGAAATCAGCACAACAAAGCATAAATCGAGAACAACCGATCAGCGTGCTCTGATACCAATGTTAGAAATACTAGATCAAAGTATACAGCGGAAGCGATATTACCTTATTGGAAATATCTCGGATCTAGTGCAGTTGTTCCACGGATTCTCCAGGGTCGTTCGTCCACGATTTTCACATCGATGGTGGAGTGTGCTACATGGTAATACCAGAGCAACACTCACACATTCCACAGCCTAGATGCCATGACTAGAGAGAACCATTTGAGAGAGAGATCGTTCTTTTGTGCAAGTCCATAATTCAAAGAGGTGAAGAGCTATGTAAATAGCCCTTCTAATTGTAACCCCCGGCTGGCCCTTAATGGCCAGCCATCAAGCCTCATGAAGTGGTTCTTAAACCACTTCATAACCTTCAAGAGAAGGCCAAGGGGTGCCCACTATGGGTGCCCCTTTCTTACAGAAACAGATAACCTTATTGCATCGATCTGGTCCAAAATTTGGCCCGATGATATCGTACCATGTCTCACGTACTGCAGGGGACAAAATCATTCAATTCAAAACCATAAATAAATAAGGAAAATTCTTCTTAAATCGATAAAAGTTATCAATTGAATTTTTTAATTTTTTTATTTAAAAATTAAGAAAATGATTATTAATAAATTGATATTTTTTTAATTTTTTAAAAATATTTAAAGATATATAAAAAAATGATTGAAATAAAAGGAAAACAAAATATATTTATAGTTATCAGTCAAATTTTATTGGTTCATCATCGGTCTATAGCATTATCTAATAAATAAATAAATAAAGTTCTTTTCGTAATTAATTTCTTGATTTTCTTTTTTGTTGTATGGATCAGACTTTTCCTGATAGAAACGGGGGAAAGATTCATTTTTTCCTCGTCGAACAGTGCAGAGAATGTCGGCCAATGGTAATGCAAATAGCAAGGATGTTGTTGAATGCAAGAACTTGAAAAAAACGCAAGCGGTAGTTGGTCTCCTACGACCCACAATTCACTGGCGTGAGCTATTTGGCTCCTTATTACCTTTTTTTTTTTTTTTAATTATATAAAAATTTTATTTTCTTCGTTAAATAATTAGAAATTTGCGTGCATGCCATGCCAAGATATTATAAAAACAAAGGAAGAAATTAATTAATTACTGAAAGATTTCCTCATGGTTTAGGTATCAACAACTCTGAATCCACTTTTCTTTGGAGAGTTGATCAGCCTGTCTTTTAACATTAATGTTGGTGATTACTTTATGATCAATTTATAAGCAATGAAGCATCAAAAAGTGTCATAAGCTCATTAATTAGAGCAGTTAATATTATATTTGAAAGCAAGTTTTGGCAAATTAAAGACCTTACCTACTACGCGTTTGAAATCATGTGGCTCTAGTATTGTTCATCTGGCTTCCGATCTGGTAACCCAAATTTCAAAATTAGGTCAAGACTTGGGCTGGGTTAGCCCGCGTCAAACCCGATCCCAAACTTAGATTGAAACATGTTTTTAAAAATCCAGAAGCCACTTTTTTCTTTTTAAATCAATACCTACATGTTATGAATATTTTTTCATGAAAAAAATATTGATGCAGTATTCAAATTTTATTTATTTAATTTTTTAAATCAAAGCCTACATGTTCCTTGACCACCAATAAAAAGTCAAGTAGAGAAGAGAGTAAAAAAAAATCATAAAATAAATTATTTATTAGACATAATATGTATTTTTCTTTTGAGTTTTAGTGCATTTAGTTGCTAGAAAGGAACAAAAAAAAAAATCAAAACATTCAAACCGAAAAAAGAAAAAAATATTAAGTATCGGGTATATCCGAATTTTTCTATGAGGGTACCGGCCCAGAACCTTCAAACCGGGCCTAAAAAAACCCGACCCGGATGAACAGGCCTATGTGACTCCTTATATTCCACTATTTAGGAGATCCCAACTCCAAGCTTTTTGTCAATGTCTTAAAAGGTAAAGAGGTTTACTTAAGTGAGTAATTATTAGGTACTTTTGAAGTATGGATACATGGTACTCCCATCCTATCATATATAGTGCTATACCATATCAATTAAAAATGATACTTTCATAAAGAGTTGTAATGATATGATATGTTGTGATATGATAAGAATATCACGTGATCAGTATTCTAAGAATATTTAATAAATTTTCTTATTTGAGTTCGTTTAATCCGGATAGATCAAAGAGCTGTGGGTTTCTAAGCAGGGGAATTTGTCGAGACTTGCTATGTACCATCTCTCATAAGAATCAATATTAAAGTGCGACGTTAATTATAAGAGTTGGGGTGATTGGATAGCATAACATAGTTAGAGGGAGATAAGCAATGAATTTCACCCATGTTGGACTGTCCATGTTGCTAATTCTTATGAATTTAAGCAGAAATCTGGTAATCTTTTATGAATTTAAGCAAAATAAAAAAAAAATTAACCTTATGAGTTGAAAAAACGAAAGAAGAAACGACCCTCTTCAAAGAGAGTAAATATATAGAGCTTGTTGATCATTAACTAAATGCAATAGGGTGTTGCCATCATGTTCTTTGGAGTTTAGGGGCTTATCATAACCATCCATTAGTGGATCCGACTAGCAGTTTCAGAATATCCAAATGATTGTATCGTACATACGAGTGTAAAACACTTATGTCTCCGTCAAGATTGACCCAGATCGAGTATGGTTGGGAAATAATCAGCTCTTTTATTACCTCTAAAATACGTTTGGATGCCAAACTATTTACAACTCATCTCAATTTATTATTATAATTTTTTCAAATTTTAATATAAAATATAATAAACAATTCAACTTTTTCAAATCCTAAAATAATAATAATATTAAAAAATTATATTCTAACAATATTTTATTATCTCAACTCAACTCAGTTCAATATCCAAACGCAGATCTTAGTGTACTCTGATTGCGGCTAATTGGAGATCAGGATCAATTCTCCCACCTTGATCAGAAACTAAGCAAACAGCTGTATTCACTTTCAACAATGCTTTTACAAGCTCATTGTGGCATTCATCAAGTGAAGGGTGATTCGACCGAATAATAAGTCTATTTCATCAGTAAGTTTGGGTTTCTTGTTGAGAAGAGCTCTAGCAAATTTGAGGTGTGAAGAAATTTACGAGCCTAACTCATCTCATAAAATCAGTATTCAATAATAGATGATTGCTCATTTTTTATAAACATGTCCAAGACATTGTCAACAAAAAATGTATGATTATTCCTCAACACCCTCCCTCACATGCATGCCAGTATTTTTTTCTAATTCTTGTCACGAGGTAAGTAGTGTGAGCCCTCTATTTGTTCTGTGACAGACTCTGATACCATGAAAAAATTCATAGACCTAACTCATCTTATAAAACCGGTTCAATAACAAATGATTACTTATTTTTTATAAACATGCCTAAAACCTTGTATACATGCAATATGAGATTATTTCTCAATAAGGTGGCCTAGTAAAGTTGCAGCATGTGAGGGAGTTTCAAATAAAGAAGTTAGTGAAACTATGTGTTCAAGGCTTCTATCCATTATAGAACGCATGCATATTATAATCTTTTTCAACGTGGCTTCTATCCATTATAGAAAGATAGATTTGAATGTTGAATACCAAAATTTAAAGAAATCTCGCTAATGGGTTGGATGGACCTGGAGATAGCTCTGAAGAATTACTTTGATAAGTTGTCTAAAGAAGGTTTTAAATATATAGATGAAATTATGACGTATTAATGGGAAGGACCTAAAATTGACCACAAAATAAAGTTGATGCGGTGAGCGTGGATCGAACACGCGACCTTCAGATCTTCAGTCTGACGCTCTCCCAACTGAGCTATCCCCGCTTGACATTGGGAGAGTACCAGTACTTCAATAATTGTAGATGATGTCTGGTCTTTCACATATTTTCTATCGTTCAACTGTTTATTGGGTGAAGATATACAAATGGCACACTCATTCTTGTCAATTCTCTCTCTGATTGGCAATTCCAGATTATATTTACAATTCTATTCATAATTCACACCAATTCATCAAAACTTAGATCTTATTCTCAGTTAAAAAGAGATTGGGAATCTGTAGTTGGTGGCAACATTGGGCATGCACCAAGTATCGATGCTTGTAACCCCCTCTATATATGTCAATTGACATCAACTCTCTTTCTCAGTTTGCACCACATTCCATTCTTTGTGTGCATTGTTGCCCCGGTGACTAATTCCACTGATTCTGGAGATCCCTTCAGCATCACGTCGAACTTCTGCAACAGCATAGCCAACGCCACGGTTGACTCCATTAGCGCAAATTGGTCTCCGACGCATTTTCTTGGCCCTCCGCCAAATGGTAAAAAGGAAAAATCGGATATTATCTGATGATTGCAACGATAAAACCAGTAAATATAACTTAAGATGTGAAATCATGAAATTATCCATAAAAAAAACTATGGACTGTTTAAGAGACCTCGTTTGGGTACAGTGCACCAGGGCTTCGAGATGGATCAAACCCAGCCCACCCTTCAATGCCTTCACTCTTCTTTTGCTCTAAAAATCTCTCTGGCTCAAACTCCTGAGGTCGGTCCCAAAAATATGGGGATCTATGAAGATTATATACCTGAATTTTGACAAAATTGAGGAATATTGCTCGGGAAATAAATAAAATGGTTGTAGCAAAAGTGCAAAAGCAAGGAGTTACGAGTGCATAACTATATATGCATGCCTGTGTGTCAGTGTGTGTGGGGCGTGTATGACAGTACCCTTCCAACAGATGGGGACAAAGTTCCGGGCCTCAGCATTACAATTATAAGCGTTTGTATATGTCAACATAAGCACAAGGAGAAAAGCAAATATAAATGCATTTACTCACAGAAAGGAAAACATCAGTCCCAGCAGGAATGGTATAACCATCTTTTTCACCCCTGTACCCTCCTGCACAATTATAACAAAGTTCCATGCTTAATCAAATATCACATAAATTTTCACCAAGTTACTTACGCAGGAAAAAGACCAACATATCGTTTGAAGACAGTCCAATTTGTCAACCTGATATAACTGTTGATGCATGAATGAATGAACATCAAAGAGAATTATACGGAGTAGTTCAGTTTCAAAGAACAGTGTTCATAAATAGTTTAGAATTCCATGAAAAGTGAATAGAGGCGGTAATATGTTTTAATAACCCTCAGGAATGAATATTCTTCACCAAATAGCTTTATATTGGTGAGAAGTAATACCTGGCAGTACATCAGATCTGAGAGAACGTCTAATTAACAAAGGAGGTTGAGGATACAAGCGCAGAGCTTCTACAACAATAAGTCTAATGTACCTGAATATGTGGCACATAACACATATCCTTAAACTTTCAGCTTCTAATAAAGGGAGCAAAAGAGCAAAGATAAAGCAATTACAGGCTGTTTAAGATCTGCTCAGCAAATTTAGATGGCTAATCAGACTAGACTTAGCTATGAGAGGCTTGGGTAAACCTATTCATGCTTGGCTTGCTAATTGATTGGCCAAGCTCAACCTAGGTCGCGCTTGAGCTTATTTTCCAATTACTTTTTCTCAATGACTACTTTTGACATCAGTTCTACAAGCAATCTTCTTCAATACCTAAGTGATAAACAAGAATCAATATTTAAAAATCTACAAAGGAAAACATTAGCTTACTAAATTATATTTAATATCAACAATAATTCCTAAACAAAGTTGCGAAAATAATATTATTTTGATGAAGAAAAGCTTGCTCGTATCATGTGCACAAACTAAGATTTTGCAGCAAATAATTATCAATTCACTTTCTAATGATATTTGCACATAAAACACAGAAATTCTATCCTCATCCCTCAAGGTCCCTCAAGGTGTATGCAAATTTCAAAGATATATTTATTTTGACCCAAAGCCCACTCTTCAAGATTCTAATGTCCTCAATAACTTCTCTGAGAATTTCTTTTCAGTTATTAACAACTCAAAAACTGTTTTCTGTAGATAATAAAATTTGCACATATGTACAGGATTAAAACTGGTTACTACACCCCTTGTGTGCGAAGGAGATACCATTTGGTCCAAAGTCCATCAACTAAAACAATTTCCATCATGTTCACTTTAATTATATTCTTAACCATACAAATGGCAAAACATGACAACAGAGTAATATGACTTGTACTTAGTTGTAATTTACATGTGTACCAACCCAAAGAATTTGTCCACACAGCTACAGCTATTAGTGAATAGATCACATTCATACAAGTATTAATTGGGTGACCTACTCCAGTTTTTTAATCAATTCAAAAGTTGGTCTGCCCTGGCCAAGCACTGAATCAATCTCTGCTTGCGCTTTTCTCATTTTAGAGGGATTCTGCAATTTAGCAAATAAAGATGCAGAAGAATGGTCAAAGACTTGCTGGAGATAAAAGCTACGGATAAAAATAAGACATGGACGAGCATGAATCCACATTACTGTCTCATGAAGCTTACAATGTTGTGTATCCAAAAGGAGGTAATAAAAAATCATACTTGTGCAAGTAGGAAAACAGCCCAAGTAAGAACTGCAGCCGTTGTTTCATGGCCAGCAATAAGCATTGTCATCAGATCATCCCTAAGCTGTAAAAAAGCATCATAGACACGATTTGAGCTGCAATTATTCATCTAAAATCATAAGAGGAATATAATTGGTTCAAGGCGGGTCCAACCTAACACATGGTGTGCATGGGTACAAGCTGTAACACAACTTTTAAAAGGTCTTTTCCAAAAAGAAAATGCATGGTACAGGAATAAGAAAGAATAATAATCTGCTCCAATTATCCAGAATCTGGAAGACTGAAGTTGATATATTTACCTGACGGTCATCAACATCAGCTCCCCGCATATCAACTAAGAAACGCAGAAGACTTGCATCCTGCATACTTCAGTAAACTAGTAAATGTCAATCAGGAAATCTTTTATATGCTGGATAAATACAGGACAGTAAGAAAAAAGAAAAGACAAATAGATAAAGCAAAGGTAGAGTACAAATGCCCACCTTGAGATTTAAGTAGTCCCTTTGCTGCAGTTTCTCTACATCTGTTTCCTGTCGTAGAGTGGTAACAAGATAGATTTTATGAAACTGCTTTCTTATGTTTGAGTGTGCTTATGCAAATGCTACTTAGAACCAAACTAAGCACACGTTGATTAGAGCAGTAATGTCACACATTAAATGATGTTCAAGAGTTTATGAAACATGCACAGGTATTACACACCCACTTGTACTATTCCATCCAATTTCACTTGTCCAAGAGCTTCCACATTAATTAAAAATAAACTAGAAGACCCATAACCATAACAAGTTTTGCATCTTCATGTCTCTCAATGCTGCACCATCATTTAATCTTTCCTAGCGATTGGGTTTCTTTTCTTTGTTTTTTTTTTTTGGGGGGGGGGGAATTTCATTTTGCACCCAAAATATGACTCTTTAATCAAATTGTACTCCAAATTATCATAACCCTCAATTTGCACCCCAACCCATTTTCTCAATATACACCCCCGCACAATTGATTCTAATAGTAACCCTAGACTTTCGAGTGAATTATCTTAAATATACTCTCTGCAAAGGTTAAATTATGTAACTACCCTTTGTTAGAATAAAACTATTAAAAAAGAGCATAAAATAAAAAGGATAACAAATAAAAAACAAAGATATTAACAGAAATAAATGATAAAGACAATAAATAAAAAAACAATAATAACCATAATATTGACACCTTACACACATTGACACATTCTTTCAAGACAAGTCATCTACATCCATCAATGAGAATAACTTTAGCCTCACCTGTCTGGTCTCTTTTGCATTTTTGATGAGTCCATCAAGACAGTCATTGATAACTTTAAGATCATCCTGGAATTTCCGCTGCCTGGGGACTATCCACCTTGCCAAAGGAAGTTTCCAGTATGGAATGTAGAAAGTAGATCTGTGTTCGGCTTCAAAGAGAGTGCCATATACTGCCTGTTATGTATTTTTTAAAACGTCAATCATGAAACTAATGAAATTTACAAAGCTTGCATATTCATTCTAGTGAAAAGAAAAACAAACGTAAACCCACTACACCTAGGTAGTTAATTATTCAAAGACTGATAATCAGCATCTATTCGCTCCACATATAAAAGGCAATGAGAATTCTAAAGTTAGGCGCCACATTCAAAGAGTTTGCTCATGTTAAGGATATGATATAAATAACTAAATCTACCTCTTCCATAAGCTAAACTCTGCTCATACCAATGCGAAATCACCACTTGTCCTAAAAGCTTAAGATGAAGGGAAGAGATAGATTTAATTTTTTATATTATATCCTTAACAGTTCACAAACTATGTTTCTGTTAAATTGAAACAGTGGTTGTCAGCGGGGCCCCACACCATGATTTGGTTGTAATTGAACTATTTATCCAAAGGGGGTATTCATCCTCAACTTGAATCAAGTTGACTCAAGTCCACCTCAACACAATTAATTAGGGTCAGCTATATGGATCCTTTTATGCCGGTTGGCCTTACCAAGGGTCACAAATATGGGGAGGTTGAGGAATATGTTTCTCATAGAATTAGGACAGGAAATGATGAAGTGTGAAGGTTTACCTAGCGTTTTGCATTATTAAAAGAGGTATTCACCCTACAAACTTGATTCTTTTATCTAGGAACCTCAATAGGAAAATGGAAAGGTAAGGACAGGATAAAGAGAGGTTCAAATGGGATTCTTTTTTCCAACTTGGTCACTCAACCATAATGACTCCATGGTCCTGAGTTGTGCAGGTCCCTATGATTTCATTAATGTCCCTACACTTTCACCTTATTATCACCGACATGACCAGAAATGGTCAAGAAAGATAACTGAAGTCAACTCAATAAAGCCTTGCTCATCTTCTTAGTCAACATCACCAGCGCCTATACAACCTAGGAGCCCCACTGGCTATACCATTGACAACCTATATTAATAAGTATATTTTACAGTGTCTATAATTATTTAGGACATTTATGGTAGAAAATTTTTTTAACGAGTAACTTATGGTAGAAAACTCGCATATGAAATATGTCATATAACAAAACTGAATGCAGCGGACAAGGAAAAAACTTGTAAAGGGCATCATTGAGATAAATCTTCTTTCCAACGACATTATGAGATGCATGTCTTTCAACATAAATGATCACTTACCAATAAAAAAAACATAAACGACCACTATTAGTAGCAAGAAGAAGAAACAGCAAAATAGATTGTTGACATATACTGTAATGTGAATGCACAACAACATGGCAGAAGCGTGTTGCTTGTCAGACAAGTCAGTAGAATAACCTCTTGACGGATGTACCTTTATTACAGGAGATTCTTTGGTAACAGAACCAAAATCATAGTTGAAGACACTGAGCCCAATGATGTCAAGAGCCAGACTAGAAAACTCGGCTTCAAGATCCAACTCAATCGTCTTCTCTCCAGGTGAATTTGCTACTTGTGAAAACTTCTCAAACTTCAATAATGCTCTCTCTGAACAATCAGTAAATATCTTGACCATAGCCTCCAAGTATAAGACATGGAACGCAGGAGCAATAACTGCAATGTATTTTGATACAGATTAAAAGTAGCAGTCCCAGCATTATCAACCATGAAACATATTTCTCTTCTCTTAAGGATGGAACTACTAAAGAACCACAGATGCATGAGTAAGAATATTTTGTATCTACTTTGATATGAACCACTAAGCTAACTAGTGGTGGAGACAATTTTTAAGAACTGCTTAAGAGTCGGAAGAAACAAATTGTTGATCATTATCTAAGGTAAAAAATTGATACAGTCTGCTATTAGTTTTTCTCAGAAACTGAGGTGCAAAGCCCAAAACAATTGTTAGTTGCATACCTCTTCTTCTCTGCTTCCAAGTGTCAAGGTCAGCAGGTATAAGTCCTTTGCCCATTATTGGTTCAAGGATATCAGCGAGGACTCCCTAATTAAGTTTTCAAGAAGTTGAGTGCAATAGTTCACAAATAAATAATATTCACAAAGAATTTAGACGCATTGTTTGAATTAAGTATGCCAAATATTCACTTACAAAAAAAAAAACGTATGCCAAATAACAGAATGGCATTTTGGGAATAGAAATAAGATATTCTCAACACTGTTGACCAAAGAAAGTTCATCCATTCATGCTCACAGAGATCGAAGGCATTTCACATAATATCATGCACCAAGAAGCATAAGATTAAAAAGTACCTTGTCATAACAAAAAGCATTTTCTCGAAGAATATGTCTGGCAACAATAGGATCTGATACAACCACAAATGCTTTTGGCCCGAAAGCAAGTTTATACACAGCGCCATGCTGCCAAATTCAACATATGGTTAGACGATAACAAATGCAGGGACTTGGAAGGCTCACAATTATCCAAGTAACGAAGGCAAAAGGCACAGAAAGAAGGAAACTGCAGTAAAAAAAAAAACATTGAGTTTGCATTTCAATAATGTGATTAGAAAAACAATTCAAAATGTGCAAGGGACATCCAAATGAACCACTGCAGTGGCAATTCCATGTGTCAGTTACACAACCATTAAATATTAAAGTGCCTTCCTTTGGCAGGTTCCAGAGCCAATCAACCAATAGTCAGACACAAAAACAAGGGCCGATGGCAGGAGATTAGTACTTTAATCAATTATCCAAGGGAAATTTGTGAAAAGGGTAAGTACCTCTAAAAACCAATCATACAGTGAATAGAAGAGAGGGCGATCAAACAAATCCGAGACCGCACCTTCAGCAATAGGCATGGACCCAAGAGTTCCCCCACTTAACAAATTGGTAAGGAGGTTGCTCGCATTGTCCAGTAGGTTTCTTCTTGTTTTCGGTTCTTCAGTACTTGTTGATTGACACCTATCAACACCATGATTTAATTCAATCACTCGAGGCTCTCTTTGGTATTAGCAACTTGGAGTGAGTTGGGAGAGAGTTAAAGTTTTGAATTTTGACTATTAAGTAACTCGGAAATGATACGTTTATATTCCATTCGAGTTTAGGACGGTGCTATGTTCAGCTGAAGATATATACTAGAAAATGAAAAGGAAAAGAAAGTTTGTGTGTCTCGCAATTTATCTCAAGAAGCAGCAGCTCCTAAGCGCCATCAAGTACTATTTCTTTCTCACTTTCAATGGATTTCCCGTAAGTCCATGCCATCAAGTACTATTTTTTTCTCACTTTCAATGGATTTCCCGTAAGTCCATGAAAAACTATAAACATTAAAAGGAGATAGGAAAAAATAAGAACCTGATAGTAGTCCGTTTTGGCTTAGAATTGAGGGAAGGAATGGCAGTCGGAAAGTGAAAACATGCAGTTCTTGTTGTGATACCCACAAACCCAGCATCAATCCTCTGAGAATCGCCGTTACCTATGGAAGGGGAGAGCCAAGAGAGAGGAGCAACTCCGGCCACTGCATTTGCCATACTTTTTTGAGTTAGAGAGGTGTTCGTTTATCTATTTGTGGGCCTTTTGGGTTTGAGCGGAGAGTGTTATCGTGCGACCCACCCGGCATCCACTAGAGTAGGATAATGTTTGGTCAAAAACCTTCTTCTAATTGGACCATGACGTAGTAAACCTATTATATTAATAACTGAAAACATATCGATTAATGTTGAAAATATAATGTTTTGTCATGTTTTTAATTTTTAAAAGTCAATTCTTTTCCTATTTGCTTCTTGTTCTAAGTAGGTTGAAGATTCATTTCAAAGTGTCAATTCAGTTACAAGTTGTATAAAAAAATCTTAATTTGACTCGTTTAAATAACAAAAAACAAACAAACTCACTAATTACTTATTAGTTTGCATTTAATTTACACATTTGACAAAAATTGTCAATCCTAAATGTTGTGTATATCGATAAATCGAGTTTGAATTAATCAAACAAATTAAATCCTTAACTTTGATTCATTCTGTTGGGTAGGGGTGTAAATTTAAACTGAAAAACCGGTAAACCGGTCCGAACCGGACCGGTTTTACCGGTTTTGAATCGGTCCGGTCCGGAACCAGTTCTTATATTTTATAAACCGGCCGGAACCGGTCCGGTTCCGGTTTTGAGATTTTTCGGACCGGACCGAACCGGACCGGACCGGTTGATAAAATATATATAAAAAATAATATTTTATATATAAGTTTTATATAGAATTTATAATTATATGTGAAATATATATATAATATAATTATATATCATATATGAAATAATTTCATATTATAATTTATAAATTATAACATAAAATGTTAATCTTAAATATAAACATTTGTAATTTGTTTGATCATATGCTATTAATATAATTATATATAAGATAATGTTATTATAAAATAAAAGTTTAATCTTAAAAATGAAAATGTAATTGATCATGTATTATATAGTTATACTAATATATAGTTTATAACTAATACTAATATATAGCTATCTAATAGTCTAATATTATACCAATATCAATTTTACATTTTAAAAAAAACTGGAAAACCGGACCGGACCGGACCGAAAACCGGTAAAACCGAAAGTACCGGTTTAGGGGGGTAACCGGTGCATAATCGGTTTTGAAAAATACAAAACCGGTCATACCGGTTCGGTCCAAGATTTTATCCAAAACCGGACCGGACCGGACCGGTTACACCCCTACTGTTGGGTATGGATATACATGGCTGGCAAGTAAAAGCAAAGTTACGAGAGATTCACGTGACAGCAAGCGAGCAAAGGATAGGATGACGTCATACACGCCGCATAGGCCCAAAATAAAATTGAAGACGTGCAAGCAACAATATTATTAAAGAATAATTTTATATAAAAAATTAAAATACGTAAACGTCGTGTAATTATTTTAAAAAAGAATGAAATTTATTATTAAAAAATTAATTTTTTCATGCAGGTCTCATATTTTATTCATTTTTTTTCAAAATGATTACATTATGATTACACAATTTATAATTGCAAATATCTTTTCTCATTTTTAAAAAGACATGATCCATGGAAAAAGGTCCAAGCGAGATACTTGCACTTCAAGGACACTATCAATGACGATATACTTGCACCAAAAGGTTGTTGTTGATGTGATGGAAGTCTCACTCTCATTCATGTGTTTATGGCGTATTGGGTGGTTGAATTTAGAGTTACTTCAAGGCAACACAAAGATTCCAATGGGTTGGTTAGTGAAAATTAAGACTAACTCAAGCTAGCACTCAATTCTCAAAAGATTGGAAGAGAAAATTCTCATTCATTCAAAATAGCATAATGATGAATTACAAGCCAAAAGGCCAGATAAATAGTAGTAGTGTTTGGCTAGTCCTCCTCCAACCTCTTTTGAATTTCTAATCCTAAAACAAATCAAACTCTTTGAATTCCTAATCCTAAAACAAATCAAACTCCTAAGTTTAAGGAAACAATTCAAATGTCTAAAATAAAGGAAATAAATTAGGAGATAACTTAAACAAATGATAATAGATAAATCCCTAAACGAAAAGACATGTGGCCTAAAATTAAGGGATTTATCATTTTGTCATCCAATCTCTAAAATCAAGCAATTGGTAGACACTTGAGACTCCTTTAGTTGCACTTGTCTTGAACGTCCATCTCTCACCACCCGAGCCATGCATGCAACTCAGTCAACCCTCCTAACCTCGACGCACCTAGCCCACCTAGTGACATTGCGAATGACTCGTCTTGCATTTCCATCACGATGGCGAGATACTCGCACCAGAAGAATACAATTAGTGCCAAGATGTTTGCACTTGGATGCTATCATCGGTAAAATCCAGTTCATGAATGAAAACATTTCTAACTGAGCGCTAAGAATTGTGCCATAACGCCATTGATGTACACCTCAATCCCTATAAATATCCTACCAGATATGATACAAGGAGATTCTAATTTTTTTTATTATTAATGGAAATCATTTCTTCTCTAAGAGCACTGATATTGGATTAGTCAAATATCAATAAAATATGGCTCGTTTTCTATTAAATCAGTTGTATTAGACTAGCCAAATGCCTTTAAGTAAGGCTATGAGTTACAATAAATTTATTGCAAAAAATCATATTTGAAGAGCTACTGTTCACCAACTAAAAACATATTTTATTGAAAAATAATATAAGAAAGTGGTCCAATTTTCGGTGCAAACTCAAGAGTATGATATTCTCCATTGTTTTACATTTAGTATCTGTAAGCAACTTGCTACTTTTTGATTCAAAAATTCTACTCAACCTCCTACTATTCACACCACACTCCACACTCTATCTTTTTTTTAATTTTTTTTATCAAATATATTTTTATATGAATAGTGAATAAAAAATTATAAATAGTTTAAAAAAAATAAATTCAAAAAAAATTTAAAAAAAATATTAAAAAATATTAAAAAGTGTGGAGTGTGGAGTGTGGAGAGGATAAATAGCAAAACCCTTTTTGATTACTTGAGGTCAGATTTTTAAGTTTTCTCGTGTTTGTTATTTGATATATATTTATATATATTTTTTAATTTGACCACATAATCGATTAAATTAATGTTCAATTTTATCATTATAAAGTAGTAGGGTTGGCAAAATGTGTTTATTGAATAATTAAGCTAGGAAAAAAAGTTGTCAAACAATAATTTAATTAAAAATTAAATTATTAATTAACATATAGTTAGTATAATTATAAAATTTTAAAAAAAAATTATAAAAAAATTATTATTAAAAAAGTAATATATTATTATTATTTTGGCTAACAAATGAATAATCTCATGTGGAGTTATATCTTGAATAACCAAGGCAAAAGATAAATCATTTATTTTAAGCAAATTTTACCTTTGGCTTTGGCTCTAACTCTAACTTAACCATTAAAGACATTCCAAAACTTTATCTTAATTGCATATTGACAAAGTAAAATTTTCATCAAACACATTCATTAAAGAGAGTCGGAGTATTCACAAATCTTGCAAGCATACGAAGGCTACTTCATTTTTTTATGGGTTAATTATACTTTACTCCTTGAACTTTCACTCAATTCATAATGTGTCATCGAAATTAATAATTGCATAAAAGTAAATCCTCAAACTTTCAAAAATTACCAATCTCGCCCTTCCGTCTACCAGAAGGATCAAATCTAACGAAAACTCACGATAAATATGTAATTTTTATCTAATTATCATTGACCATATAAAATATAAAATAATATATTATATCAATTAATAATAAATTATAAATCATTAAATAATTTATATATCGTAATATCAAATAATTTCATTGTCTATATAAATTATTCATACTTGCTTGCAACTTAGATATCAAATAATTTTATATATAGTTAATGATTTGTGATTTATTATTAATTAATGGCATATATTATTTTATATTTTATATAATCAATGATAATAAATTAGATAAAAATTATATCTTTACAATGAATGTTATGCACATACAGTAAATTTATGTTAGATTTGACGCTTCTGGTAGACCGAAGGGGGATTGAAATGTTTTGAAAGTTTAAGGGTCAACTTTAATGTAATTATTAGTTTTGAAAGAAAATTATGAATTGATTAAAAATTCGACAGAAAATATAATTAACTTTTTTTAATACTGAAACCACATTGCCGAAGGAGCATATATCATGATCGGGCTTATGGCGAGTGGCGACAAGGTCAACCACACCGTGGTCGGGCGCAAGTTCAACTTTGCTTTCGGCTAAGTTGAAAAAAACTCCGTTGAAAGCAAATTATATTGCTGGAATGATGCCCCCAAAAAAAAAAAATATTGCTGGAATGAACACCCGTCCCTCTCAAGTCTGGAATTAATAGCTGGTTGGAAAGCAAGCTCATTAGTGGTTTGTTTCTTGGTGAAAGCTGTTTCCACGCGGAGTCTGTTGCCCCAGACAATCCTTGTCGCTTTGTTCTTCGCGGTCCGGTCCGGAAGACCATTTCCGTCCAGTATCAATGTAAGTAGAGATGTAGGCCCGGACAAAAGAAAATGAGAATTTCATAGTCGACTGCCCGTGTTTTATGAACAGAACAATATCCAACACAGAAGTGCCGAGCACTCTCCGATTTCCTTCTTCCTCAGTTTTTCCTGCAATCGGAGCTCCATTCATTTAGCAGATTCAGAAACCCAGTTTTTTTTTTTTTTCTTAGCTGCAAGTCTGCTGCCATTATTTTCCCACTCGTTTTCTTTGCGCCCCCCCCCCCCCCGGGAGTAAGTTGACTTGACCTTCGTAAGGTCGTCTTTCCCATTTGATCCGAAGGGAAACTTCTTGGTTAAAGTAGCTGCAATTTTGGCAATCACCGAAATTAGGCTTTAATTTAGCTCTCAGTGATGGATAGTCGATCAAGGCGTGATGAAGAAGATAATAATGTAGTTGCAGTCTACGAAGCCTCGTTGAATGGCTGTGTAAGCACCTTGAATACGTTGATCCAAAGGGATGCAATGCTTCTTCATAAAATCTCGTTGACATCCTTTGCTGAAACCCCCTTACACATAGCAGCTTTGCTTGGCCATGTCGAATTTACTGGAGCTCTTCTCAGAAAGAAACCAAATCTTGCTAATGAAGTTGACTCACTGGGTCGAACCCCCCTTCACTTGGCTTCTGCAGAAGGTCACACCGAGATTGTGAAGGCATTATTGCGGCAAACAAATGCAGAAATTTGCCTAGTTTGCGATGAAGATGGAAGAATTCCTCTCCATTTAGCCACAATGAGAGGACGAATGGAGGTGATAAAAGAGTTGCTTTTTGCCAAACCACAGTCGATCAGGGTGGAGCTCGATGGCTGTAATGTTTTGCACTTGTGTGTTCGATATAATCATTTGGATGCTCTGAAACTACTTGTGGAATCCTCCATTAATGATCAGGATGATTTCCTCGCCTCCAAAGACAGTGACGGTAACTCAATATTGCATTTAGCCACCATGTTCAAGCAAACGAAGGTACTGTGTAATTAACAATCTCTAAAATTACTCTATTCTGAGGAGAGAAAATATTATGAATTCTCTTTCTAATTAACGTTGTAATATTATCGTGTTCTTAAAAATTATTTGAGATTTACTTATCATGACCACCACCTTTAAACCTCCTTTCTTTTCTTTTTATTTTCCGCTAATTTCATTTATGTACACATTTCTTTTCGTATACAAACATCTATTTAGTGCAGTAAATATTACCAAATATGATCTAGATTGGAAGACATGCATGGAACATGGACAAAGCTAGAAACAATTACACTCTTTTTTTCTTGGGGTGCTGGCCCCCAACCCTTGGCTTCGTTATGAAAGAATCATAAAGTTTTCTAAGCGGGATTCCCATGTTAGAGTTTGCATAAAAATAAAATGAGTGAGTTTGCATAAAAATGAAATGGGCTGAGGTTGATTTTTGAAAAACATGCGTCTTTTGTTATGAAATGAAATTTGAAACGATGTCAATTATTTATTTTGCATTACTCATGAAATTCTGTATAATAATAAAATCAAGTTGTAAACATCATGCAAAATAAAGGAGAATATAAGCCCACTAAAGGTTATTTGAATTGTTATATTTGTGCAGACCATAAAATACTTGCTTTCAATATCGGAAATAAAAAGAGAGGTCAATGCCACAAACAGAATGGGTTACACAGCGTTGGATGTCTTAGAGTTATCTCCTAGAGACTTCAAATATCTTAGAATCCAAGACATTTTCAAAGAAACTGGCGCAAGAAGATGCACAAATCTGATGATCAGTACTTCTTCCTCATTAGGACCAACAGTACGCGCAGATGCTGAAGCACAAACAGCACAAAACACCATTAATGAAGCAGTACAGGCAGCTCAATCATCAAGGTTTACGAAATGGTGGAGATACCTCCGGTCGTGGTCATGGGTTAAATACCTGAAACACCAAGGTAATTGGATAGAAGAGACACGAGGCACATTGATGGTAGTGGCAACTGTGATTGCAACCATGACTTTCCAAGCTGGGATCACCCCACCAGGTGGTGTTTGGCAAGAAAACACAACCACGGGTGGTTTTAATTGTTCACAACCTGTGTGTGAAGCAGGCACTGCAGTGTTGTCTTATGCTTGGCCACTAGATTACATAAACTTCTTGTCTTTCAACACTACATCTTTCTTTGCATCTCTATCCGTCGTGCTTCTGGTAATAAGTGGATTTCCTCTGAGGAACAAGTTTGCTATATGGTTTTTGACATTAGCCATGACCACTGCCGTCACGTTCATGGCACTCACATATTTATGGGCAGTGGGTTTGGCCACCCCAGATCATCTGCTGCGTAAAGTTTATAGAATGGCTTACTCAACAGCAGGCACTTGGATTGGATTGCTCGTTATTGTTGGTGTGGTTCACACAATCCGCCTATTCTATTGGATAATGAAAAAACTACGCAAATCCACACGCAGGTCAAATACAGTTGGTCCAATAGATCATGACATGGTCAATATCTAAAAGGAAAATATTGTGGCATACAATTTTTTTTTTTTTTTTTTTTTTATGATGTATGATCAATGATGTTATGTAATATATTGATTAATGTTTTTAATTAAACGCATCAAATCAAACATTCAATACTTCCAACTTTTGACTCTTTTACGCCCCTATTTGCATCGAGCCAAGCCTGGCTTGAATAAACCCTGCTGATTATAAATCCCCAAATTTAGATTCCTGCTAATTCCCTGATAAATGGATTCCTTTCTGGAGAATGTGAGACACTCCATGAAAAAAGTCACGCCGACTCTGCCACCACATACATACGCAATACGCATATAGATCTAGCGGAACGTACAGATCTAACCCACAGCTCTATATCAATTTCCAAGTAATGATACAAAGAGCATTTACAGAGGAAGTTTCTCTTCCATTGATTCTATGAACAATGATGTGCAAGAAAAATTTGCATTCTTTATATTGTTCCACGGGGCCACAGCAAAGTAATCTTTTCAACCCGTCAGCCGTCAGCCAATTTCGATTCTTCTAATGGCTTGCAAGCATTTGATACCTTCAAGAGACCGATCCACTACATTGATCCAGATTACCCCTGCCCTCAAAGTTATGTTGATTGTTGCCATACTAGCCAAACCATGATGCAAAAAAATCTGATTATTTTTCTATGCTTTTGTATGTTCTGCAGGATAACCATAACCAGCCAAAATTCTGCAAGGTAATTCCCATGTAGACAGGAACTCGTACCTTTTTCCTGGAAATTAACGCATTGACTTCTTTTGAGTATGAATGTTCTTCCAGATGCAGAAACTAAGGCAAAGAGAGATTCTGGAACCACTTCCTCACCTTTCTGATTACCCAGCATGACATTACATATAATTTAGTCGCCACCACAGGGCAACTGACATTCTAGGGATCGTGTTCTTCCTCATGCATGCCTTGAAGCACTATCGTGATCGTGCAACTGTGCAGATCTTAAATGGGGCTGATCCTACAACTAGGGTTACAAAAACAAACGAGTAAAAGCATGAAAAAGTGCAATTCAAGATGTCAATGTAACTGCCACATTTTTACTGGTCAAAAAAAAAAAATGTAACTGCCACATTTTGCACACACACCTGAAGGCTATAACTGAAATTTGATGTGGGATGAAAATCCAATTGTCCCTGAATGAATGAAATCATGATCGAGGAAGTTTCATCACATAAATAATACTTACATAACCAAAATTCTCTACAAATACATAATGTGATACTGTAACAGCCTGTGAACGCTTTGTTGAGAGCCAAAAAAACCATCATGGCTGGGTGCTATTGAATTCAATTGTCCCTAAAAGCATATAATTCCCCAATATGAAAAAAAAAAAACAGCTTTGTTTGGATTAAAAAAAAAAGAATATCATGGTCTTAACTTAGGCATGACTTACCAGGCCCTGCATGCTATGTTGATTAACATAGTATCCATCATGAGGCGGCTCCATCAAATTCAACTGTACCTGTAATCAGTACCATTTACAAGGATCATAATTTATGTCACCATTCTTTTATACAAAAATTTCAAAAAGTTCTTTCAAATAAAATTGGCCCAATGCAAAAATATGTACCAGTCCTTGAACATTTTGTTGAGCACTGTAGTATCCACTAAGGTTCATTCCATCTGAGTTTAAGTTATCCTACAAGCAAGAAAGCATATGCGAAACTTCTACTTTCCCAAGAAACCAAAAAAATGCACAAAATTTCTCCCTACTTTTCAACCACAAAATTTATTATCATTCTTTACATGAACCTGGGCATTCTCAATTTAGAGTGGGTTGCATTTGATGAAATTGTTATAGCATTTTTAATATGATCCCATGCATTCTGCTAAGGATTGTAATTCGATCATAACAAGAATGAAGATTAGACAAACCATTTGTTGCAAGCTGTCTTGCACCTCAACTAGTACAGCCTCTGGCTCTGATGGTACCTAAAAAGAAAGACGCATTTGTTTATTCTTTTTAGTAAAAAATAAAATGCAGTGACGGAGATATAAAAGGAACATAAATACATGAAACGTAACTAACCTTTCTCTTCTTGTATGCATTCTTCTTCTTATTTGTTTTAGCCCTCAGACTTTCTTGATTATCCACTTCTTCAAGAAGACCATGAGCTTTGCTACTAGATTCTGCAACATTAATAGTACAGTCATTCACATTCACACAACGTTTCAGAGCTTCTCCTAGTGCCCGGAAAGCAACACTAGAACTCTCTTCAGATAATGATCCCTCTTCACTCAATTTAATGGCTTGTTTGCATAAATCATTGTAACGTTGCGCCCTAGTCTGTATCCTTCCTGCTCCTTCATCCTTTGATTGCCTGCTCTTAGCATCTTTTGTCCACCTCTTCAAAACATAATGAGATGGGATACTTGAAAGACCACAGATTTGGAGAACAATCATTGCATGTCTACAGAGGAAACCTTCGTATTCAAACAAGCGACAGAAACAAGAAACCTCTGACTTTATTTCATTCCATGTTACCATAAAATATTCACCATTTTCACAATCTTGAACTCTAAACGTAGTTCTTGTTCCATCTTCACTTTCTTTTTTGGGATGGCAGCCAACTACACCTAAAACCTCAACTTGAAACTTCTTGAATATTGCATGCGTGTAAACTGTTGATAATTGCTTTTCCCAAGGTGAAGGAGACCTTAATGCAGGCTGTTTGTGCCATGTATCAAAATCTGCTCTGGCTTCCTCTTCATACCTGTTCTGTAGAATTGTCCCGTATTGCCTCACAAGCTCCTTCAGTGTAATTTTCTTATGAATGTACTTGTCAAAAAAAGAGTTCATACTTTCGGAACGCTGAGGTGTAGACATTCCAGCGAAAAAAACATCCCCCATATAAGTAGGCACCCACTTTTTTCGATCATCATACGAGGATCATATCCATTCGTCATCTTGAAGTTCAAATCTAGTAACCATTTTCCACCATCTCATGTCAAACTGTTCATCTGTCCATGACTTGAGAATGCACTTGTTAAATTTTGCCAGAAAGTTTTCATGCCTTTTTATCACATGAGCTAGACTTTCAGGGATTCTTTCCAAAACATGCCAAAGAGAAAAGCAATGGCGTGTATTTGGGAAGACTTCCTCGATGGCTGCCTTCAAGGATTTGTCTTGATCGGTGATCATAACTTTTGGAGCTTGACCACCCATTGCTCTAAGCCATGTCTTCATCAACCAAACAAACGTTGATTTAGTCTCATCTGCAACCAAAGCACTGTCAATGATATCTATATATGGCTGTAAATAGCAGTAGTTGTATATATATGTATAGGCACCAACTTAAGTTTTCTTTCCTTGCTTAATTATTGTAACATCCACCCACTAACAATTGTATAGACATATTTCCAGGAAATATGGCACTAGGATTACTTAGCACTAGGATTACTTATTTCTAGGAGACATGTTTCCAGGAAACATGGCCTGGAAATATGGCAGGAATCTGGCCATTTAATCTGGCACTAGTGTGTATTCTTCTCTATATATAGATGTACAAACCCTATGGAAAGGGCATTCAGACCAAATTTAACAAGCACATCCAAGCAACATGGACTGAGAGTGATGATTCACCCCTACAAAAGGAGCAAATGGCAACTTTTCATTGCTTTTGATATATGAAGTATCAAAAGAAACAGCATCTTTAAAACTGACATAATCATGCCTACTTTTGGCATCAACCCAAAAAAGATTTCTCAAACGCTGCTCTTCATTCAAATCCATTGCATAGAAGAAGTTAGGATTTTCCTTTTGGATACACTTAAAGTACTCGAGCATTACTTGGGCATCTCCCTCATCCAAAGTCAACTGCCGTCCTTTATCAAACTGACAACTTGTGTCACTCTGAAGAAACCCTATATCTTGATACCCACCAGACTTTCTAGACATTTCAACATACATTTTTCTTGTTCGTTCACTAACAGCATGCAAAATGTCAATATTATTCTTCTCAGCTAACTTTATATTTCTATGAATCCGAAAATGATATGCTAGAGCAGGTAAAAGCTCATGATTATGCTCCTTAAGGAATTCATGAATAATCCACTTCCCATCAGGCCTTCTCTTCACATGCATGCTGGCTTTACAGTCTGTTTTTTTCACACTTGGTCACCGAGCACTCCCACTATCCGATTCCGGAGTGACTCCATATCTGGAACATGCAAATTTGACATCAATAAATTCTTTTGACTTCTTTGAGCAACGACTATTTTTAATTGAAGCGATGAACCCCATAGATTTGGCATACTCTTGATAGAATGAGTATGCCACCTCGTGCGATACAGATTTGATGCCATTGCGTGGCTCAAAATCTGTATCTTCTTCAAATGCTACAACATCCCTTTTAGAAGAACTAACAACCCCACCATCTCCATTATGCACTTCATCCACAAAGTCACGCATGTTTTCGCTTACTCTAACATGATGCACATTGTCTTGATGGTCCAACATAGTTACAACTGCATTTTGAATCCTGCCAACCCTTATTGTTCTGCAGACGTGATTTACGATCTGTTTCCATGAAGAAAGTTCATCTTACCCAAGATAATTTACAACCTGAAGATGAACAAGAATATATTACTTTTAGAAAACGAGAATTAGTCAAAGAAATTTAAAACACAATGCAGGTGAACAAATTTTTCAAAACATCTTCAGACCTTCTCATCAAATTCTAAAGATCTCAAAGACCAAGTCCCATGAAAAGGTAACCATTTTGAGCGAGTATTACTCATATAGATATCAACATAAACTTAATAAAACCTTAAACCTAAGTAGTGCCTGCTGCTCATCAACAACGGTAATTTTCAGAAGGAAAATGTCATCCATGAACTTATTTCATTTTAGGTTGATATAGATTTTTTCCTTATATCAAATAAAAGTAGAATGGAACATGTCCACACTTAAGCATATAATTTACTTAGACAACTCAACTTAATAAGCAATTCCGATGGTATTAAGAATATAGATCATACAGCTTGTCTAGAAGCTATGAATAGCCAGATAGTCATATATACTGTGAATGTAAGTGGTTTCTAACACTGCCACAAGGGGTTTTCATTGTATAAAACTACACCTGATATGAAGTAATGTTGAAATTGCACGAAACTCAATGGACAATTCAAGTTTTCATATTGTAGAAGGAACCAAGATTATAGAGGATATATGCTCAATAATAGCGAAAAAATGGTCATTGCATGGTAATCTTTGCATTTTTCATGCAGATTAGAATTTCTAAATTTCTACTTAAATAATTAATTCAGTGAGGAAACAACTATCCACCTAACATTTCTAGCTCTTCTAAACCTTCTGGCTTCTGCTTGTTTCCCAAGAAAGCAGGCAAAATGGGAAGAAAAATTATAAATCCAAAATGCTTCGCAACTCACATTCTTGATTAAAAAACATAGAGGTTATTTTTTTTTATCAGTAAACAAATTTTTATAGATCAAAAGAGATACAAAAGGGCCCAGGTATATAGGACATATACATGAGCATGTCTAGTTTAGAGATACAAGGAAATCATGAAAAGTCATGCCATAAAAATCAATTACAATCGACCAATGGAGTAGAGTATTGAAAAATAAAAATCTAAGTTCTTCCATTGATCTCTCTTGATCTTCAAAGCATCTTGCGTTCCGCTCCCTCCAAATGCACCACCAAAGACAGATAGGCAACATCTTCCATACGGCTGCTATTTGAGGGTTACCCCTAATACCTCTCCAAGAGGCTAAAAAATCACTTACACTTTCCGGCATCACCCACGCTAACCCCACCCGTGCTAAGACTTCAATCCACAAGGTTCTGGCAACCTCACAATGTAGTAATAGATGGTTAGCAGACTCACCACTCTTCTTGCACATGTAACACCAATTCATAGCTATAATGCCACGTTTCCTGAGGTTATCTATTGTAAGAATCTTCCCCAAAGAAGCTGTCCATACAAAAAAAGCAGCCTTTAGAGGTGCCTTTGTCTTCCAAATACTCTTCCAAGGGAATGGGACAGAATTGTGCATGTTCAAAGAATAATAAAAAGAGCGGGCTGTAAAAACTCCTTTCTTAGAGGGACGCCAATATATCTTGTCTTCACCTTCCCCCGACACACGAGTGGAGTACACAAGGTCAAAAAAGGCCGAGAAATCATCCATCTCCCAATCTTGTGCATCTCTATGGAAAGAGAGGTTCCATTGGGAAAAGCCATTGGACAAAATAACTAAATCCGCTATAGCTGCTTCTTTCCTTCTTGCTAAGCTATAAATTTGTGGATAAACATCCTTGAGTGCCCGGTCACCACACCATAAGTCATGCCAAAATCTTACCTTAACTCCGTTGCCAACTTTGAAACTAGTACGTGCTGCGTACTTGTCCCACCCGCTTCTAATATGTTTCCAAAGCCCAACTCCATGAGGACCACTCACCTTATGAGAACACCACCCTCCCCATGAATCTCCATGCTTCAAAGCAATGACAGGTCGCCACAAGGCCTCCCGTTCTTGGTGATATCTCCATAACCACTTGCTTAGCAAAGCTTGGTTGAAAGATCTCAAATTACGTATACCCAAACCTCCTTCTTTGATGGGGGAGCATATTTTGGCCCATTTCACCAGGTGGAATTTAAACTCATCCTTGATCCCTCCCCAAAGGAAATCACGTTGAATTTTCTCCATGCGATGGGCCACCTTAGCGGGAAGTGAAAATAATGAGAAAAAATAAGTTGGTAAGTTAGAGAGAGTGCTTTTTATGAGTGTTACCCGGCCCCCTTTGGATAAGTACATCCGCTTCCAACCAGCTAATTTCCTCTCCATTTTTTCTAGTACATCATCCCATATGGATTTCGATTTGAACGCTGCACCCAATGGAAGGCCAAGATACTTCATGGGCAACTGAGTGATCTTGCACTCCAAGATGGACGCCAGACTCTCCACATTAGGTGCATGTCCAACTGGCACAACCTCTGATTTAGCCAAATTTACCTTCAACCCTGACACAGCTTCAAAGCATAATAGAAGAGCCCTCAAAGCTCGAATTTGTTCATGTCTGGCCTCACAAAAGATTAGTGTATCATCAGCAAACAAAAGATGAGAAATGTTAATCGAACCTGAGCTTGCCTCTCCCACTAAGAATCCTGATATGAAACCTCCTTCTACCACCCCTGAAATCATCTTGCTGAAAGCTTCCATCACAAAAACAAAGAGAAGAGGAGAAAGGGGGTCTCCTTGTCGCAAACCACGGGAACTCTTGAAAAAACCTTTTGATGTACCGTTCACCAAAATAGAAAAACAGGCCGTAGAGATACAATGAAATATCCAAGAACACCATTTAGAACCAAAGCCACATCTCTCCAACATATAAATTAAGAAACTCCAATTGACGTGGTCGTAAGCTTTCTCCATGTCTAGCTTACATAAGAGTCCAGGCTCTCCCGATTTAATACGACTCTCCAGACATTCGTTGGCTATAAGTACCGAGTCAAGGATTTGCCTACCTTGAACAAATGCATTTTGAGGTTTCGAAATCAAGCTTTCCATCACCTTGCTTAATCTATTCGCCAAAACTTTGGATAAGATTTTGTAAAGTCCACCCACCAAACTAATGGGGCAAAAATCTTCCACTGCTACAGCACCGGGTTTTTTGGGGATGAGTGCTAGAAAAGTTGCATTAAGGCTTTTCTTGAACCGCCCACTTCCATGAAATTCATGGAAGACCTCCATGATATCATCTTTAAGCACCTCCCAACAAGTCTGAAAAAAAGCCATGGAGAATCCATCTGGGCCTGGAGCTTTATCACCCGCCATACCCTTGACCACTGACCTGACCTCTGCCTCCTCAAAAGGCCTTTCAAGTCGCTCCGCTACCTGCTGGTCAAGAATGTCAAAAACCATCCCGTCAAGTCTCGGCCTCCATTCGAATTATTCCGAAAACAACTTATCATAGTAATTGACAATGTAGTCCGAAATCTCGGTATGGTTTGATGAGACCACCCCCTCTATCATCAGAGTATCAATAGTGTTGTTCCCGCCTATGTGAGTTGGCCACTTGATGAAAAAACTTAGTGCATCTATCCCCTTCCTTCAACCATACTGCTCGCGATTTCTGGCGCCACGATATTTCTTCCAAAAGAGACAATCGTTCAATGTCCGCGGACACTTGGGATTTGCGAGCCCGCTCAGTTTCAGAAAGAAACCTCACCTCTTCCACACCCTCCAAATCGTTGAGCTCCTCCATAAGAACATTTTTCTGGTTTTCCACATTACCAAATTCTTGTTTATTCCATTCCTTCAAGTCCTTTTTCAATGACTTTAATTTGCAAGCCATCATAAAGCTAGCATTACCATGAAAATGATAGGAAGACCACCATTGTCGCACTCTGTCCATAAATCCCTCTGACTTCAGCCACATGTTCTCAAATTTGAAGTACCCTGGGCCTCTACTAATGCCCCCACAATTCAAAAGAATGGGAAAGTGATCTGAACATAACCTGGGTAGTCTCTTCTGAATGAGATCCGGAAAGTGTATCTCCCATTCCGGTGAAATTAAGAATCTGTCTATCCTTGACCAAGATGGGACATCTCGGTTGCTAGACCAAGTGAAGGAACCACCTGCTAGAGGAAGATCCTGAAAGTTCAATTCAGAAATGAAGTTAGAAAAATCTACCATGGGTGAGTTGAAATCCGAATCACCCGATCTCTCACTCGGGAACCGAGTGACGTTGAAGTCACCTCCAATACACCAAGGTAGGTCCCAAATGCTGCTTATACCGGCCAACTCGTCCCATAGTAAGTTTCGCGACTGGTCCAGATTAGGCCCATAAACACCTGCAAAAGCCCACTGATAGCCATCCGTGACATCCATAAACGAGCATGCCACCACATAATCCCCTAGGAAATCTTCCATTTTTTCCACTACTCTTTTATCCCACATAACTAGTATTCCCCCGGATGCTCCAATGGACGGTAGGTAATGCCATCCCACATGCAAACAACCCCACAAACTCCTAATGATATGAAGAGAAATAATTGCCAATTTAGTTTCTTGAAGGCAAACTATGTCGACTTTCCAAGTACGGAGAAGAGATCTAATACGTAGTCGTTTATTCACATCATTGATCCGTCTCACATTCCACGATAGTATTTTAGGCTTCATTGACAAAAGTAGCATCCCTCCCTTTTGTTCTATCTCTCCCCGAAGTGCCCTCCTTATTATCGTATTTAATAAAGCATTGCAAACGTCTCAATTCTCTCTCCTTTCTCATAGCAGACTTCATTACCGTGGATCGATTGGCTTCCATGGCAACTAAGAGGGCCATGAATTGGTCTTCATAACCTTCACAAGAAATTCCCACCCAGTCCTGAAGCTCCTCTACTTTTTTTAATACCCAATGTGATGCACGAGGTGCAATCAGGGGTGGAATCATTTGTAAGGGTGATGGAGTACCCAACTCCTCCTCACTGCCCTCAACATCCATAGATAGACTCAACATCCTGGTACCCATCACCTTCCCCACCACAGAATCCTCAACATCCCCTTCCTCCACTCCCGGCACCACAATCTCCACATTTGACCCCCCCATAGGTTCCTCTACAACAATCGAAACTATCTGTGTCTGGTTCGAAGGCTTTGGCTCGGCAACAATAACCGGGGTAGCGTCATCGACATTTCCCGAAACTTCCCCTTCCTCAAAGGGACTGCTCTCAACCTTGAAACTGGTCGCATCTATCGCCACTGGCCTCGGCGCTGTTGTCTGTGCACCGATGATCTCCGTCATCGTGATCTGTGCATCTATCGGATCTTCGAGAATAGTAAAAATTTCGGATAACCCTCCTTCATAGTTAGATATGGCGACATCCGGCGGCAGGTTGTCCATCGGAGCCTTTGCGGCCTTCGTCGAGGTCAACTGAGGCATCGCCGGCGACGGTGGCTCAGGTCCATGCGACGATGAGCCCCCATCAGCCTGTGTTCTCTTCCGCCAGAGCTGCCTCGTTTTGGGCTTTGGCTCGTTGCCATCAGCCTTCCTAGCGTCTTGTTCCTGCTCGATAGGCCCGTCCGTAGAAACCCATAAGCCCACCTGCCTGCCTGAGCCCATAAGCCCATCTTCAACGCACCGTATTAGCTCAACTACATTATTAGTTAACTCCCCCAACGAAATCTTCATTTCGTTCAACTCCTTCAGAATTATTTCTTCTTTAAGCCCGACCGCCCTTCTGTCATTTCCATCGCCACTCTGAGCTACTGCCGAACAAGGATGTGATCCCTTTTGCACGTCTACTGTCGCATTGTGCTGCGCGGCTCTAGGAACCTCCAGAGCCTCCTTGTACGACCTCGACGGCATGGCTACCGCCGAAGCTTTCGATGGGTTTCTCCCCTGACCACTTCCTCTGCCCTTATCCTTCAACATTGCCGCCACCTTCCTCCACCCCATACCATCCTTACCTTCAGGTATGAGTACGAAACTTCAGCGACCTCCCCCACCATACGCCGCCAAAGCCATGTATGCATCGCGAGTGTTTGAGCATCGCTGAGCAGTGAGTCCTTTATCTCCTTCCCGTCGGGCCGAGTAGAACCCTTTACTCCCAGGCTTCATACAAGCCTCCAACGAGTTAACCACCCAACTGATAGTCTCTAAACCCAGCCATAGACAGCTTACTCCTTTCCATCCTTTCTCGGTAATGCATACCTTACCTCCATCTCTTCTCACCTCAAAAACCTTTGATTCAATAACTACACAACTGAAAGAACTCGTAACCATGCTTCAAAACCAGGAAATCCCTCGTCAACAACCCACAAACACCATTGACAATGTGAAAAAGTCTCAAGTGTACGGAGAGAAAAAAAAAAAAAAAAAAAAGAGCTGGTTACGAGTGAACCAAAATTTTAAAACAATCCTTTACATAGAGGTTATAATCAGCCAGAAACTAGGTTAACGACTCAACCATTGATACAAAATCCCAAAGACTATTGGATACTAATTTTGTTAAACATTTACCCCTTAGAATCATAACATTCAATCCCACTTCTGAATCCGACGTCCACCGTGGCCCACTCTATCAACAATGACCTGTTGGTAGTCCTTTCCCTTTAGGTTGCTTCACTCATCTATCAGTATTCAATGACTTAACACTATACTCATACATAGTATCAAGGCATTTTAATCCAGTCTATAAGTTACCTCTTGATGATTTGAACTCGTGACAAGATACCAATTATTAAAGACAAAATCAGGATTGTTGATACTTTTTTTTTTATAAGTAAATCAGGACCTTTGATACTAATTTAGTTAAACTTTTAACTCTATCCTAACAAACTATAGTCTAGACCTAACTAAGTTCTCATTTGCTTAATAGAGGTTCCAATTTCCACGGGTTCATACGTGACAATATATCTTGAAACTCATAACCCCCATCTCCCTTGCCCACATTTCACAGCAATCAAAAAAGCTCCCCGAAGATTTTTTTTTATGAAAAAGTAAATAAAAATAACCAAATTTAAAATGATTGCAGTTAAAAAAAAAAATGTAAAATAAAAGAGGTTATTTTACTTTTTTTTTTATATATATATATAGAATGTGGATAAGTGAATAGTAGAAAGCAAAATAAAATGACAGTTTCAGAGAGAGAGAGAGAGAGAGAGAGTGAGAAAGACCTCAAGCGTCAAGACGGGCGAGTGGGGGGTTTGTGCCGGTGAAGAAGAGTTTTTCATAGAAGGGGAAATATTTAGGGCTTGGGACAGTCAACAGACAAGCGAAAAGAGATTGGGGCCCTTGCGTTTCATGGCTTTTTCTTTCTCAGCGCGTTGGGGACGGAGACTTACGAGGGTAAAATGTGCTTTACGCCTTTACGGGTTTGGTGGTAGATAGTAATAGATTTCAACTCACACGTGCATGGATGCGGCGTGGAGCCACGCGTGTTTGGTGACTGGGGAGTGATTAATGATTTTTTTTTAAGGAGTGAGTGATTAACGATTAAGTAACGCTACATACAGTTTTATAACGCGTGAGTCTCAGATATTTTTAAAAATAAAAATAAAATTTATTATTAAAAAATAATTTTTTTATATAGTTTTCAAATTTAAATAATTTTTTCAAAAAAAATGTAAAATTTATCCTAAAATTATAAATATCATTTCTATTAATAATGATCCCCATTTCTGATATTATCTTAAGTCTGACTTTTAACTTATTATTTCATCTACTTTTTCTTTTTCTTTTTTAAATTATTCCTTCCACTACTGCACTGTTACCAATCCAGGTTTGGATTCTGATGATTTTACTTTATCTTATCTAATTTTAATTAAAAATTTTACTATTATTCTCAATTCATTTTATTTTACCGTCCAAACGAATTCTAAAAATATTTGGTTAGCACCAATGACAAAAAAAAAATAATTAAAAATATATATTTAAAAGCAACACAAGCGATGCTTGGGTGCTAAGGGCCAAGGCTGTGCCTGGTCACACATGGGTTGAAAGCTTAAGATTTTTTTCTTTTTATGTTTATGCATTCTTTTATATCCTTAAATGACATGTGGCACCCAATCATTGGGTTAACGTTAAGATTTTAATAGATTGGTAATGTTGTACTCATTGAAAAATTGATTCGATCAAAATTAAAAAGTATTAGGAATTAAAAATGACCGGTTTATCAAAAGATCATGTCACAATGACCTTTTTAATATTTAACGGCATTATATTATTATAACCATAAGCGTAGTTATTATTTAATATTTAACACATAATATTATCGTAAGAGTAGTTATTCATGGGGTGGAGAAGAATCTAAGCAACACACAAAAATATATCAAATTGCCTAAATTGTCTTCATCTTGGAGTTTACAGACCCAAAACCCAAGTAATTCTCGCTTGAAACAGAGTGAAGGTGCAATCCATGTGTAATTTTGATTGTTTTCTGTCATCGAAAGTCATCTACAAATAATTCAGTAGGAGGGAGGCGACAAGTGAACGCCACATGTGCCTACAACAACACAGTTCTCATGTATTGCACTTAGCGAAGGTTGAACTGGTGGAGATGGGAGGAATAGGTCACGGTGACAGCCGACACGCACTACATCTGTGAAGGAAAAAGGAGATAAAAACCAAAACAAAATTAAAAGAGAGGGAGGGAGGGAGCAGTGGAAAAACAAGTGTATCGTACATCTGTATTGTGGAAAAGGTATGTCCGTTAAAGAATAAAGATGTCCTGCGCACGACATGACATGGTGCCCCCACAACATCCTCTCTCTCTCTCTCGTCTCTTATTTAACTTCAAGTGAATCAAAATTCAACTGCTACATCCTATCCTTTACATTATGGGTAACTCAGGAGCAAGAAAGCAATATGAATACAATGGGAATAAGGAGGAAGCAAGTGGGAATAAGAAAAATAGAGAATTGCAGTGACATTATTGTCCCAACTAGAGGTATCGACATCTAGCTGCTCTCTTAAAATTAAAAGGGTAGCTCATCATGGGCTATCTGCTACCCTTTTAATGTAATCTGAAACTTGCCCACTTGAGGGAGGGAAGACAAAATAAATAAATCTTAAAGTACTGATCTAGTTTAATATTGGGGGAAAAAAAAAAGAACAAATTTCTTATTCAGAACCCACCATAACCCCAAGGCCCTTCCGCAAAGAGAAGGATCCTGATGATACAAGGGTAGAGGGGTAAATAGAAATGGACATCAAAGTGAACTATTTTCAACATTCCTGCTCTTGTTACCACTTGTGGAGTTGCAAAATACATTGATTGGCCAAAATACATAGATAACATATCAGCCAATCGTTATGTAACACCCATTTTGATTGCTCCTATCTAGAATTACCAGTCACAGCTCATTAATACAACAACTTTTACAAGAGATGCAACCCTACCTCAAATCTGTTCCAACTCTCGGGGAAATTTCAAAAGAAATGGTGAAGATAAACAGCAACAGCCTAGTCCATCTTATCATATAATTTATAGACAACAAAGGAAGGTGCTCTATCGTAATCCTTCCTTTTACAAGGCATGATACATATCATTCTTAGTAGAGACATTAGCTAAGTCCCACCCACAAGGTAAAGAATTCTAATTTAGCCTTTTTTTCAAAAACTTTTTGGGGCCAACAGATAAAATCCATTTCAAATGCAAACAAACTACCTTCATAATGAGAAAGTTGCGTCTCACAGATGTCTGGATGCATCATCATGCATCTGTGCAGCCCTTACATTGGGATCATCCTGCCACGAGGAAGTTTTACCCACTGTAAGTCCTGAAGTAGAAATAGGATTTTGCAGAATTGTAAGAATAGTAAAGCAAACTTACTCGAATGCCATAGGTGAAGCCGGTTGGTGTTCGGAAAAAATCCATCTGTCCCTGCAAACGTAAAACCCCAATTTGTAAGAGAATGCCATATGAACAAGGTAATATAGACTGATAATTAAGTCTAGCATCATAGGTGCTATACCAGCCCTTGCATGCTTTGGGGAGCACTGTAATAACCATCATGGCTTGGTGCTATTGAGTTCAATTGCCCCTACAAATGTGACACCCAGATATCATTATGAACATCATCTATGGTGCACTATCACTAATTAATTCATTGTGGCCATAATGTATATGATGTACCAGCCCCTGAATGGTCTGTTGATTCCCATAGTAATTATCACGTGTTGGTGCCATTAAGTTCAGTTGTACCTGCAAAAAAATTAAAACTGAGTATAAATCATCAATTGAGAAAGAAGTTCATAATGCGTGATAGAGACGGAACTATAGCACATCATACCATTCCTTGCATGCTCTGTTGTCTGCTGTAGTAGCTATCAAGGGTTACTGCTCTTGAGCTTAATTTCTCCTACAAAATTCCTCAATTTTAATTTCTTTGTTTTTCCAATAGCATTCTATAGCACAATCCACTCAGTAGCATCAGGACATTTCTGTGCTAATTCTACTGGGTGAAATTGAACCACGTATAGACAAACTCGTTATGTTTTTTAATAAGTAAGAAGAACAAACTCATTATTTTTTTTTATAGGCAAGAGCAAACTCATTATTTCCAGGATTGATACAATTTAATGTACATAATTTAAAATAAAATAGTCATTCTTAACAGGCTAAGCCATTCATGAAAAGGGACAAACCATTTGCTGCAAGCTGTCTTCTGCCCCAACAGTCATAACATCAGATTCAGGGTTCACCTACAATATATGAAGGAGGTCATAGTTAACAAATATCACATGCATAATGACATAAAATAGCCAGTTGCTGTCAATTACTAACCTTTCTTTTCTTTGTTGGATTCCTTTTTTTATTTGTCTTCACAGTACTTCTACTTTGGTTGTCTTCTTCCATGCAAAGTAGAATATGAGTGTCTGATGTGCCAGCTTCTTCGAGGCACTTAGTAGAATTATTCATACTCACACAGCTTCCAAAAGCTTCATCTAGTGCATGGATTGCAAAACTGTAACTCTCCAAAGAAAGAGATCCCTCTTCACTCAGTTTCATCGCCCGTTGACATAAATCGTTGTACCTTTGCACCCTAGATTGCACTAGTCCCGATTCTTCTCCCAACAAATGCTTGCTCTTTGCATCTTTCGTCCACCGTTTCAAAATATACTGGGATGGAATGGCAGAAAGGCCACACATTTGAAGAACAATCATTGCATGTCGACAAAGATAACCTTTGTACTCAAACAGTCGACATATACAGGAAATTTCTGACTTCATTTCATTCCATATAACAATAAATTCTTGACTCCCTTCAAATTCTTGAACTCGGAAAGTAGTTATTGTGTCATCTTGTCTTTCTTTTTTAGGATGACAAGCAACTACACCTAGAAGCTCAACCTGAAATTTCTTGAATAATGCATGTGTGTACACCCCTGAAACACTCTTCTCCAGAGGGGAAGGAGATTTTAATGCAGGTGGCTTGTTCCATGTGTCAGAATCTGCTTTGGCTTCCTCTTCATACCGATCTTGTAGAATTGGTTCGTATTGTTTCACAAATTCTTGTATGGTGGTCTTCTTGTGCACATACTTATCAAAATAGGAATTTACACTTTCTGATCGCTGAACTGTGGACATCCCAGCCAAACACACATCCTTCATATATGTTGGCACCCACAGTCTACGATCTTCATATAGTGACTGCATCCATTCATCCTCTTTGAGTTCAAATCTATTAAGAATTTTCCACCACCTTTTTTCAAATTCTTCATTTCTCCATGACTGGAAGATGCATTTTTCAAATTTTGCCATAAAATTTCCATGCTGTTTGATTACGTGACCAAGATTTTCGGAAACCTTCCCCAATATATGCCACAAACAAAAGCAATGCCGAGCATCTGGAAAGACCTCGGAAACAGCTAATTTAATGGTTTTTTCATGGTCAGTGATAATTACTTTCGGAGCTTGCCCACCCACTGCTTTCAGCCATGTTCGCATTAACCAAGAAAATGTTGTTGCACTTTCATCTGATATCAGGGCACATCCAAGCAACATGAATTGGTAGTGTTGGTTCGTCCCAACAATTATAACAAGAGGCATCTTATATTTGTTCTTAACATAAGTAGTATCAAATGACACTACATCACTGAAAGTCTTATAGTCATGCCTACTTTTGGCATCAATCCAGAAAAAAAATTTCAGTCGTTGATCTTCTCCCAGATTTACAGCATAAAAGAAATTGGAATTCATATTTTGCATCTGTGTGAAAAAATCAAGTAAAATCTTGACATCTCCTGCTTCTAGTGCCAAATTGCGACCTTTTTCGAATGGGGTTTTGGGGTCATTCTTGAGGCCAACCACATTTTTGTATTCAGCAAATTGTCTAGCCATTGCAGCATACATCTTTCTTGTTTGTTCACTCACAGCCTGGGCTGGTAGTAGCTCATGGTTATGCTCCTTCATGAAAGTATGTATAACCCATTTACCATCTGACCTTCTCTTCACATGCATGCTTGCTTTGCAGTCTGTCTTCGCACATGACCGTCGACCAGTTGCATTTTCCAAATCTTGCTTGTTCTGTTTAGCACGTGGTCGATTGCAGGATTTTTCATACTCTCGCTTGGTCCCATATCGAGAACAAGCAAATTTGGCATCAATAAATTCTCTCGAAGTCTTTGAACGCCGGCTATTTTGTATTGCAGTGTTGAATCCCATAGACCGAGCATATTCTTGATAGAATGAATAAGCTTCTCCATGTGATTCAAATTCCATACCTGAAAGTGGCTCAAGATTCATTTCCTCTTTAAACACTACCATATCCACCGTGGGAGAAATCAAATCTCCACCATCTTCAATGCATAACTCAACTCCAACATCAACCATATGGTCACCCTCTACATCTCCATTATGCAGTTTCTCATCACCATTCAAGATGTTATCAATTGCATTTGGTTCTTCACCTTCCTTATCATGCTCACCAGAAGGTAGCCTAAGATCTATGTCCATGATGAGAATAAACTAAATCTGGGAAACTATTATCTGATGTTACCTGAAAAGGGGAAAGACAACAAGGTTGTGTTAATGAGACTACAACCTAAAAGCACACAATTAACAATGATTAGAATTATAACAAGACATGATTGAATAAAAGTATCTAATCTTCTTGAGTCATACATGAACTTCAATCTTGCAATAACAATAGGATCCCAAACAATAATGATGGAAAAAGTAGTCCGTAAACTACTTTAGAACCACAGAAAATCAAGTATACCAAAATCCCTGGCATGTTCAACTCCAGCTAAGTGCACCAAGGGCCTCTAACTTCTCACCGAGCTGTGATTAACAATATCTATCAATATTATGCGACTCTAGTCTGTAGCCACAATAGGCTCACACACAAGTGAGTGCAGATTTGGGAGCACGGTTCAAAGTTTTCGACTACTAGGCTCAGAGCACTCAAGATTTTCTCGTAACAGGAATTCACTGATCCAACCACAAATATAAAAGCACAAGCAGTCAAGGACATAATTCGTTTTATGTATTTAAAATAACTCACAACTGGGATAAAAGAAAACAATAATCCTTTTATTCCAAATCTGAAAATTTTTTTTTGATAAGTAGCTACCTTTTTGCATGGGTTTCAGAAAACAAGTCCCCATTTTTCATATGAATTAACTGTGTTAATTTTTTTTTTATTCATGATGATGCAACTTCCTATATACATGTTGGGGTTCATACCCGTGCACACATATATATGTTTTGATACACAATTATAGACAAAACTATTATAACCTTGATTCTTGACAGGCTGCCTCTTCTTGCTCCAGTTCACATTCTATCACCTTTGACTGTTAAGTGGATCTCTTGTGTACTTCTTGTGTACTGAACATCCCATTTCATCATTAATGAAATCTTTATCTTACTCATCAAAAAACATTCTGAGACCAGCTTTGTGCTTCTCACTTTTTCCATACCTTAGGTTTTTTGTGCTGAGAGGAAGTTTCATATCATTACCAAAGTTAACGTGTTTCCCTTCTGCAGCAGAAAATTATTAACCCAAATCAGGTGAACAATGACTCACCACAATAAAACAAGATTTAACTGAAAATGTTGTCTATAAATAATTTTGATGCTTTCAAATCCATTGTCAAAACCAGAAAAGGGAAGCCCTCTTCAGTTTCCACATCCACATATAACTTTCAACCTACTGCCTTTGAACTGGCATAAATGTGGATTCCGCAAAAAAATTTGGTTTCATTTCTTCAAGGCATGAACCTCCAAAATTTTAGAAAGAATCACTTTCATATTTATTTAACCAAATGAGAGCTACCAGGTTCCAGTAAAAATCTCATACAGCTTTAGAAGAAGCAGCTTTTCCACATCTGGTTGTGGAAGGAAGGTCCAAGACTTAAAATTTGATTTTCTTACATAAAGGTAATGCCCAAAAAATCTACAGCAACCTAATTACTCATATCATTTGGCAATCACCACCAACTTACAATACAAGCTTCTTGTAATTTTTGCGGCAAAATAATAAATCAATTTGATGGAAAGACCATAAAGAAAGAGGATGAAATTTGTCATGTCCATGCTGAGTTATCAAACTCAAGGCAGGTAGACTCATAAGACTATTCTTATAGAATTTAAAGACAAGCACCAAATGCTACTCAAAACACTTTGAGTTTACTTCATCACTTAGATGGATCAACCATGAATAGCAAGCCCAAAGGATAAGATGCCCAACCCGAGGCCCCTAAAAATGTTATATAAGTCCAAGAAGAAGACAAAGGCACTCAGAAAACATATCTACATGTGTCCTTCATCCAATATGAGAGCCGTTTTTCTCCACCAGAATACACATAAATGATCTTTTAAAATCACTCTTTAATTTAAGAAATTAAAAAATAAATGAGTTCCTTCAGTAGATTTTTACTCACCCAACCAAAGTTGGGACATATATCTATATAGATAAACTACACTTCAAGACATCAGCAATAATTCGACTCTGATCACCACTCACACACCTGCAATTTATAAGTTTGAGAAAATTACCCTTAGCTTGAAATCCAAAAAACACTTATGACTCGGCATTGGTAAAATGATTCAACATTTTCAGGAATGCAGCGACAGAAGAATATAATCAAACCTTAACTATAAGGAATGTGCATAGCTTGGAGCATATAATATGATATGATGGGTAAGTTCAACACCTGGTTGTGCTGTTTCCTGATATTAGTGCACCGACTTAGAAAGTATCTGACACAACAGTACACATGCTGCATGCACATTATTTAGTTATACAGAACATCTACATCATCCATTCAACCTTGATAATCTTCTTCAGATTAATTGGTCTTGAAGTGGCCAAAATAATCTAATTCAGAACCCACTATTTTAATCAACCAGATTGATAACAATACTGCATACAATCTAAAACTAGAAAACAACACTAAGGCCCCGTTTGGCTTGCAAGATGGTTTCATTTCATCTCATCTCGACATCTAAACACCAAAAACACGAACACTTTTCAATTTCAAATTTTCAACTTTTTCATCTAATCATATTACAACTTTTCCAAACAAAACACAAAAAACAACTTAACTTTTTCAAATCTCAAAACAAAGATAATATTAAAAAATTATATTCTAACAATATTTTTATTTTTATTCAACTTTTTCTCTCATTTTCCAAAACTCCATAAAACATCTTAACTCAAACTATTTCATTACTATTTACAAACTATTTAATTACTATTCACAAATTTCTCATCTTATTTTTATTCAACATCCACACGAGGCCTAAAATTACCCATTTATAGATTAACAAGAGATTTTTCAAACCAGAATATCTCTTGAAATCTTGAATATTCATAAAAGTAGACTAGCGTAAAAGTAGACTATTGCCATTAGATTTTGATAGGATCATTGCATAAAAGTAAACTAATGTTCATAAAAGTGCTGAAACGTTCACGGTTCATCGCATGGTACTCATATTACTGATGTAAATTCAACAAGGAAATAACTACAGGAATAACAATTAATATGCTTCACAGTTCACATTATCCAGTCTGACAGTATTGGCCATGACCCTAACTCAGCTCAATAGTTTCCCTATTGGTTTCATGAGGTAAATGAAAACATTAATCCCCTCTCCTTTCCCAGACATTCTCGGCATGAAACAGACCACCAATCAAATATATCTAAAGACAACATAGTATCACCACATAACGACCACCGAAACAAACGAATTTCAGTAGAAAAGAAAAAAGAAAGATAAAGAAAAAGAAAGGTTTGAGAGAGAGAGAGAGAGTGAGAGAGAGAGAGACCTAAATTCAAGTATAGCATCTGGGAAGGAAAGCCGCGAAGCAGGGGGCGAGTGGGAAGGCTTGCGCGTGTGGAGAGGGGCGTTTGTGTTGAAATGTGGGGAAATGTTTTTAGGGTTTGTCCCACGCACGCTGAGCGAGTGGCTGTGGAGAGTCAATTTTGAGGATTGGATTTTGTATGTTTGATGGGTCTGTCTGTGTGTGTGACTCACCGCCTGCCTCCCTCCCTTTCTCACCCCCAACCAAAACAAACAAACAAATAACATACAAAAAAAGAGCTTCTCACTGCAATTATTATCACTCTCCACCCGAAGAACACCAAGCTTCGACTGGAACAAGATGGGTTTGAGATTGCGGGAAAAAAAAAAAAACAAGAAACAACAAATTGAAGAGTGACCGAGAGCGAAGCAAGCAATCTCCTCCTCCCCAAAAATGGAATCAAACTCGATCTCTTTCTTTCGCTATTGGGAATTAATGAGTAGCTTAGGGTTTCGAGCTTTCGGAAGCCCCTCTCTTTTTCCCTCTCGGAAAATCGGAGTCTCACACCCCTCTCCTCCCCGTGCCCCCACTCGCCGTTTTCACGTTTTCTATACACACGCGTTCGCGCGTGCCTGCACCTACTTTATTTTTATTTTGGTAATTACCTCTGTTTTAAAACTCGCGTGCTTGCGTGCGTGTGCGTAATTTTCGGAAGAGGAAACCGTTGGGAGTTTTCTTGACTTTTTTATTTTCGGGTACGTCCAAAATCCCAATCGCTAGTGCTGAACAAAGAATGACAAGTGCGTGGGACGCGTGGCAGATGATTTTATAATATTTGTGTGTAATTCACTTCCTAGTATCATCAAACCAAACATTGATATCCGGCATTCAAAGTTAGTCCAGCTAATTTGTGAGCTACCACATTGGCATATCGAAAAACATGCTGGATAGAACACTTTGACACTTTTTGCATCAAATGTTTAACATCTTGAATTGTATGCCCCATTAGGCATCAAAGATGAAGAAATAGTTGGAGCTTGGATATCTTGAACTACCAATAATGAGTCACATTCAATTTGTAATTCATGAATACCCATAGGAAGACAAAATTGCATACCTCTCTACTTCATATGAATATGTCACAGCCAAATCTTTCTTTGACACTGCCATAAGAACCTCTCATTTGCTATCTCTTAGGACTAAACCCACACCTGTTGCACCTTGTTCATGAAAAATTGCTCCATCTACATTCAATTTGAGAACATCATTTTTAGGAGGAGACCACATTGTAATTCTGTTTTTCCTTATTCTTGCATCTGATTTGATTATTTTGCAAATCTGTTTCATTGAGAGAACTTGAGAAATCACCCATTCAGCTTGTAGCAGTTTGTCCTTAAAAATATTCTGGTTTCTCTTATACCAACAATTCCAAGACAACAATAGCATAAGTTCCACCTTTTCATTAGTTTTTGTTGCGAGAAAGTTGCTTAAAAAGGTTGAAAACTGCATATTTAAGTTTTGAAAATCATGAATAATTAATGATTTGGAGTATATAGAGAAGTGGGTGCTTCACTGTAAAAAGTGGATATAGGTTATTTTCTGAAATGGAGATGGGAATTGGGCTGCTTGAATCATCCAATATCAGTAACCAGAATAGAGTCTGGAAATTACTATGGGGACTGAATATTCCAAATAAAGTTAAGGTGTTCTCATGGAGAGCATGCTTGGAGGGACTGCCAACATTAGTGAATCTGAAACAGACACTCCCAGGGTTGAATGAAGAATGAGAGCTATGTAATATGCAACTAGAGACTACCATGCATGTTTTTTGTTAGTGTGTAGAAATCAAAGAATGTTGGAGGCAGTTGTTTCCAGATTTGCAGATATCAGATGCAGTTGCAGTTGGGGAAACATATGGGAGGGCACTCAAGCATTATGTCTTAACAAAACCAAACATGATTGCAAATCTAGCCTTTCTTGGTACTCGGTAGGGGATTCAACCATCTCCGATGGTAGCAGCATGTTCATCTAGAGGATCAAATTTTCTCACCCTGAAGTTCTGAAGCCTAATGTGCTTGCCCCTAGGCCTTGGGGTGAACATTATTTTGGCTTGGACCGGAGAAGTGGGTCCATCAAGTATTTTTAGGACCTCATCTGCTACTTGAGGTGGCAGTTCCCTTCTCACTTTAAAGACACCCCACCATTTAGTAAGCGGGTTAATAAGAGAATCCACCTTAGCCCCCTCATCTAGAATTATGTTCTGATCCACTATTTGCTTAAGGTCTGATATCCCTGGTATCCAACTGTCCTTCCATATTTCGATCGATCTTCCATTACCCATTCTCCATTTGCAACCAGCAGCCAATCTTTCCTTCATTGACCAAATTCATTGCCATGCATAAGAGCTATTTAAGCTTTTTTTTTATTTCATGTAAGGTTTATTAGGGAAATATTTGGCCTTGAATATTTTGTGTAACAAACTATCCTCACATTGCATTAGCCTCCAACCTTGTTTTGCAATGAGTGCATTATTAAAAATACTCAAATTTTTGAAACCCATGCCACCTTTAGACTTTGGGGCACACATTCTTTTCCAACTTACCCAATGAATTCTCTTCTCTTCCTTTTTCTGGCCTCACCAAAACCTGGCCATCATTTGCTCTAGGTCCTGACACAAAGAAGATGGCAATTTAAAACAGCTCATAAAGTAATGATTGACATGGGTACTGCTTTAATAAGAATCCCCTTTTCATCTTGAGGCAAAAGTTTTTCTTTCTAGTTTTGTAATTTATGCCAAAATTTATGTTTTATGTCTGAAAAGGTTTTGTATTTTTTCTTCCCTATTAATGGTGGTAGACTAAGATACCTATCATACTGTTGGAAGGCTTGAATTCCCCAAAACTTAATGAGATAAGTTCTAGTGGCAAGTTGTACATTTGCACTGAATACCATAATAGGTTTTTCCCTATTAATCTTTTGTCTAGAAGCTTGTTCATAAAACTCTAGCAGATTGTGTACTACCAATGTTTCATTGACATTAGCCTTACAAAATAAAAGATTATCATCTGCAAAAAGCAAATGATTAATCAGAGGTGCCCCTCGACAGATTTTAACCCCGCTCAACAGACCACTTTGTGTTCCTTGATTTAGAAGAGAGGTGAGTCCCTCAGTACATAACAAGAATAGGTAAGGAGATAGAGGATCTCCTGCCTAATACCTCGAGATGGAAAAATGGGTCCAGTAGGCACGCCATTTATAAGAACAGAAAAACTCATTAATTTCACTCAAATCATAATCATTTTAATCCACTTTTCCTAAAATCCCATCTGCTGCATAACCTTCTCAAGATAGCCCCATTCAAACCTATCATAGGTTTTACTCATGTCAAGTTTGAGTGACATGTAACCCTATTTTCTCCTTCTCTTATTCCTCAAAAAGTGAATTATTTCATAAGCCACAAGAAAGTTCTCTGATATAATCCTCCCAGGAGCAAAAGTTGTTTGAGTTTTAGAGATAATACTAGGTAGAATTTGTTTTAGTCTATTAGCCCAAACTTTGGAAATGAGTTTATAGATAACATTGCAGAGGCTAATAGGTCTATACTCACTCACTCTCTTAATTTTGTTGAAAGGATATTGGAGCCATTCCATCTGGTCATAGGGCCTTAGTTGGATTCATTTGATGCAAAGCTTTCTCGACTTCTTGTGCCATGAAGGACTTGGTCAGTTCTGCATTTATTTCATTTGTCTCCCTTCCATTCAAAGCTATTAAAAACCTCCATCTCTCCTTGTTGAGAGCTGGCTGTGAATAACTCTTGAAAATACTGCATTATTAGCTCATCTCTATCTTCCCCTTCCTTCCATGCTCCAAATTTATCTTTGAGCCTTATAATTTCATTTCTTTTCTCCCTATGGAAAGCTTTCTTATGAAAGTATCTTGTATTATGATCACCTTCCTTTAACCATAGGCTCTTTGACCTTTGTCTCCACAACATCTCACTTCTTTCCAGCCACACTTGCAAATCTTCTCAAGCTTTGTGCAATTTTTCCTTATTGTGAGTCAACAAAGACTGATTTTGAATGTATTGTAATCTAATTCTTTCTTTTGAGATTTTTTGCTAAACATTGCCAAAAGAGTGTTTGTTCCACTTTGCTAGATTCTCATTGCACACTGTAATTTTTTTCATGATATCTTGCATACCCCTTAGACCACTATCAAATTGCCAAGATCTCTCAATGATTGAACCACAAGTTGAATCCTCTATCCACATGGCCTCAAACCTGAAAGGTTTTGCTCCCTTTCTCCTCTTAATGTTGCCCTCCAACTGAATAAGAATGGGACAATGGTTTGAGTATGCGGCTATTCCATAAGTAACCCTTGCAAAGGGAAATAAAGAGGTCCATAACTCATTTGCCATAAATTTTTCTAGCCTTTCACAAGTATAGCTACCTTCATCTTGATTATTCCACCAAGTAAACTTTGATCCAAAGAAACCCAAGTCTCTTAACCCACAATCATCAATAACTCGTCTAAATTCCTCCATTTGCTTTTCAGGACTTTTCCTTCTCCCAAACTTCTCATTCCTATTTAAAAGCTCATTTAAATCACCAAACACAAGCCATGCTATACCCTCCCTTCTTAATGATCTCGGCAAGTCCCATGTTTCCTTCCTTTTTACTATTTCAGGGTGACCATACAGACAAGTCATCTGCTAAGTTATAGCTCCCATCCATTCTTCAATTACTAAGGCATCAAAATGAAATTTGGAATAGCTTTTTATAATGATACCACACACCTTCGTTTTCGCTCGAAAACCTCCACTCCTCCCCTCACTGGCCAAGGCCAAGTAGTTTTCAAAATGTAATTGGAATTTCAACCTTTCCATACTAATAACAGTTGACTTAGTTTCCATAAAAAATAAAACATCAGGATCTTCCTTCTTGACAAGGTCACGAAGGGCATATACTCCACTTGGATTCCCAATCCCACGTGAGTTCCAACTTAAGATTTTCATTGCTTTCGGCAGGGCTGATCAACAGCCTCCACCTATAGATTTCAATTTGGTGTCCATTTCCTACTACCCTTTTTAGCTTCTTTCCCCCAGGAACTACTTCATCGTTATTCATATCAGAAAATTCCAGAGTGTCCACCTTCCTCTTCTGTTTGTGTCCCATTATAGGTTTATAAATTTCTTCTCTACCACCTCTATTTTTTCTTATCCATTTTCTAGCTTCTGTTAAAAGAATAGTATCAGATTTCTTTATAACATAGTCTACTACTAAACTTCCCTCAAAGAGGCCTTGCTCCTTTGTCTTAATCCCCTTTAAACCCTTCTCAATAGTCCCAACCCCATGTGTCTCCATTATTTCCTGCTGAGATAACTGCTTACCCATCAGATTTGTCATCAATTCACTCTCTGGTACATACTCCACCCTTACCTCATGCATAACATCAACCTTCCTTAGTTGTTTGTCAGTTACCATATAATTCATCATAACTTCCTTGTTAGCATTAGTTGTGGACCCATCAATGTCATTACCATCTTGATCTAAAGATAATGTTGTAGTCGTTACACCCTCATCCATAACCTGATTTAGTGCTTCCTTCTCTTTCCTTTTCGTACCTGGAATGTCTACAACACCCATTAAAGAACTTTGAAAAACATATGGCTGCTGTGAATTTTGATTCCAGAATCTAGCTGCTACTCCTACAATCCCTCCAGCATGCATCCAAGGACCAAATGGAAACTTTTCATCTTTAAATTTTTCCTGATTACACTACCACGACCTACAATCCTTATGATTATGGCCCAGCTTCCCACATACATAGCACAAATTTGGTAAACACTCATAAACAAATCTAGCCCAGCAATGAGTTTGAGAGCCCAAACTGAGATGTTTACCTCTCATTAGAGGTTTTGTGATATCGAAAGTTACCCTTACTCTAATGTACTCCCCCCAAGCTACTTCATTACAGTCAATTTCCTTCACTCTTCCTATATTATTTCCAATCAAACTTGCCACCTTTTCAATCATTGCATGTAAAGGTAAATCATACAAATGAATCCAAAAAGTAGCCTCAGTAATGAGGATTTTACTAACCTGAATTTTGCCAGCAAATTGTTTTAGCAAAACCAGATATTAATCGAAAGACCAAGGCCCCTCTCTTATGACGTGATTCTTATCTCTAGGATCCTCAAACTCAGCCAACAACATATTCGGTCCTAGAACTTTAAAAGAGAGCTTTTTCACTGGCCGCCATATACATTTCATGGTTTGTTTAAAAGCCCCCCTATTATAACTTTTATCAGTAAGCAAGGAAACAAATAGACATTTTTCACCTCTACTTTTGGATTCTTCAAAAAAATCTTCTTCCACCAATAGCTCCTCCTGTTATTTTTCTGAAAAAGACAACCTCCCCCAAAGATCTTCTAAGGCCTTTGCCATATCACCACCACTTAACAGAGCGATAGTTATTTTCGAAAGATCAGAAAATAAGAGAGAACAACAGAAAAAAAAAATGAAGAACCTGTACTAAGACAGGAGAAATCGCCTCTACGAGAAGAGCTCTCGAGAGGATTTTAGGGCCAATGCCAGCTCTCACCAAGTGATTTTAAACAACCTGTTTGGGTTGATAAAAAATTGTAATGTTTATTGTTTTCTAATGAGAAGTTTGTGATGTTTCCTGTAAAAAAAAAAGGATCATAGAGCATACCTCAAGTCATTAAACGGTGCTTATTAAAATAAGCATTGAATGGACCGATAAAGATAGTGTAATTGCATGATTTACTTTGATGATCTTTGAGGTGGTGAGTATTCGACTTTAGTTAGGCAATACCTTTATAAGGATACAATGTTATCAGTGAGTATCTCGGATACACAATCTTATGAGGAAGGTTTGAAATTTCCTCAACAATCATATATTTAACAGGACTCAAATATCTTGGTGGCATTTTCTTAGGACTGCGCATTGTGGCCCTCCTTACTTCTTGTTCATTGGACTTATTGCACATGATTATTAGCCCTGGCGAGGTGGATCGGGCCTAGCCTGATTGGGGAACTATCTGTCTCTCCACTAATATTACTAAAAAAAAAACATATGTATGAAAAAAGAAATATAGTCTTATTCTTGGATCTTATAATGGAGAGAGTGATTCAATATAATGCCATTTATTCATAACATCTTTCTTATTGTAAAGAATAAAAGAAAAAGGAAAAAACGGGTTTATAACTATTTGATTATATTTTCTTAACAATCTTTAACTACAATTTGTTACTCAAATATTTTCAAAATAAAAGAAAATTATGAAATGAAAGCAAACATAACTAAATAAATCATGAAATGAAGAGTGGACTCTAGACGAGTCATACACCTATAAATGAAAAATTATGACCATAAAACTTAAAAGAATCTGTTCGACGATATTTCATGCCATAAAGAGACAAGAAGATAGAGAAAAGTTCATAAAAAATAAAAGAACAAAAGGGGAATTGCTTTGATCCTTTTCTTCAATATGAACAAAAAATAAATGCTGCAAGATAATTAACAACGATGGGTCATAGGCTCAAACATTTCTGAAATAAATTTGAAAAAAATAAGAAAAAAAGGGGGACCAGAAAGAGGAACGAAAACAATAAATAAGATCCACCGAAAAGCAAACCTAATACTCAACAAACATGTCCTCCAAAGCTCTTTGCATCATCGACACCAATAACATTATAAATTCACATTGGCCTGTCAGAACTGACAGCGTGTCAACGCTTACTTCGTAGTTCGTTCATGTGTTTCTGTCATTTTACTTTCACTTCCTCTTTCTCCCTTTGTCCTCTTTCTCTCTTCCGCTTCCTTTTTTATTTCTTGTTAGTCATTCCTCAGTTTCCACTCTCTCTTTGTTCTCATCGACCTTCGTATCTTGCTGGGTTTTATTTTTCTTCTTCTTTTAGTTCTATCGCTTTTTTTTTTTCTTTTATATTTTCCTATTTTCTACTAGTAGTTTGTTTTATTTTTCCGGAAAAGCAAAAGAACACGGATTTAAAAAATAAAAGTAAAATTGGGCTCATTTTCTTTTCTCAGTCCTCTCTCTTTGTGGACTGATTGAAGTTCGAACTCCTTCCATTACTAGGTTCTCATTTCTTTTTTATTTTTTTAATTTTACTTTATATTGATAATTTTCCACTATAAATTTCCGTATTTTTGCTTTAAAAAAAAAAAAAACTCGTTTCGGGAGTGAGACTCGAGACTAATGGAGTAAGAGCTACAATAGATTAATCGACATTCCTTTTTGTTGGGTTCTCTTGGAAAGTAATTACTTTTTGTTTTCTTATATTTCGGTTAGAAGGAAGGAACTCATTTTTCTCTCTCTATCTTTTAAAACTTCTTTTTGTTTCGTGTTGCTGGCTATAGGTGGATAGGCGTCTGTACTGGGGCTTTGGTTTCTTTGTAGGGTGGAGGTTTTTGGGTCTGAATTGGGGTAGTTATGGTGAGAAAACACGGATGGCAGCTACCTGCTCACACCTTTCAGGTATCTGCATATAGAAACTCCGTTGAAATGATTTCGCGTGCTCATTTCTCCATATCACTCTGTTTTTTCTTGATTAGTGTTCGTTTTAACCGCTAATTTCTTGATGTGGGTTGTTCTTTGATTTTCCATATATTCTAGAATATGCTTCACCTTTCTTGTTTGCGTTTAACTTGTTTAGTGTTTTGTAGTGCTCAATTCATCCATGGTGCGTCCTTTTGCCCAGCATTGTTCTCTGATATTCTGAAGCATGTACTGGTTTAGTTTTGTGGGAGGCTTCAAGATCAATTACGAGCTATTTTGTTTCCCAGAGTGAAGGATGGATTGTAATTTTGAGTACCTGAGTGTTTCTGTTTTTCTTTTGTTTTAGAGTTTATCGTTAGGCGAGAATAATCGACTTTCATCAAACCGATCAAAACGGCCCTTTGTGTATATCTTCTTCACTATATCCAACAAAGATAATGGGTAGACTTTTCCTTCCATGTTCGCTAATATATGTTTTCCTAGCGTTGTCTATGTAGCGTAGCCGATATTTCTGCTCTCTGAGAGGTAATTCACCTTTGGGAAAATACTTAGAGGATTTAAAGTTAGGTCGTTTCTTTATCATCTTAGTTCTCTTAGTAGCATTGAATTTAACTGAATGCTCTTGTTGTTTTTCCCGGAAATTTAAGAAGAAGAAAATGTTTAGATATATTTGTTTTTATCTTAAACAAAATTCTCAAACGTCTTGTGGCCAATAGTATGAGATTAAGTCCCAATTTTATTTTTATTTTTTATAAGTAATCAATAATATATTAATGAAGATAGGCAAAGAGCTTAAGTTCCAAAATTTCCTGAGCTACTGAACTAGAGCGCCATTGGACTAGAAGCCAGTAGGTCAATTGGCGGTTTTAGTATTCCATTGGATATTTCCATTCCTAGAACATGGTCAAGCCAGCACCTTTAGGTATGTGGCATTCTTGCTCAGTATTTTCATATCAACATTTTTGGGCTATGCTTGTTGTTTTCAATTAATAGAACCTACTGATTGCCTATTAAAATAAATTTCCTATCAACCTTTTTCATTTCAATTTTCTTAAAATTAAACCTGATGTCCATGAATTGGTCATTATGTTACTACGTAAGCCTAAATCTGTGAATTCTATTTACTGAGGTTGAAAACCATGGAAAAGCTGTTGCCCACCAGTTGCTCTGCCAGAAATAAGCAGGTTAAGGTTAAGAATTATAGTAAGAGGGATAAGTTGTGAATTGCTTGGGTCAACCTGCTTATACTGGAGGCATTGAGTTAGGACTGTGGACTGCAGGTGTTGTTTTTGGTAGTGCAGACTATAGACTTGAGTTATCACTTATCATTTAGCATCTATTTACTTTTTCTGTTTAGGCGTTTTCCTGCATACTTCATGTGCACTTGGCTAATGCCCTCTTTGCTTAATTAGACTGATAAAAAAATGCACGACAGTCTGTGGTTTGTATAATCAGATTTCTTTGGGCTTCTATCATTGTACCCGATGGATCTGATCCTCGTGACTTTCTTGTATCATTTTCTAGCTCCTAACATGTAGTAGGTGTTCTCTTTCGTGTTCTCTTTCATATGCTACATGTGTACTTGTGCAATGCCTCTTTACTTGTTTTGATAAAATTTTATCTATCTTATCAAGAAAAAAATTGTATCAACAGAAACCGGAGATGGTTGAGGCTATTCCAGTGATTATTATGGTTTTATCATTTTTGCTATTACTATCAATGAACTTTCAGTCTTATATTATAGCATGTGTCGTTTTATGGCTTGATTACTTACAATCTTCTGTAGATTTGGCCCATTTTACCGATCAAAAAATCTTCTGTAGATTTTTCGACTAACTGTTCCCCATTGAACGTTGATTAATTTCTTAATGTTCTGTGATCTCGCATTAACAATATGTATGAAAGTGGCATTTGTTATAGGTAATTTATTGGATTGTGGATGTTTCATTCTATTCGTTTTTGTTTTGACTACCTGTGCTTTGTAGTTGCTTGTATACTAAAATATTTTGGTTCTTACATGGATAGGTTGTTGCAATTACTGTATTCTGCTTGTTAGTGGTTGCTTTCTATGCTTTCTTTGCCCCTTTCCTTGGAGGTCGAACGTGGGAGTACATTCTGGTTGCCACTTATACTCCAGTGGTATGTGATTTTATTTAATTTCCGTACGTTAAGGTCTTTTCTATGTTTCCTTCCCCCTACCCCTCCTCTCCCCTGGCATGAAAAGATTCATTATCTCCAAGTTTAGTTTAAGCTTTTGGGACAAATTGTGCTTTCACATATGTGATGCCAATTCAAGTAATACCCATATGCTTTCCAAACTTAAGTGTCTTAGGGTTAAAAGCAATTTTATAAATTGAGTAATTAGTTTACAGCTATGAGCATTTTTATGTGCTTGATTGGATTTGGGATTTCATAAGATTCCTGAACCTAATTTTTTTAGGTGACTTTGCTCTTGATTCTTATAGAATTTCTAGTAGTATGATAATTTTTTTATTAGCTTTTTAAAGTCTTTTTTTTCTTAGTTAGTTACCTATAAAAGAAAGTCTTTTTTTAACCTATAAAAAATTATTTTTTTATTAGTTAGTGTCTAATATTTAGTGAGAGTAAATCGGTCTATATTAATATGGTTTATTTTAGTTTAAGAATTCAAAGTTGAATGATGATAATTGAGTACTTTGGGTTACACAAGCATACATTCCGCCGTGTGACCCTTCTCTTCCTCTTTCTCTTGCTGTCTGTTCATGTCACAGTTTATAAAAACTATTGTTTTCTTTATGATTTCTTCCTTTTCGATACAAAGTGGTTGCTATTAAAAATTAGCCTCTTCATCTTTAACCTTATCCTTTCCAAACGTACTTCTTTATACAACCCTTAAAGATATCTGTTTTATAATCAATAGTCCAAAACCCCAACTTTCAACTCTAAAGGCTGCCACAAAATCTGTAGTAGACTGGATCTTAACTGCAGAGTATCTTAGTGATCCCGGCTTTGGAGCATACTGACTTTAATTATGGATTAACACTTTTCATGTCCTTCTGATTGGAAGATACTAATGGGTAATAGCTTCATTTTACATATCTCATGTACCTCATAATATGCATTACCTCAACTCTAAAGTCTTGGCATTTACATTTTCCTAGTTTCATTTTCTTCCATCAAATTTAGCAATTATGCGTAGTTTTTTATTCCCCTTTCATGGTGTCGCAGGCACTCCTTGTTTTCATTCTTTATGTTCGTTGTACTGCAATTAACCCAGCAGATCCTGGCATTATGTCTAAATTTTATCCTGTGGCAACAAATAAATTTAATACAAATTATGGCTTATCGGCAAAAGACCTGCCTAGAAAATTTGATGACATGGCAAGCGGGGAGCATCATTCTTCTCCATCATCGGCTTCCAAAAGTTCTGTTGCAGGGGCTAACTCTAGTAAGAAAGGGTCAGTGAATGAGATTGGAGGAGAGAATAATCCCTTGGAACCAACAAACAGAAAATCCTGTTTTAGATTTGGAGGAATCTTCTGCGCATTGTTTGTTCATGAAGATTGCCGCAAACAGGAAGGGGCAGCTGAGGAGCAGGGAACTGGTGAAGATGCTTTGTTCTGCACATTGTGCAATGCTGAGGTATAGGCATAATGATAAGTATGATATAGTTTGTTAAGGTCAATATTACTTATCAAAAAAAGTTTGTTAAAGTCAATATTTGTCACACCTTGCAATATTGTAGTTCCTCATATTATTCTCTAGTTTCTTGTTTGACAACGATATTGAAAATTTGTGTCATCTTTATAATCATGTACTTACCAAGAAATATTTACAATAATATGGTATTGGAGTCTTGAAGCTACTTATAGTTATAACCATATTGCACTCTCTAGATAGAATTCTCATTTCAAGATGATAACTAATGGCCGTTGAATAATTCCAAGAAATCCCTATTTATACTATAAGGCCTCGTTTGGGGATGAGATTAGATGATAAATCTGTGCATAGTAGTGCGTTGTTTGAGTTAAGATGTTTTATTGGGTTTTGGGAAAGGAGAGAGAAAAAGTCGTATAACAGTATTATAAGTTAAAATATTGTTAGAATATAATTTTTGTTTTGGAATTTGAAAAAGTTGAATTGTTTTTTATATTTTGTTTTGAAGATTAGGAAAGTTGTAATTATTAGATGAAAAAGTTGAAAATTTGAAATTGAAATTGAAAAGTGTTTGTGTTTGAGTGATGTTTGGAAGGAGATGAGATGGTTCCTAAACGAGGCCTAAGTCTTTCTAAAGTAACTTATTCGATATCCACTTAACCTTAACTGAACGTGAACTCAAAAACCTGTGCCAACTGAACTACAATCCCACTATCAGACTGCTGGCTATCCTGCCCCACCACTACCTTTCCATCCATCCTTCCTAGTTAACCATGGTACCTTTTCCATTCTCACCTGAGACTCATGACTAAAGTGTCTGTCAGTGCACATTGAACCACACCATACTAACATTTAAATTAGAGGAGTAGTTTTAGATTTGGTGCTAGGTGGATGATACCCACCGGTGGTGAAATTGGTGTTCCAATGCTTGCAATGCCCTTGTCTCATGGATGCTGCTTTTTTTTTTTTTGGGGGGGGGGGGGGGGGGGGTGTGGGATTCTAGAACTCGTGGTGGCGTTGAGATAAGTTTAGGTAAGTTGAAATCTTCTTTCAGTTTGTTCACCATGTGATTTCTGGAGCATTGTAATTTTAAGTTATAATTGCAGGCATTGTCTCTTGTCTACAGCCTGTGTACTCAGGCAATTCCCCTTCATTTTAATTTTTTACTCATCAAAAACAGAAAATTTTGGGACCTAAACTGTATATATGAAGAGTTTATTTTTATTTAAGATCATTTCAATTTATGTTAAGGGTAGCAATGCCATTGCATAAATCATTTTATTTGTGTGCCAATCTTCTTTTTGCTTGTCTGCTTCCCAAGAACCGTACATCTACGGAAATTCTTTTGAGCTGATAGATTGTCTCCTAAAATTAGATCCAATCTCTTCTGGCCTGGGTAAATGCATGGCATGTTCTGGTGCAAAATGAACATATGGCCATTTCTCCAGAAATTGGCTGTATGCTGATTGGAGCCCTGGAGGAACAAACATTAACAATCTGCTTTTGCTATTAACCATGGATGCTTTTCGTGTTGCAGGTTCGTAAGTTCAGCAAACACTGTAGAAGTTGTGACAAATGTGTGGATGGTTTTGATCACCACTGCCGGGTATAACTCCATATTGCTCCATGTTCTTACAAGCATGTCATATAATTATATTCTTTTTTTTTTGGGACTAATCTCTACATATTTTATGGCTGCAGTGGCTTAACAATTGTGTAGGGCACAAAAATTATGTGACTTTTATTGCTCTCATGGCCATTAGTCTTGTTTGGGTATGTATTGAATTCTACCGATAAAAAAAAAAGTTTGGGTATGTATTGAATTCTATCAACGATGAGGAAAGAAAACGTTTTTTGGTGGCTAATGACTCCCCTCTCTATCTGTGGTTCAGCTTGTTATTGAAGCTGGAGTTGGTATTGCTGTTCTAGTCCTTTGCTTTGTTCATAAGAAAAGCATGGAGACTGAAATTGTTGATAGACTTGGAAATGGTTTCACTCGTCCCCCATTTGCAGCAGTTGTGGTACACTTACCATCAAATATGCTTTCAACGGAGCCTAATTTAGTTGTTTATATGAATTTGACTAGAATTCTTATGCTAACACTAGATCTCATTTATGTAGGCTCTATGTACTTTAGTTTCCATGCTGGCATGTATACCTTTGGGCGAACTATTTTTTTTCCACATGATTTTAATTAGAAAGGTTAGTGGCCGAGAAACTTTCTGTATTACTTTTGTCTCTCATGGTGCTCTGGTTAGTCATAGAGAAATTGGTTAGTCATAGAGATTTTAACATTTTGAAAAATCCTAGTTGGGGCTGTTGTAAAATTTCTTCCATTTTGGCTATTAGCAAGATCAGAAAAGAGAGGAGAGGCAAAGATTGGGTTAGAGAGGGAATATTTTTAGCCATATAAGTGTTCTCATTCACCCTTTTGTTTTTATGTTGAATTAGGGTATTACAACCTACGAGTTTGTTGTGGCAATGAGAGCCATGAGTGAGGTACATGGAGGAGCATCCATCGATGAGGAACTGCCAAATATAATGTACTCTCCATCAGGGTCTGCTACAACAGGTTTGAGCGGTGGAAGTTCCCTAGGTTTGCAATACAAGGGGGCATGGTGCACCCCTCCCAGGGTATTTGTGGACTATCAGGTATTCACTATTTACTTGATTTCTTTGATAATTACTATTTAATTTCTCTTAAGCTGTATATCTTTGAGAACATAAAAGATAAAATTAAAGCAAATCTTAGATGAAATAGGGTCTAGAAATACTAAATCTTGCCATTACCTTATTTTTATTGTTTAGGGAACAAGCTTGCTTTTTTTAATTGGCATTACACAATTCAAACTCATGAGGCTAACGACAACTTGCCACAAAGGACTAGCAAGGTCACAACGGAGAATAAATGATCCACGGTTTCTCCATTACTCCTACATATCACAGCAGTTTATCACTATAACCGTCACCTTCTTAGATCTCCAACTTTGGTATTTTCCCAATGCCACCACCCAAACAAAGAGTGTCACTCTCAAGGGAGCTTTTCTCCAAATAATCTTCCATGCAAAATGAAAACTTTCATGGGGGGAGTCGGCATGCATTTCAATTCAAAGACTCCTTTCTTGGAGGGGATTCACACAACCAGTCTTCACTGCCTGGTCTTAACCTAATCAAGTACATTTGGGCATCAAATGAAAAAGAGAGATCCATCTCACAATCTCGTGCTGCTTTAATAAATTTCATTTCCCATTGAGGGTTCTAGTGGTAGGAATGGTTATTCCGTTCTAACTTCTTCCATTCCTAGAAATAGTTATTCATTTTTCCAATGGATTTGTCGTTCTGTGTACCAAACATACCCTTGGTGGTGTTCTAATTGTGGTGTATGACAGTCTTTGTACCATGACTCCTAGACCATGCATGTAAAATTGGGTGCAAGAATTGATTGCAATGGGCTCATATTTTACGCTTTAGTTTTTTATTTATTTATTATTTATTATTATTATTATTATTTTACTTTTGGAGAAGAAAAACTCATCTATGCATCAAAGTAGAAACAAACTTCTGTCCTGATTAGTGGATACTTGTTTAAAATGTGGCTACAATAGGATGAAGTTGTTCCTCACTTGGAGCCTGGAATGGTTCCATCAACTGTCGATCCAGATGCAGCTGGAATTGCAGATAGAGGGCTGAAGGGACCCAAAAGGCCTGTTCGTATAAGTGCTTGGAAGCTGGCAAAGTTAGATTCAAATGAAGCCGTGAGAGCGGCAGCAAAAGCCAGGGCATCGTCCTCTGTTCTACGACCAGTTGATAACCATCGGTTACAGGATCAGGATTTAAGCTCCAGTGGCAATATGAGCATCAGAAGTAGTGTGAGCACTGACATGGGAACAAATAAAGATATAAAGAATGATCTGAGATCATCTCCCTTGAGGAACTCTTTTGCTCCAAGCCAAGTCAGCCGAGATGAGTATGAAACTGGGACTCAAAGTGTGAGCAGCTTCAGCAGTCCAAGCCATGTTCATGAAGGAGTAACACTTAGCCCTCTACCTCAAGGTCATGGTTTGGGTCGTTTTAGTGCAGCTACCTCTTTCCCTAGCTTAGTTCAGGATCGTCAATTAACTAGTAAGGCAGCCTTACCGAATGTCAACACCTCCACATCCCATCCTTTGGGATTTGATGAAAAGATCATGCAGAAGGGAAGTACTGATCCTTTACTGCTTTCAGCTCCTGCTACTTCTCTTCTCAGAGATGTTAAAAGAACATCTGTTGTTTGGGACCAAGAAGCAGGGAGATACGTTTCAGTTCCAGTAACAGCCTCAGAAGCTAGGAACAGATCATCCACGCAAGCAGGATTGCCAACTTTTACTGCAGAAACGAGCAGTTATAGCAGAAGGCCAGTTATTCCACATCAAGAATCTTCATCTTCTGCAGCAAAGCCTCCAGTTCCACAAGTAGAAAAGCTGATGTACACAGGAGACTCTATCTTCTTTGGTGGACCGCTTTTGAGTGCCCCATTAAGGGATAGTTTGAAGAATGGACGAGGTAGAGAGGGCCAAGAGAGATTGGCCCTTAATTTGTCTCGGGAGTCCAGATTCAAAAGGGATTCAGCATCAAACCAGCTTCCCGTGTTTGTCCCAACAGGTTTCGAGCACCATAACCCATCATCTGGCTCCGGTTCGAAGTAGCTTCAACCTTACGATTGAACTTCTAACAAAATGCACGGACAATTTTCTTCCGGTTAGCTGTGTTGGTTAGTGAATGGGCTGTGGAAGCTGAGAAACCTCTGACAGGAACTGTTCCATAACTCCTAAAACGTTACATTTTGAAACTGTTGCAAACCCATTTGTATCAACATGTTCAAGTCATCTCTTGCATATGAACTTCTGAAGTCATACGCTGGCTTATATCAAATCTTGTTTGCTTTTATGCGTTAGATTTAGGAGAAGTTTGTAAATGCCAACTCACTCTTGAGTAATGTCACTCACACTCCATAAATATTTTGACCAGAGGATACCACTGGAGGAGTCCTTTGTGTGACTGAGCTTCATCATGTACGGGTTTTAGAAAATTGTTTCAAGATTTTTTTCTCTTCCATTGTTGTGTTCATCATATTCATATGATTTGTTTTCCATTTTCCCTGTTTACTCCATTCTTTATTCCACATTTAAGAGTGTTATAATATGAATTAAAAGTTTTTAAATTACTGCGTAATTTTTAGATATATAAGTAATGATTTATGCAAATAATTTTTGTTTTTGATTTCTGATCATGATGGCCCGACATAAGATTCATAATTGGCCCTTGCCTATATCATGTTTCCCATCATCCACGCATAGACCGGTCCGTTCGATTTCATTATTGTTTCTTGACAGATTGCAGGTTGCATTTCATGTGCAACCAACATTGAATTAGTGACATCCTCGATCGCTGGCTAACATCTTTTATGCACAAAATCTGAAAGTTCAGACGAAGTTCGAGCTTAGAATTAGCTTGCAAGAAGCATCGTGGAAGATCATGCAAATTTATTCCCCAGTTTGATCCGCTAGGCATATCCCCCAAACTCTATGTCATCTTGTTTTAAATATGGACTTTGTTAATGGAGGAGCGCACCCACTTTCTAGAGAGAGAGAGATGCAGATCCAGGATCTCAGCTCTAAGCATCAGTTGAGAAGGCAAAAAACAGTCAGAAGTATGAAAGATTTTCTTCTTTACAATTGCAAAGGATGCTAAGAAAAAGGCTGGATCGGGTCTGACCTACAGTTGCAGAACATTGCTAGTATGCTCTTCCCAACATAGGAACATTACCGTAATCTTAACTCTGGATGCAACATTTCAGCTACTGTTGCAATAGGTAATTGAGCGAATCCTCCTCGAATCATTCCAATTCTCATAATCTTCTCATCATCATGATATAAATTATTTATTTATTGTATTTCATTTGTATGTTTATTCATTTAATAATAATTGTGATAAAATGATAAAAAAGAGGTGATGAATAGGTTTTTTCTTAAACATATAAACTTCATGCACCTTCCGATTTCAGACCCAAAGCATAGAAACACAAACATGATTTTCTTTGACAGTTTCTCAATGGCCAGACGGTATCTATCACATACCAAGCGGTTTCAGTTTTGGAGACATCCCCTCTATTTTATTCGTGAATTATCTGTTGAATACCACATTCCAGATCATAGATATTTCAATTTGTTGTGGTGAATTATCTCTTGCCTATTTTTGTTGTATCATGGTCTCATCTGCCAAAACTCTCCCTCTCACCAACACAATAAAGTGATATTTTTTTTAGTAGATAAATGTTTTTGTCGTAAAAAATTTTTATAAAAGTAAACTCATAAACTGATGTGATTTAATATAATACAAACTGCTTTCTTTGTCAAGTAGATGTGAAACAATGCCAATTTATAAAATTATGCAAGTCAAACTCATTGTACTCCTCAATCTTAAAACCAACTATATATACATGCTGTATGTATGAGAACCGTTCCATATGACCTCAAAATCATCAACTGTACTAACGGTGGAACATCTACCACCAATTTCTCTCGACCTTTGGGATAATAAATTCTTATTCTCTTACAGGAAACCCACACATAACTAGCGTCACTATCTCCATTTCCTCAGCCTTTAATTGTCCTTTCAATTCCTCAGCTTTTAATTTCATGGTCTTGCGTTTCATATATGGTCCAATGAAGAGAGAAATGCTACTTGTCATCTTCATACTATATTTTAATATTTAATTTTTTTATTTTTTATTTTATTTAGATGTCATATTTACACGTCAATATGTGTATGATTAAATAGATAGATAAAAATGATAAATCACATATTAGTATGTAGTATATAAAATGATAAGTAGAATTTTTTACGGAGATCAATGAGATAGTTTTTCTCATTGTTCATCTTTTGCATTATTAGATTTTTTTCATGAATAATGCTATGAAATACCCATTTTGACAATTCAAATTTGATCGAATTACGTGAGATAAATTAGATCAAACTATGGGGTGGTTGGCGAGCCACCCATTCGAGGCGGTTCGATCCACCCTGATCAGCCATCCAATGAGTTTTTGGTCCATTGAAGTCATGATTAACAGCCCGATTATTATTTTTTGAAATTATTTTGTTTTAAAAATTGAATAGTTATTATTACAGGAATATGATCCTGATCTTAAAAAATAATAAAGACTTATCCATCTCCACATGTCTCGAAATTTTTCATTATTAGTAAAAACAACCATAATATTATTAATATCTTTACCGAGAAATAATATTTATAATTATGAAATTTGCAAAACTCGCATATTTATTTTAAATAAATAAGATAAATTTAAGATACATATGAGAAAAATTATTTTTTAATAATAAATTTTGTATTTAAAAAAAAAAAACAACGTGACTTGAATACTCTAAAACTCTATCATATATTACTCTCCAGTTAAATGAGGGTTATTTTAAGACTTGTATGAAAAAAAATAGATAATTATTATTGTAAGGAACATCTGGAGTTCGGACCCATCTCTCACTGCAACCTTGAGAAATATCTTTCACAAAGATAGGAAGGCACCTTTATAACATAAAGTCCCATAAACTTCTTTTGATAAATTTTGTGGAGAATGAGAATTGATCAATCTGATCAATCACTTCCACATCCTCACCATCAAAATTTTACCCAGATTTTTTGGGGTTTTTTTTTTCTTTCTTGAATTTGGCGTTACACATTTTATCATGAGATTTTATTAACTATATCCCATTAATCTCATAATTAATTTGTAATTGATTCCCGTTATCTTGAATTATTTCCCTATTATGTTGAGATTTGATTTTCTTGTAACTTATAATTATTCTATTTCTGTAATGCAAGGTAAAATAATGTATATAGAATTGAGTGTGATGACATAATGTAAAATAAATCGAAAATGATTTGTACATTTTAAAAGTGTATAAATTTCGTTTATTTTTTTGAAAATAATGGATAAATTTAGAATCCACTTTTTAATAGTGAGTCACTGAGCCTCACTATTTTTTAAAAAGTATAATATATGAGACTTATATATCTTAAAACTGAATAATATCATAGAAGAGATCGTTTTTTATACAACTAGATCAGGGATGGTACAAACGCATTAAACTTAAAATATATATTGATTTTTTTAATTAAGTGCGTACAATATGTATAAAATATAGATTTAGTTATATGTGAAGTGGTCATTGCATATGATTGTAAAATATATTATCTAATTAATAATTGAAATAAAGTATAATGTAATGTATGTTCTTTATCAAATCTTGATGACGTAATAGAGTCATGGGATTATAAAATGCTTTAACCACAATAATGGAACCTACAACTTTATTTCTTTCTCAATATTCTATCCATTATACTGATTAAATGTCTAGTCATAATTGACCATGCCCGCTTATGTCACACCTTTATCTACATTAACTTATTTTAAATCATGTCCAGCTTTCTAATAATGCCTATGCGCGAGGGATTTAATAACATATTTTCCCCTTCCACCTATTCCAAAGGATAACACATGCAAGACTTAAATATGTTAGAATCAATTTAAAAAACATGTCAAAAGAATCAAATCAAGATCTTTGTATAGATGATGAATATAATTTTTTTAAAAATTTATTTCGAGGTTGGAAAAGATAAATAGTTATACGACACGATGCTTATACAACCCAGTATCTAGCATTATATTTATATAAATAACATTCAAGGACTTTGACGTATAATATATTTAAATAAGAGTTCTTCAACTCATCATCTTTATACCATATTTATTAAGAAAAAAAAAAGATAAAAAAAAGTAAGTATATGGGGTAGGAAATTTTTCTTTAAATAATATTTTATTCCAATTGAGTTTTTATAGGTAACTGTATCAAATTTTTTAAGGAATGAAAAAATTAGGATATACATGTATGTAATATATAGCAAATGATTAACGATAAAATTATATATGTAGTGTGAAAAATTATGGAATTAAATATAATTTACTGAAATTTATTCCTATCCTTTGACTAAATCAAATCAACTTAAATTTAAATTGATTTGATATGTATTAAAATTTTAAAAAATTAAATTATTTATTTTATTTTATATAAAAATTTAAAAAAATTATAATAATAAAATAAAGTAAAATGTGTTGCGAAAACAAACTGGCCTTAAGATTGGGTAGAAATGGTAGTTTTTGATATACAGGAGCTAGAAATGGTTAATATAATAACATGGTAAAGCCTTAAATCTGGGATAGGTTCGTTCTGTCAATCACTGCCATAGTCTTGTCGTATTCAGGGGTTTCAATTATTAAATCTAGACTGAATCGAGAGGCAGATTGTCTTCTCAGTCTCACTCCCTCTGCAACAACAACAGGTTCGTAGAACTGGAAAAATGGGCATCCACCACCTCTTTCGATCCACTCTCAGAGCCCAGGTATCAAATCTTTAACACCCATTCGTTTGCCATCAATTTTTATATATATTTATATTTATATATATATATATATTATTTTCACATGTTTCCTAAGTGCTTTGTGGATCAGTTCGTGCTGTTTGATCCTTATATTTAATCATGCCTGGTTCTTATGATTCTGTTGAAAGTTGTTATAATTTTTCTTGCTTCGATCACTCTGTTGGAAATTTTTTGGACGAGATAAACTAGTCAGTTAGCCAACTCCGCCCAAATGACTTTTCTTGGCAATTATGTCATTTTCCGGCTTTATGGTGGATTTTTATTTCTTGCTTTGGTATATGCTCTTATTCCAAAAATTTAAGTTGATGAGAATCCGTTTGATTGCTGAGAATTATGTATGCATAGCTCTTTTAATGGGTACGTAGGACTCACCTCACCTGGAAAAACTGCACCCATGACGTTACCTGTTTATCCTTTGTTTATGGGAGAAGTAGATTTCATTTGGTCCAAAGACTAAGAAATTCGTTTCACGTTCTGCAATTTTTATTTTTTAATTTAAAATCCGGGCAAGTTGAGAACCTTATCAGATTCTAGTAAAATTAATTGTGCAATATTTAATTGCTAGCCATCCATGCTCTATATTCACTCATAATATATATATATTCTTTTTTATTTACAGCTTGGTTTGTATGTAAAACAATTTGCCGCCACCACAAGTTTGCAGGAGCGTCTGCTTCCACTTCCCATACTAGCCAGATTAAGCAGTACAGGGGCATCTTTGCAAAAGGAAGATAAAACAGCAGATTTGAAAAATGATGAAGGGTACCTGGTGTTTCTAATTTTGTAACTTGTGTTTCATTACTCTCTGTCCCTTTATCTCTCTCTCTCTCTCTCTCTCATGTGCAATTTTGTACATGAACATGTATATGTGCTTGTCCAATGTGTTTGTAGAGTATCTTAGGGGATGTTTGGGGAATAAGAGGAGATGAGAATTTTGTGAATAGTAGTAAGATGGTTTGTGAATACTAGTGAAATAGTTTGAGTTAAGTATTTTTTGGGTTTTGAGAAAGGAGAGAGAAAAAGTTGAATAAAAAATATTATAAAGTTAAAATATTGTTAAAATATAATTTTTTTATAATTTTTGTTTTGAGATTTGAAAAGTTGAATTGTTTTTTGTTTGGGAAAGTTGTAATGATTAATTTGAAAAAGTTGTAATGATTAGTTTGGAAGTGTTTTTGTTTGAATGATGTTTGGGAAGGAAATGAGATAGATGAAATGAGATGAGATGGGATTGGATGTGAATTATTTCCAAACATCCCCTTATTGTTACATGTGCTTGCACAGTATTTCAATCTAATATATGGTTAGGTGCTAAGATATCTTAATTATCTCAGGTTTAAGGGGCACGAGATGCTTGCACCTTTTACGGCGGGGTGGCAGTCTACTGATTTGAATCCTTTGATAATAGAAAAGTCTGAGGTATTGCCAGTCCACGTTTAAGCATAATAATTAGAGTAATACTATTTACCATCCCTTTTATCATCATTCTCTCACGATCCTATGATGTGATATAAAATTAATTACCAAAAAATGATGTGGTATAAAATAGTTGGAGACCTTTTGTTATGTTTCACTTGTGGGCTAATTATTTATAGCCACATCAAGGGATGCTGAGAGGATGATAAATAGAATTTTTCTAATGATTACTGGATTATTAGTTGGGTCTACTTATTTAAATGGCACCAAATCCTCAAATTAGTTACTTCTGACCAAATCAATGCGTTTACTTCTCCCTTATTCTGATGCTCATGAACTATGGTCATTGATCTTTTCATGGTTGGAGTTCATTGGACGTCTCCATCTCTGTTATTGAATTGTTAGTTGCTCAGGTTAGAAAAATTGGAGGGAGAAACCTCCGGAAGGATGGAAAGGAATCCTTTATTGTCATACATACTCCAATTGCCAACTGATTAGGGAGAAACAATAGGGCTTTAAAGAGGAAAGAGAAGTCAATTTGAACAACCTCCACTGAGTTTTCTCCGAACTTAGTGTAAAAGGGGAGGTTCTTCGTTCCTGTATCTTGGGCTCTTTCTACATTGTATTGATTTTTTAAACTTAGGACCTAATTCAGCAATTTGTAAACCACTTTATTTTTCTTCATTGTTTGGGGTGTTGGCTTTGTGTACTTCTTGTGTGCAAGGACCGTACTCTCTTTTATATCTCTTCCCAATATTATTTTCATTCTTCTTGTCATGAGATATTATACCTAACCCGAGTCTGCAATCCATATATATATATATGAAAATATATTGTCTGTGTGTATATATATGAACAGTTCATCTATATGATTAACTTGATCGATGGTTTCAGGGCTGCTATGTTTATGACATTAATGGGAAAAAATATCTAGATTCTCTTGCTGGTCTATGGTGCACAGCTTTAGGTACATACTTTGATTTATTTTTTTCTTTCTCCTCTCTCTGTCTGCTTGAACATGTCATTTGCATTTCATTTTTCAAAGATGATTCTATAATATTACTATTCTGAATCCACTTGAACAGGTGATAAATGGGTTGTTCCAAGAATCTGTTTTAACACTGCTATTTTGGCATCTCATTTGTATATTACTATTAGAAGAAGAGCTTATGGAAACATCGGTAAACTGCTGAAGTGTTCATCTCTCTTCTACATGAGTGAAAATGAAGTGTTGTCACAAAGTATGATCAACAACGGCACTTACTGCAATATAATAGAGTTTATGTTAAGTGGTGAAATGCACTGGGAGTATTAAGTTGAACATAATTTTTTTTGGAAAGCTATAAGACTAGCCGTGCTCAATGGTATAGAATGTAATTGTGCTGAAAAGATATAAATACAAAAAAAAAAAAAAAAAAAAAAAAAACAAAACAAAGATGAAATGACTAATGAGAATGTTAACTGGACGAGCCATCATGTCAAGAAAGATGAGACAGGGAACAAAGTGATCTGTTCATGGGTAGGGGTAGCTCTTATTGAGGAAAATATGAGGGATTGTTGCTTAAGATGGTTCGTCTATGTATGATGGTGATTGGATTAGTGTACGAGTGAAAAATGGTTATTTAATTCAAACTGATGGAGTCAAAAGTGGACGATATGAGGCCTAAAATAATAGTGGCAGCAGTGAAGTATGTTTCAAAGGGAGGAAATAGGGGCTATAATTTTGGACAGGAAAAAATGTGGCCATCTTAATTAGTTGACAAGGATTTATAGACTAGACTTTAATTTGATTGTGATGAAGGTTGACTAAAGAATAAAACAGTATCACTAGGCACTTCAAGTATACTAAATTTGTTTGTTTCTTACCGCACTGGGCAACTATACTGGTTTGTATTAGTAATCAAGCTCCTTTCATCCTTATTTCCTGCATGCTCGCAAACCCTGCCTATAGTTAGAATGAGCTTATTCTAGTTTCTTACAACTCATATCTCAATATTATTAACCTCAATAGAGTTGGGGAAGGGTGGAAGAGATGGTTTTCCCTAAGCATATATATTTGGAAGTAATTTTGGTATACAATGAGGTAAATAGATGAAGCATTGGATTGATATTAATTCTTAAATTGCTTACCAGATTAGGCTGTACATATATTATTGTATAAGTTGGAGAAATCAAGTGATAGTTCTTGTGGCCCATTTTGCTGCTACTTTATGATGTCCTCCCCTACTCCATCTCAAAAAGGAAAAGTTCCTTGGTCTTCCACTGTAAGTTCGGTAAATGTCAGGAAGGTATCTTGAAACATATCCCATGCCCGTGACCCTCTTGATTCTTATGCCGGGGCATTCACTCTTCTCACTGGTATACCTTAATTCCATCTAAGTACTTTACAAGAAGTACTTTGATTTGCAATGTTGAATATTTGCAGGGGGAAGTGAACCTCGACTTGTTGCTGCTGCAACTAAACAGTTGAATAAGTTGCCATTCTACCATTCCTTTTGGAATCGTACTACAAAACCTTCCTTGGTATTTTTATATTCTCTCAAATTTCTAGTTTTACTGATATATCTTGGATTTCATTTTCATTTATTCTGTGACTCCTTGTTCTTTATATATATATATACATACATATATATATATATAGATATGTTATTCTACTTGGTTTTCTATCATTTAGAAACATATTGCTTCACTTCCATGTTTCTGCTTACAAATTAACCATTACTGCTGCATGCTTTATAATAAGTGAGGCACTTTTATTTTCTTGCCTATGATGCTCCATTATTCTTCCATTTTACAGGATCTGGCAAAGGAACTTTTAGAAACTTTTACGGCAACAAAAATGGCAAAAGTCTTCTTTGCAAACAGTGGATCAGAAGCCAATGATACTCAGGTTTGCTTTGTTTAAGGAAGCATCTGACATGGATTTGTGGGCAGAGTAATTAAATAAATCAATCATATCTCAAGTTCTAATATTCTCAAAGTCTGTAATAACAAAGATATAGATGTCACTCTCTAGCAAGATCTCATTCATGCATGTTATCTATAATTCTCAAGACAAATTTATCAGTAAATGTAAAATACAAGAAGAAAAGAAAATGATAGATATATTAACATGTGGATATTGGACAAATGTTGCTAGCATCCCCCCCCCCCCCCCTCCGGGCCAAAAAAGCGCTGTGTCAAAATTCAAGAAATAATGCCTGTGCAACAACTTGAATTTTTTCTTGTAGGTGAAGCTGGTTTGGTATTATAATAATGCACTTGGAAGACCAAATAAAAAGAAATTTATAGCTCGAGAGAATTCGTATGTTGAGCACTTAATTGATGTGTTGTTCTTTATATTCTCTTGACATTGTGCCTCAAGTAGCTTATGCTTCTATGAATTCTGACAGGTATCATGGTTCAACTTTGATATCAGCTAGTCTTTCTGGGTAGGCTTACATACCGAAATATTTTTTCAGTTTGAGACATTTTTGTACTCATGCAAATTCTTATAGTCCTTTTACTGGAGGATTTTTTCACAGCCTTCCTGCTTTGCATCAAAAATTTGATCTGCCAGCTCCATTTGTATTGCATACTGATTGCCCTCATTACTGGCGCTTTCATCTTCCAGGTTATCACCACATCTGATGCCTAGGATTTTCTTGTTATCATTTTTGGATGTCATTTAAATTAGGAATATGAATGCATATTCCAGGTGAAACAGAGGAGGACTTCTCAACCAGATTAGCCAATAATTTGGAGAATCTTATCCTCAAAGAAGGACCAGAGACGGTAACTAATTTAAAATCATTAAACTTTTTGAGGAGATTCTACTACTGTAATGATTGTCTTTTGTTGCTGAATTTATATGGTTGCTCATTTCAGATTGCTGCTTTCATTGCCGAACCTGTCATGGGGGCAGGAGGCGTGATACCTCCTCCTGCAACATATTTTGACAAGGTAAATGGTTTGTATCTTAAAATGCACCATATGTCATACTCAGAGTCTCTACCTTTCAAGGGGCATTTAAATAAATGGAATGGCACATATTAAGATCAACACATTTTCAAGGAAATCCTTCCAGTATACAATGACCATACGGATGGTTTCTGAATGACATACTTAGGAAATCCAACATTCCATGCAACCTTAGTTATTGTACCTGAGCCAGCCCGGGGTTTGAATTGACTATGAACTTAACTGACTCACTGAGTTTCTTCAATTTTACCAACCAGTTTCCATGAGTTGAGTTGAGTAAAATTGTATAATCTTGAGCCTTGATAAGTCATTCTGTTCCATCTCCTTACTAGCAGCCAAGAGGGACACTGGGATCATAAGAAAGTCATTTTACACTATAATCCTTTCTGTTTCAAGATTAACTTGGCAGAGTTAACCTCATGGTTGACCTAATCACTAGTAGCATGGTCACACAAGTGGGAACATGTATGATGCAGGTAAAGATGCAATTTTTGCCATGTGGTGCCAGTTATTGTCGGCAAAGAAAACTGATTTCGTCAAAATCTCGTATTGGCCAAACTATACGTAGTTATTACTTTTGTCATGAAAGAAGTCCTTGATTTCTAGAAGTACATTATACACACAGAAGAACACCCACTTCGTTTCTACTTTCAATACTTAAAATGACTAATTAAATTCAGACATTTATTCTGTTATCATTTTTCTTAAATTATTATTCCTTGGTGATGATACCTGCCACCTCTCAGTTTTGATTATGTGTTATTATGCTTTGAATACCAAAAAGACCTCTCTTTCCCCTCATGAAATTGTTGGGGAAGACACATTAGACAATAAAATGCTTCATATTTGATGCAGATTCAAGCTGTTGTAAAGAAATATGACATTCTTTTTATTGCTGATGAGGTACTACTCTCTGTTTCTAATATTACCATATACGTGTGCAAATCTTAATTTGTTTTATAGTATTATAAGGCCTGATTTGTTCATATATGTTTATCTTAGGTGATTTGTGGATTTGGAAGGCTGGGCACAATGTTTGGGTGCGACAAGTACAACATAAAACCAGACCTTGTGTCCCTTGCGAAGGTAAAGTTGGGATATAATTATACTCAGAGACAGATCCTCAAATCCTGGCACAAAGCACAGTTTTCAATATTATGTATTGAATTTTCCAGGCCCTTTCTTCTGCATATATGCCTATTGGCGCTGTACTAGTGAGCCCCAAAGTATCAGAAGTCATACATTCTCAAAGCAACAAACTCGGTACATTGAACACTCCTGAGCAAGTCTCTCAAATTGATGATTATTTAGTATATGACCGTATTTACCTTTTCTTTCAGGTACTTTTTCTCATGGATTTACTTATTCTGGACACCCAGTATCCTGTGTTGTTGCAATTGAAGCGCTTAAAATCTACAAGTGTGTTCTTTTCTTCTCATCCAATTTTACCTGTTCAAAGTTTTATTTCATAGTTCAGTTTACGTATATTGCATTGGAAGACCCTCAAAGATGGACTGAATAGGACCTGATGGAGTTTTATCTTGTCATACAATTTCTTTAATTGTCCCCCCAAATGGTGGGTAGGGCTGTAAACTTTTTGGTTCAGACCGGACCGTTTATTTGGTTGGTTTCGGTCCTCTATTTGTGAGGAATTCGGTTCTTGGTCCAGTCCTAGGGGGTATTTTTGGACCGGATTGGACTGAAATTGACCGAACTATATATATTTAAAATATTATATATAAATATATTATTTTATATAGTAATTATATAAGTTAATAATGTAATTTTTATCTGTTCTATTATCGTTAATTATAAGTTAATAAGTTAATTATGTCATTTTCACCCCCGGGATGTGGGGGTGGGTTCGGGGGCCCCCCCCCCCACCATGTGGAGTGGGGGGCGGGTAGCACCCCTTCCAAAAACCCCTTATGGACCGACTGGACCGGACTGAATTCACCCCCTAATGGTGGGTCATGGCTTGTATATGCAGCTATGCAAAGACATATACCTAAATATCTATACCTGTATATTCCGCATGATCAACACAAAGATTATATATCAAGACTGTCCTTGAGTGAAAGCTATCTATCTTCTTTACAGAGAGAGAAAAATTGCGGATCAAGTAAAGAGCATTTCCCCGAAGTTCCAAGATGGTGTAAAAGCATTCTCTGACAGTCCCATAATTGGGGAGGTACTTAATTGTCTCTAAAGTTTTTAATTTTTTAGTTAATGTGAAAACTTACGAGAGGTTTGATTTGTATTACTCATCTGAATATGCAGATTCGGGGAACTGGATTGATTCTTGGAACAGAGTTTGTAGATAACAAGTCCCCTAATGATCCATTCCCTCCTGAATGGGGCAAGTTCTATCTTAATTTTCTGTCTTAAAGTTTACTGCATGAATATTTTTATTTACTGAGGGGATAAATTGGTTAGATTAAGGTTGCATAATTACCTATAATTTCTTTCTTCAACTGGGTTAGAACATCTTGTAGATCTGCTTAATGATTGTCCTGCTGTGATTACTCGTTTATGATGGTCCTGACGAAATGATTGAATTTAATATTTGCTTGAGATAGACAAGCATGCTTAGGTTTTTCTTCCTAATCTTTTCTCTCTCAATCTTATACTTCTTGATGATATGTATTGCAGGGATAGGCTCTTATTTTGGAGCACAATGTGAGAAGCATGGAATGTTAGTACGTGTAGCAGGAGATAAGATAATGATGTCTCCTCCATTTATTATCTCCCCCAAAGAAATTGACGAGGTAGGCTAGAGAACTAATTCTCATCTTCTTAGAAGATCAATAAGGAATAAGGAAAGTCTTATGTATCTGCTTCACAATTTTATTTTGCCGGGGAAAAAAGTTTTCTAGTGGATTATTTAGGGAGATATTGGAAGGAAGAATAGACTCATGGGCATTAGAATTTAATTTACGTTTGCAATTATTTTACTTACGGGTAATTTCTTGAAATCAGATATTGCTATAGTTCTCTCACAAAACTATTTTTTTCACTGCTCCTTGTCTGTATTTGCTGTTGTTGATTATACATTTGCATTGTAGACATGTATAGCCTGTTTTCATAAGAAAAATGCATTGAGATTAGTGACTAAGAAAAAATTGCCACTAATGAAAAAGTGGTTACAAAATAAAAGAACCAAGTCTGTTTTGGATTATATGACTGACATGCTATTGCAACTTATTCTTCCGAAATCTGTGTCCCGTCATTATTACATTGGGTCTCATGAAAATCAAATTCTGAATTGCTATAATTTTCAGCTAATAAGCATTTACGGAAAAGCGCTGAGGGCTACTGAAGAGAGGGTGAAGGAACTCAAGTCTCAGCAGAAATAGTTTGTTGCTGATAATGCCGAAAAATCATCTTGCTTCATGTAAAAGCAACATCAATTCTCTTAGTGACTTGTGAGACAGATGGTATTAAATAAAGCATCTATGTTATAACCTGTGAGAATTTATCTTTAGTTTTATTTCTCTGTATCTTTTCCTAATCCGGTTCTTCAAATTTAGATTTAGCTGACTCAGCAGGCAACTAGAAAGATCATGCCCATGGCTTATGGTGCAGATAGTAACCATAACATGGAGACAGAGTTGCTAACAACTGTTAGATGCTTCACTCCTCTCATCAAAGGTTTTTGATGATTTTTGTGGATTTGATTTGTTCCAGATATCCTTTCCCAAGGGGATTAGATGGCCAAACAACCTTGGTCTCTGGTGGGTTTAAAGCACCCTGTCATTCTCGAGAAGTGAGTTCCATTGGGTGGAGTCAGCCTCTGAGGAAAATATATAGTGGTGTTGGCTCTTTTAGCTGATTTGTGCTTTCTCGAGGGTTTGACAATGAGAGAACGAAAAAGAAGTGAAAAAACGCTTTAAGCCCAGCGCCACACATCCAGTGCACCACACCTTATTAAGCAATAGACCTTGTAATAGTAGATAAACATTCAAGCGATCAATGGTCACCTGAGCAGCATGATGGTCTTCTTTATAAACCAAATGTTATGTAGCTTATTTTTTTAGCTGTTCTTGAAGCTTGAAACTTTCTTTGATCCTCTGAGCATAAAGAAAATGGTCTAAATTTGTGAAGCCTATTACGCAAGGGTTTTGTTGCTTTTAGCAGGTTGACAATCTTCATTTGGCAAGATTTAAAAGGTGAAAAAAGCCGAAGGTGGCTATTAGAGATCAATATAAAGAGGAGTTGATTTCTTCTTTTCCTATTAACTAAACTGCAGTAGAAACTTTAGGGTAATATAATATGGAGGATATGTTTTAGTTATTTGATCTTCTTCTTCCCCCCCCCCCCCCCCCCCTAGAGGATAAGATCAAAGAGCAGCTTGAGGAACCATTTTATTCGTATATAAAAATAGATGCTTATGAAACCGAAAAGAAAATTAGTGGACGTTTATGCTTTGGGAAATGCTAGTCGTCCAGCCCTTACATCCCGATTTTATATCCCGCTCGACGTGGCAATAATGTTTTTCAACAAATAATCATTTTAAAACAAAAGGCAACGGTTCCCTCTTCTCCCTCCCGCTCGTTACTGCACTCCCATGCCCATGCACCATTCGGCCTCTTCAAATCACCCACAAGCACCGTTCGGCCTCTTCATCAACCAAGCTCCTCTCCGACCTCATCTTACCTCCCTCCATCTCTGACCTCCACCTCCGGCCACAATTTTTTTTTTCTTCCTTACTAGACTAGACCCATCCAGTTCGGCCTCTCCTTGTGGGGCATTTCGCCGTCCCCAGCCCCCCGAGTTTGAGACCCACCAGTTCGTGGTCCCCTCTCGGCCATCTCTCTGACGGATCCAAGGTCTGCAATTTTTTTTTTCTTGCCCAGTCGATTTCCCCTGCACTCCCCGAACGTGAATTTCTCTTTCATTTTTTTGTGGTTTGTCTGGTATTTTTTTTTTTTTATTGGCTGAGTTATGTTGCAGTAGCATGTTACAATCCTTATTTATTGTACTACGGAATTGAATGGAAATGGAATGATGGAGAAATTTGTGAAATAAGGGATTGCAATTTACATGTTTGTGAAAATGCCTGTGAAAACCGAAAATGGAAATCTAATGCCAAATTCAATATGTTTGAAGCTTCCTTAATGTAATCCCAAGTAAAAATATTGAAGAGCAGTTGGTGCTTGTGTTCTTTTCCTATTGTGTGCGCTTGTGTGTCAAAGTAACATCATGAGGGAACCATCGGCAACTCTTTGTGGAAAATTAAAAAAAAAAAAGTTTATGAATGGTTCATTCTTTAGAAAATCTCTGTGAATGTAAAAATTCTCATAAATAAAATTAATTCTAAATATTTTCTTCACAAGTACAAAATTACTAATAAACTTAACGGCTAAAAATTTGCAGTACATAAAATTATTAATAGTAGAGAAGCATACGTAGACATGAAGTTTTTGCATTCTATATTTCACTTCAAAATTAAGAATAGAACAAAAAAAAGGAATAGTTAATGGCAAAATTTAAGAAGGTAAATTATGCTAGTAGAAATTTTAAAACAAATTTGAACACAAGCATCAAGATTCCCTCATGATGTTATTTTTATAAAGTTTTATTTTAATATCCTTATTTCACATGTTGTATATTTGCAGACAATTTGAACGTTGCAATGGATGCCAACATAGAATTTTCAAATAATGAGTGTGATGAGGTAGAAATTGATAAGGAAATTAGAGGTGATGAAATTATTGAAGAACCTACAGTTGGAATGCAATTCTCATCTGTAGAAGAAGTGCATGCTTATTATATGAAGTATGGTAAGAAGAAGAGGTTTGAGGTATCCAAAAGGAATATTAAACAGGAAGACGATGAGATAGTAAGATGATTTTACTTGGCATGCGCACGAGGAGGCACATCGAAGAGTACAATTGCCAATGTTATGAAACCAAGACAAACAATAAAGATGGGATGTAAGGTTAGGATTAATGCGGTATTAAATGTTGAAGGTGGATATACTATATCTAAGGTGATATTGGATCACACCCACGCCTGTAGTCTGGGGAAGGCAAGACATTTCAGATGCTTTAAGAAGGTTGATGCTTGTGTCGCTAAGAGACTTGAAATAAATGACGAGGCAGGAATAAGGTTGTCCAAAAATTTTAAGTCTGTGGTTGTTGAGGCGGGGGGTTATGAGAATGTAACATTCGGAGAGAAGGAGTGTCGAAACTACATTGACAAAGCACGACGACTTTGCCTCGGGGTTGGAGGTGGTGTAGCTCTATGTAACTATTTCGAAGATATGTAAAAAAGAAATTCAGAGTTTTATTATATGATTGACGTTGACAATGAGATGCGGTTAAAGAATGTATTTTGGGCAGACGCCCATTGTAAAGCTGTGTATGAATCATTCGGGGAGTGATTACATTTGATACAACATATCTGACTAATACATATAAAATGCCTTTTGCACTGTTTGTGCGTGTGAATCACCATGTGCAGTCAATCCTACTCGAGTGCGGATTGATATCCAGTGAAGACGCAAATACATTCAAGTGCTTATTTTAGTCATGGTTGCAGTGAATGAATAACCAACCGCCAAATGCAATCATCACAGATCAAGACAAGGCCATGAAAATTACAATCTCGAGGGTGTTTCCAACTTCTAGGTATTGATTTTGCTTGTGGCATATAATGAAAAAGCTTCTTGAGAAATTTGGCTCACATTGTTGATACGGGAAAATCAGTACCCTACATAGGTGCGTATATGACTCTTTCAATCAACATGAGTTTGATGAACATTGGTGCTATATGCTCGATACATATGATTTGCATGATAATGCATGGTTAGTATCATTGTATAGTGATCGACATTATTGGGTGCTGGCCTATGTTAGAAACACATTCTGGGCAGGAATGTCAATCACACAACGAAGTGAAGGAATGAATACATTTTTTGACGATTACGTTCACTCTAGAACTACTTTGAAACAATTTGTTGACTAGTATGATTCGGCCCTTAGGAGGAAGGTAGAGAATGAAGCAATTGCTTAATTTCAAGTCCTTTAACATGGACATTCCTTGTATCAGTTGCTATCCTCTTAAGAAGCAATTTCAAAGTGCATATACTCTTGCTAAATTCAAAGAGGTACAAGAGGAGTTGCGAGGAATTCTATATTTGACTACTAAGGAGATGGGGTGTGAGGATGGTAGATATACATTCGTTGTTGTGGATGAGGTTTAAGTTGATAATGACTTATTAAAACGTGTAACCTTTAACGTAGAAGTTGATCAAGATCCCCTTGATGTGAAATGCAGTTGTAAGTTATTTGAATTTCGGGGTATTTTGTGTAGACACGCTCTCCGTATCTTAACTCAGATGGGCTAACATGCAATACCTTCAAAATACATCTTGGATTGGTGGAGGAAATATATTAAGCAAAAATACACATTCGTGAAAATTAGTTATGACACTACTAGCATCGACGATTCACGAAGGTACGATAGGATCCAAAATTCATTCTATGAACTGTGTTCTAATGCTTCAAAAGCTGAGAGCAGTTATGTTAAATTGATTAGTCAGATAGAACAGTTGAAGACACAGTACCCTGGTATCTCTGATCATGATACTAGCAACATAGTTGATACAACTCATTCGACGGAGGCTTCGACCCCTAGAGTTCTTAGTCCTTTAGTAGTTCGGAGTAAGGGAAGACTACCATCTAAGAGAAAAGTGCATCCCGCTGAGAAAAATATTAAGAAAGCCAGTACGAAAAGGCGATTGCACAACAACCAAGCTGAGGTTCATTTTTATTAATTTTGTATACTAAATTTACAATTTCACTTGGTCTTGAATGTTTTATTGTTTTTTATTTAATTTATTTTTAAATTATACTTTTAACACTAGGATCAACAAAGTCAAGTTTGGACACATGTGCTGGAATTTTTTGCAACTCCTTCGAATGCGCATCACTCATAGGTAATGTAAAATTAAAATATTTTCATAATATTTTTTGTAATTACGTTGCCACTGACAATATTTTTTATGCCCCTATAGGACAACATTACGGAGACTTTCCATTAGGACTTCAGTGCTTTTTGATTGCTAGAGGGGATTGCACAAATTTGTACTTGGGATTTTATATTGTAATCTTGGGATATTATTGAACATATTTTTGTATTGCCGTGTTTAGATCATTAATTGTAATCTTGAGATTGTATTGAACCTGTTTTTGTAATCGTCATTGTTATAACTCTTTGTTGATGCAATATCATAATGAACATATGCTATTAATTGGATTTAGATTGAAATTACCCAGTACTGCACAACCACACAAGATTACATAAAATTACATTAACTTCAAAGATTACATATTGTTTTAGAATTTCTCAAAAAACAAGCTTAAACAAAGATTACATATTGTTGATAAACTGCCAAAGTGTTGTTTGAACATATCACTTTCTTCAGACTCCGTGTCGCAGCTCTTCACATCCATATTTACTTGCAATTCACTTCCAGTTTTAATTGAATGCAAATTCTCTGCCACATCAAGGGCAACTAGCTCATGGCATTTAGATTTATTATGTGTGCCAAGTTGACGACCATTCTTTAAAGAGCATTGACAGAGGCTTTCTAGCTACCTCATCCGCATCTTTTCCTGCAAAAAAGTCATCATTTGAAGAGCAAAAAAGGAACCATTTGTGACTCAGATTATTGTCAATATTAAATCTATCTACGCCCTTGTACTTAATATTTTGAATTTCACTAGACACTTGGCATCCAAAACTGGGGATTTAGTTCCTTCTTAGTTAGTTAAAATTGCCATTGCGTGAGAAACTGCCATATGAACATAATAAAATAACTAAATAGCATTAAATTCAACAGGAACGAATGTAAGGGTTCAGCCACACTAAAGTATTATATCATGTGAACATGAGGGTCTAGCCTTACTCAAATCTGATGAAGATAGTGTCATATTTGTGTCCATTAAAGTTCGCATCTCAGGTGAATTAAGTAGATCCAGGCAAGGATTATATATCACATTAAGGAAGCTTCAAACACATTGAATTTGGCATGAGATTTCCATTTTTGGTTTTCACAGGCATTTTCACAAACATGTAAATTGCAATCCTTTATTTCACAAATTTCTCTATCATTTCATTTCCATTCACTTCCTTAGTACAATAAATAAGGACCTAACATGCATGCTACTGCAACATAATTGAGCCAATAATAAAAAAAACAATACCAGACAAACCACAAAAAAATGAAAGGGAAATTCAAGTTCGGGAAGTGCAGGGGAAATCGACTGGACAAGAAAAAAAAAATTGTAGACCTTGGATCCGTCGGAGAGATGGCTGAGAGGGGACCATGAACTAGTGGGTCTCGAACTCGTGGGGCTGGGGACGATGAAATGCCCCGCAAGGGGAGCCCGAATTGGATGGGTCTGGTCTAGGAAGGAAGAAAAAAAAAATTGTGGCCGGAGATGGAGGTCGGAGATGAGGTTGAAGATGGGGGGAGGGAAGATGAGGTCGGAGAGGAGCTTGGTTGATGAAGAGGCCAAACGGTGCTTGTGGGCGATTTGAAGAGGCTGAACGGTGCGTGGGCGTGGGAGAGCAGTAACGAGCGGGAGGGAGAAGAGGGAACCGTTGCCTTTTGTTTTAAAGTGATTATTTGTTGAGAAACATTATTGCCACGTCGAGCGGGATATAAAATCGGGATGTAAGGGCTGGACGACTAGCATTTCCCTTATGCTTTATACTAAGATTATCTTTGTGAAACAATGAAAAGTGCAAATTATGGGGCTTACAAGATGAATTGAACAAACAATACAACACAAATCAAGGCGTAACATCACTTGATGATTAGGAAGATAATAATAATGGATGTGAATCTAAAGATGAGGTCGTGATGACACTATCCATACCTGACGTTGTTGATATTGAAACAACATCATATTGCTCGGATATTTCTGTTCTGATGTCTTCAATCTCTCCATATTTTTGCTGAGGGTTAAAAGCCTTTGGTGACATCTGGTTGGCCTCCAATTCAATTGAAACTTCTCTCATTGACGGTCGTTCCTTTCCGTTCAAGTTCAAGCATCTTTTTGCAAGGTTTGCAACTGCAATGATTTTTTCTTTTTCTGCTTCCTTCAAAACTTGATTATCAAGGATGTCAAATAAATTGTTCCCTTCCATTGAACTAACAAAAAATGCAGCTAAACTTTTGGTATCCCTAGTTCTTGATGATGAGATAGCTTTTTCTCCGGTCAAGAGCTCAGCCAGAACAACACCAAAACTATAAACGTCACTCTTATCTGTAAACTGGCTTGTCCAAAAATACTCAGGGTCTACATATCCAAAAGTTCCATGTACCAATGTGCTTAGATGAGTTTGATCGATAGCAACTGATCTTGAAATTCCGAAGTCTGCTACTTTTGCTCTATACTTGTCATCTAAGAGGATGTTTGTAGACTTAATGTCGCGATGGTAAATTGGTGAAGAAGCTGCTGAATGCAAGTAGAAAAGTGCCCCTGCAGCTTCTCTTGCAATTCGTAAACGCATATCCCACGTTGGTGGAAACTCCTCATTTTGGCCATTGAGATATTGGGCAAGAGTTCCATTAGGAATGAATTCATAAACTAGAAGTGGAACTTCTGTTTCCAAACAACAACCAAGCAACTTAACCACATTCCTGTGATTAATTTGTGAAAGAATTACGACTTCATTTATGAATTCTTGAAGTTTCTCTTCATCAATTACGTTCGACTTTTTTATTGCAACAATTCTTCCATCAGCTAACATACCTTTGTAAACAGTGCCTTGTCCACCATGTCCAATTATTCTATCTGCACTAAAACGATCAGTGGCCTTCTCCAATTGCTTTGAATTAAACAATTTGGTGTTCTCAACATTGTCTTTGTTGTTTGTAGATAGTTGTTGCTCTAGCAGTAGTCCACCATTTCGTTTGAAGAACTTCTCCTTGCGTTTAATCCTCATCCTTTTCTTTATCACTTTGTATGACCACCATGCAGCGGATATCAGAAATAAGACACCAAGGCTCGTGCTAACACCTGTTTGACCCAATGAAATAGAAAGATTACTCCTTGCAGTAGTACTAATGGTAAAATAATAAAATGGATGATTAAAAACATCGAGTACTAGACAGACCTACATTTCTATGAATGCTAGAATATTGCTAGCTGATGAAGTACTATGTTGTGCCAAAAGCAGGTTCACATAAAATTGAATTAGAAGTACTCCAAAAGATGAATGATAATTAAACTGAAAAAAAATATATCTTTCGGGTTGGAGAACTAATGATCTATATATTAATCTCAAGATTGATTATACTCGAGACAACTCTTTAGCTAGACAATCAGTACTAGCAAATTAATTTTCTGAATTTAGAAGGTGATTGCACTTTCGAGACAATAAGAACTTTGTGGTAGAAGTTCTTAAGTGTTAAATTACTAGAATCCACTGGTATAATATGTATTATATGAAATATATAATATGTGTGTGCAAGCTCATTTTTATAATAAGGGCACAACAAATGGAAATAACAATGTGTACGTACTTACAAGCCTCATATGCTCCCTTTTAAGAAGGTGGAAAAATCATGGGGATCCACATGAAAAATTTATTTTTTATTGTTAGATCCCATTTTTTGTCAAATGAAGTACGTGTGATTTGCACATTATAAAATTGTATCTAATATTACTTAACAACAAATATGTAATCTCTATTGATTAAAAGCTAACATAAACAACCTAAATTCTATGAGTTCTTTAAAAATGTGGCATAAGTATTTCTGAAAAATAAAATGCAGTAGAGGCGTGAGAAACAATTATAAATCAGTAAGAACGAGTCAAAATAACAATATGAGAATGGTTTACAAGTTGTTTTTGGCTCAATTTTCCAAAAGAGGAATAAAAGATTAGAACATTGGCATTGAACTAACCGAATGCCAATGCATCTTCATACTTTGGCTAGGTATGAATAAAATCCTCTACATTGGACTAGCCAAACTAATAAAACTCAAGGTATGAGCTACAATAAATTAAGCTCCCTACTAATCTTTGGCTATACACTATTTACTCACCAAAGTAATATTTTAATAATTTTAATCACTCACCAAAGTAATATTTTAATTTTGTATCAGGTGCGCGGGTTTTGAAGTTTTTGATCCATCATACATTATATACATAAATGTTACTTTCTATGCCCTTTCTGTTTTGTAATATCTTACATCCATTTCAAAAATCTATACGTTATTTTAATGTCTATATTATCTAATTATTTTAAAGTCTATATCATCCATTTCAATGCTTGGACCGAGTATTTACTGTACTATATATGCATACACTATGCATATATATAACTTTAATATATAAGCTGCATAGATATTGACTAGCTAATTATATATATATATACATATTAATTAATTAAACCAACTTGATGAAATGATATGGGCATATCTCAATTTCACATATAAAAATATCTATATTTTATACATTCATTTAACCATCTTCGTATTAATTAAATTGGTGTCTATATTGATCAGAAGAAAGTTGTTGAAATATTTAATATGGTTGAGATAATGGATAAATGATATTCACTAAAAGAGGTAAGGTCTAGTTCTCGTAGGCTGGTTTGGATATAGAAATATCTCAATTCATTCTATCTCATCACATCATTATAATTTTTTTAAATTTTTATATAACATATAATAAACAATTAAACTTTTTCTAATATCAAAATAATAATAATATTAAAAAATAATATTTTAATAATATTTTATTTAATTCATCTGATCTCACTATCTCCACGAATCCTAATTAACATAATTAATATTATTTTTACTATTTATGAGAATGTGGCTTCAATTCGTGATACAAGAGAAGGAGGACATACCTATGATTATGAAAAGCTTGGTGTTCTTAGCAGGGACACAACGGAAAGAACCTTCTGTATTTTCACAGCGTGTATTTGTACAGTAGTTCAGGTCAAGGTCTGCACATTCGTCGATGTCTGCCAATATTGTAATGGAATTTGTTAAAAAAAAGAATAATGCTATTACGTCTAATTTGTCCTCTTATTTTGACCATTTATATATTTAAATTTTTTTTAATAGTTAAAAAAGTGACTATTAATATATTTATATATTTTTTATTTTTTAAAAATATTTAAACATGTTTAAAAAATATTTAAAAAGAAAAAGAAAAAGAAAAGTACAATTTGCACCTTGCGGCATAATGAGTTGACATCTTGCATGCGGCAAAGTAGCACTGTTCTAAAGAAAAATGATACTCTTACCGACAGTTAGGTTCCGTTTAGATCTCAACATTTTTTTTTTTTTTACTTAATGATTAAGGAAGTGTTATTTAATAATATTGTGATTTTTTTTAAATATTTAAGAGTATAAAAAATAATGGAAAAAAATCTTTGTTAAAATATTTTTAAAAAAGAAGAAGAGAGGAGACAATTCGAGATTCGTCCAAAAGCAACCATTTTTAATATTGTTTCGCGTGACTCTTGCATGGTTGGACAGATTGAGGACTCCAAGTAGTCCCAGGTTTTAATTTCATCTTAACATGTGCGTGCAAGCTTGTAAATTAGCAACTAGTGCCGTATCCTTGAGGGAAAAGAAATCTTCACACGGTGTTGTTTGAATTTTAGGGTCTCAAGTAAAAGAAAAAAAGCAGTGATACATAGAATGAAAAACCTTATAATATTTATTGATGTCTGTATAAATATTTTGGACAATGCTAGCTAGAGCACCCCAAATATGCAAACAAGTGGAAATGATATTTGGAAGTCATATTATTATTTTCCAAATATTTAGGAAAACATTGAATGAGTAATAGATCTTTTTTTAATTATGAGTTTTCCATTTAATTTGAATTTCAATTATTTCATAACTGATCTCTTATATCTAAATTAACATAATTATAAAAAGATTTGTAAAAAGATCATGTTGTGTTTGTATATAAAAAGACACGCTTTCTAGCTACACAGTTACAGAATATGATTTAATTTGCAATAAAGCTCTTTTTTTTTTTTTTAAATTTCGTTCACAAATCATATATATGACGCTAATGGTGTAAAGTATCTATCAAAAAATAAAAATTCTACTCAACCTCCTACTATTCACACCACACTCCATACTCTATCTTTTTTTTAATTTTTTTTATCAAATATATTTTTATATGAATAGTGAATAAAAAATTATAAATAGTTTAAAAAAAATAAATTCAAAAAATAATTTAAAAAAATATTAAAAAATATTAAAAAATGTGGAGTGTGGAGTGTGGGGAGGATGAATAGCAAAACCCATCAAAAAATAACTATGCTTATAAAATTGGTTTTACACTTTTGACTTGCAAATAAAAAAACTTAATTTGGAGAACTAAATAATAAATGGAGTAAATAATATAGGTTATTACGAGCGATAAATTTACCTTCACATCCTCCAAGAAGATAGGGATTTCCTCTGTAGCCACTCCGGCACCGGCACCAATTAGTCAAGTTTCTCGTGCTATTCCCACCAGTAGGATAACTCCGATAACAGGAATAGGTTGAGTTCTTGTATTCCCTTGCCGTCGAGTTTTTCATTGTAGGAAGAGAATAGAAAGAAGTATTGTGTATCCCCCATCCCAATACCACTGGAACAGACATGTTTGGATTCGGCTGTGTGAAATTGTTCTCAAACCAATCCTTGTCAACCAAAAATGCATAGTTGCAGTACTCACTACTACTGCCATTAATACTACTTTTCGGCTCTATAGTTGTAGTGAATGCACGGAGATTAGAAGGGATTCTTGTTTGGCAACAGTTTGTGGCGTTGCAAAGACTTCCAGTTTTAAATTCAGCTTTGTCACAAGGGGATTCGCACCCAATAGATGAAAACGTGTCATATTCGAACGAGGACCGCATTCCCATCGAGGCAGAGTTGTTGCAACCCATGGCAACGAAGCTGTTGTTGGCGGAGAAGACGAAAGGACTGTTCTCTAACTCCAGATTCTTTTTGATATCCGTCCCACCGGTACAGCTCGAAAACATGGGATAGCTGACGAGAACTGTACTGCCTATGTTAATCTCCAGCACCTCCAGGTTGAACATCTTCAAAAAGGGCTTTGGAAATCCCAGATCATTATAAGAGTCATTTCTGCAGACTATTTCAAACCAATCTCCGACGTAGCAACCATTTCCAATTCCAAAAGGGTATGGAATGTTAACGTTATTCCCACAGTCTTGTGGACATGAACTGCTTATTACGTTCGATGCTCGCGCGAATGCACTGACTGAGCACATCATGACTAACACAAGCATCCGAAACATTAGTGCCATTTGCAATGCCATATAGATCTCTTTCTATGACGATTATGATCAATTATTAAGTCCAAAGCCTTAGATCGGTTTATATATATATTGTACTATTTTCTTCAGATATTTCAAAGCTGGAAGTTGCCTTGAGTATGAATTTCAAAGCTGGAAGTTGCCTTGAAGGCCAAAGTTAGTATGAAAGAAAGTTCTCAGATACACGGGAAAAAGAAAGACCTCGTGGTCAAATTCAGACTACGGTTATCCGAATAATTTCTATGAAAGTTACAGAAGCTGTCGGAAAAGTCAGTTTCAAATTAAAGGTACTTACTGGTCTGAAAAAGTTTTATTCATATTTTTTGAATTTTGTTTAGAAATTTGAGAAAATTGTATTGATTAAATAATGATTAGATGAAAAAATGAAATATTTGAAATCAAAAAATGTTTTATATTTGAGTAATTATAATGCACATAAGCAAGAGCTAATATCACTCGATCGGTCCACTCTTTGTAATAAAAAAATGGAATTTGACAAATTGAAGGATCGGTCATCCATTGCTTGATTGATGTCCAAATATCTAACCCTTTGCTTCCCTTCAGTCATTGTATCATTATATATATCTCCAACGTTTAGTATTGTTATTTAAGAAATTCACTCGATAAACACTCGTTGGACCAGGCCTACATATATACATTGAATTAAGGGTCCCAAGGCCACGTGTAGGTCGCGCGCCTATCCCCTCCTCTCATACCTGATCTCTAATGTTATACTTATATATCAGGACTCAAGTTGCAATATTGAATTAACGACCCAGTGCGGTACGTACGTCGACATATATATTATGCATGGTTGGCAGGTCGGCTCTATTATTAATACGTACTATTAATTAATGATTCCTGGAAAGTTTAATTAAGTCATTATATTTGGCTTTAAACTCCAAATTAAGTGAGTAGTTAAGAGATTGTTAATTACGATCATTACAAAACTATCACCGGAAGGTCAAGTCAATGAATTTAGGGAATCATTAATTCCCAGCAGCCTGTTGCTTACCCCCGGGCCAAGAAAATAAACAAAAGTTCTCATCACGTGTTTGTTTGAGTGTTGATGTTTGGTGGAAAACAAAGTATACCAGTTTATAATTTAGTATTTCATGTCATAGCATTATTGCGTGCCAAGAAAAAGAGGTAGGCCTGTTCTTCCAGCCCCATTTTTTCTCGGCCTAACTAGGATCCAGTTTTTTTTTTTTTTAGATTTGAATGTTTGAATGTTTTTTTTTTCAAGTAAATGGACAGAAATCTAAAAGGAAAATACATATTATGCATTTTATGATTTTATTTTTTATTTTTTTGCACTTACGTCTATATATTATTTTCACTTTCAATCCATAGCCAACGCTTTCCAACTTCAAGGAGGTTACAATTTTTCCAACTTTTGGACTTTGATCCTGTAAAGGAAAAGGAATGTATTGGGTGTGATTGAAACTGCACTGAAACAAAGAAAATTACATGGAAGCATATCGATATCTATATATGTTGCCTTGTCGTAGCTTCTCTTGTACAAGGCAAAATGATCAGGTTTCTGCTCAAGGGATGCCTCATCGGTTTTCTGGCTCTTACCACTCTAGTTTTGGGCCCGTTACGTCTATCGAATCATCCATTTTATAATTTTTTTTTATTCTCTTCTCCGCATGACTTTTTATTAGTGGTCAAGGAACATTTATGTTTTGATTTAAAAAATTAAATAAATAGAATTTGACTGCGGCATCAACATTTTTTTTATAAAAAAATATTTATAACATGTAGGCTTTATTTAAAAAAAAAAAAAAAGTAGTAACCCAGAACCTGAGCTTTGGATTTGAAGAAACCGATTTCAATCCAGATTCTAGCCCAGATTTGCCCGGTCGGAAATACCCGTATTCTCGGGTCTGAATTCGAATGAACAGTCCTAAAAAGAGGATACTAAAGTACTGTTCATCTTCCAGTGCGATAGTGATTGGACATCATGATCATGTTTATTATTATTTCATAATATTTGCGAATATCCAAATTACACGTACGCCACCATGCACTAAAGGCTGAATGAATTATAATTTTTTTAGCCAATAAATATGTGTGGAAAGTCTTTGCTTATATATATATGTATGTAAAGTACTTAAAGATAATATATTGGCCGGTAATCTTCCAATTACCTGGGTCCTGTATATCTGAATTTAATATTCTGATTAACTTGTGCTTGCTTTTAATTTTTTTCAATTTAATTGTTTGAATCACTTCAAGAAAAATGCCATTTCTTAGTGCTGTAATTAGTCATAAAAAATGCCAAAAATTGCCGCAAATAGACTTTGCCATTGGTTTCTCATTCGATGCACATTGGATGCCAATGTTTCTTTGCAATTGTTTTTTTGCAACAATTTTAAATAATCGTTGAAAATAAATATCATTTCCAATGGTCTGAAACTGTTGCAAATAATTCCTACAAATGTCCAGAAAAACCCAACAGATGATCATATCATAGTTGGAAAAGATAATTACCGGCAAATTAGTTTCGCAGCAAATGTAACAAATTATGCCACAAAAAGCAACTTCTCTTTATTCAACGTTCACTAAATACGTCGTTTATGCATTTTTGTTTGCAACAACTTATGGTCGTCGATTTCTCCATGACTTCCGCCGCAAAAAACTTTTCCCAACTCTTTTCCAAACACCGAAATTATGACTATAAATTGTATCAACTATGATAATTTTCCGCCACTAATTTGGTAAAAAGGCCAAAATATTCACATCTTCTATTGATAGTGCATTCAATCGCTAATTTCAACGTCTTTTTTCAACGGCCTATTTGCGTTGTAATTGTACATTTGCCGCCGAAAATGCTTATTTGCATTGACTTAAACTTTCCGTTGCAAATAAAATTTCAGCATATACGCCCAAGTAATTTTAGGCCTATTGGTTGTGACAGCTAAATAAAACGCCAGTAGGCTAATTTACTTATTGACACAAATGGATTTTTCTGGCAATTATTTTCTCCTCTCAAACAAACATCAACTTGGCCTTTTATATGTGTTTTTCCAAATCACCAGAAGTCATATATAGAAATATGTGTTTTTTAAGTGAGCCTCTCCAAATCCCATCAGATTTATCCATAACCTCAAAATTCCACAACTATCCCCAAACACAAATCCAAATTCATTCCCCAAAATTCCTGCCAATATCCACAAACTGTAGTAAACAATTACTCCCTTTAATAGACAGATCATCAATTTAAACATGAGTTAAAGAAAAACTGAAAAACAAATCCACCAACATAGACGAGATAGGATCAACATAAACATGTACATGTGCCAAACATAATTGATAAAGTGCTCATTCATTTAGCCATATGTCAAAAAACATGAGTTCATACATTGGTTTTGGATACATGAATAATAGCAAGCCACCCTATGAGAAGCCATCCATTAGTTACACATGTACTAACATATACACATTATATACTGGTGCATTCATCTAGGTAATAAGTTTCAAGATACCAAGTAATATATATCTCTTACACATTAAGTGTAAACTTTGTTCAATTCTGGGTAGCAATAATAGTATAATTTATGGCAGGGGTGGGTGAATTATCTTCAACATCACTTCGGCTATATTGTTGCAACTCTGTCTACTACCATCAACCTCAACTTCAACATCTCAGCCCAACAACTCCATTAGCTGCTTTCCAACCCATCATGAAAGAGTGTTGATACAACCACGTACATCATCCACTATTGCCTCTGGTACACATCAAACAAGAGGCATTGCAATTTTTGTAGGTGATATAAAGCTCCATGAAGTTGTGTATAAAACAACCAAGAAGAAGATAAACAAATGTTGCTAAGTTTCTCTAACAAGTGGACCTATAGTTTAACTTGTATGAATAACTGGGGTTTTACAGTTAATGCAAAAGGAGTGACTATAACTGTCTGGTCTCACACGCTGCCACGCATTAGAAATCACTTGTTAGAGCCATCACAATCTTACCAGTAAACTCTTTTGAAAATTTGTGATGCTTTCCTTATCACTTACTCACACTCATTAGAAGTTGTGAATTAGTCGATGTCATCAATTTTTTTTACACCCAACATATTCAGTTGATTACACGACAGTTCATTGAAAGTGGGGCGGTTGGAATCAATTTCTATAAAATAAAAACAAACAAATGTGGACTATTTCCCAACTGCGTAGAGTAGAGTAACACTCAACAAATCCACAGCTTAAATACTATTTCAAGAGAGAACAAAAAGAGAGAGAGAGTTTTGTGTTTTAGATGATCCAAAAACCAACTGAGGGGGCTATATAAAACCCACCCCACACAGTTGGCCTTAAAGGCCGGCCTTCAATATGCCATTTAAATGGCAGTAACGCATGACTTAAGCTTTACAATGTAGGAGATGAGGGGGGTTGGTCCCACGTGGGTGCCCCTCCATCTAACATCAAATGTCATACTCCACGACTATTTGGTACACCATTGAATTTTTTATTGAGGTGTAAATTTCTTATACAGTACAACACATTCACGATACTATAATTACAAAAACTTCCATATGAAGTCATCTGTACGCCGTTGGTGATCTGTCTTCTAAACTTTGACGATATGTTGTTGCCTACAATAACATCACATACATCAAGAAAATGGTTAGTGAATTATTATGGTGTTTATTACAATCAGCAAAAATTGCCATCTATAAAGAACCTGCTGAAGTACACCATTTCATGCTTTTGAGATCTTGGCATGTCATGCACTTTTCATTCCTACACATGAATTTAAAATATCCCACTGCCATCAAGTTTTTATGTACGAATTAATCCGAAAGCATATTTGGATTTAAAATTAACTAGTGCATTTACAATATTGAAGCATGTAAATGGACCAGGAAATAATGGGTAGTGGCCATATTGTTGGTGACTAGGTACCATAGAACAATGTCCCGAAATGGAATATTAATGTAACCACAGAAGACACATTTCCAATCAAATACAAGAACAATACCTTCCATCCATTTATAGTAGGTGGTCTACTCTGACACTGGCTTTTCATTTGTGGATAGATATTCCTCTTTTGAATATTTTCCATCACCATAACCATCTTCCACACCGGTGATGAACTCGACATCGTTAACTACAAAAAAACATGGCATTATCGGTGTTCGCTAAGCGCTGGCACCTGTCCAAAAAAATGCTACTAATTAATTATTGATGGTTTTTTGCCGGCGTAACCATCCCCAGCAGTGGGTGGTCACTATTTTCACATACTGGTGTTCACAAATGTGCTGGAGCTTGAAAATCTCATTAGCGATGTTTGTATACAATTTAGCAGCATTTCCTGAAATGCCACCAACTTTCATAAAGTAATGACATTTATGAAAGCGCCACCATTAATTCGTTGCCATTCCATAATATAAAATAGCAGCGTTACAATAAACGTTGCTTCTAGTACGTTAGTGACACATTGAAAAAATTAACAAAATTTATCTAAACGTTGCTACTAATACAAATATCGGTGTTACAATAAACGCTGTTGCTAGTACATTGCTGGTGCATCATATAAATTGGCAGCATTTATTTAAACGCCACTATTAGTACGTTGGTGACATATTGAATAAATTAACGGTATTTAGCTAAACACTGCCACTAATTTTTTTTTTTTGATAGGAAGACAGAACTTTATATTATGAACTGGAAACATACATAGACTTCTCAGTCCAAATAATGTTCTGAAAACATGGGGGTATGAAATCCCACCAAACTACAAGCTCATCTACATTCCTTGCATATCTGGCAAGTGCGTGTGCTGCATTGTTTGAAAACCTGCAAGCATGCTCAACTGTGCAATGCTGAAATCTTCACATCATGTGCCTCACATCAAGGACCAGATTTCCTAATAAAGAATCTGATGGTTGGGAGGCTTGGATTTCTGTCACCACTAGTAGTGCATCGCTTTCAATGATCAAGCTCGGAATTCCCATTGGTAGGCATAGTTGAAGGCCTCTAAAGATAGCAAGTAACTCAATGGCACAGGAGTCTTCAACTGCTAGCTCTCTTTTAGTTGCTGACATGAGGACATCTCCTGCACTATCCCTTAGGATTATTCCTATACCAGCAGCCCCTTGTTCATGAAACATGGCACCATCTATATTTAGTTTAAGAGTGCCTTGGGGTGGGGGTTTCCATTTAAAGCTGGGCTTCGGGTCACTCTTTACTGTCCCAAAGCTAGTTTGTAAGCTCAAAGCTTTGTTAAAAGCTTCTTCAGCAGAAAGTTGTTTCCCTTGGAAGAGCCATTGATTTATTCTATACCAGCTGCCCTATGCTAACATGAAGAATCTTTCCAATGCTCCTTCTTTCTTGCTATCTTGAATTTGTTTAGCTATGTCCTCGAAATTTTTGCCTCTGTCAAAGACTTTTGAGTCTGGGAGGAAATTGTCCCAACCCGTGTGCAGCTGAGGACATTCAAGAAGAGCATGATTTATGTCTTCACTTGACTTTAAGCAGAGTTGACAAATGTCATTTGAAACAATCTTTCTCTTCAGCAAATTTGATGCATTTGGCAGACTATTCCTACATGCTCTCCAAGCAAATATTCTGATTTTATTCGGGACTTTCATACTCCATAGGCCTTTCCAGAACAACCTCTGTCTGCTAGCTTCTGAGGTCTCCCCTTGTGACTGTTCTTCTATGCCCTTGAAAAGTTTGTAAGCACTTCTCACACTGAACTTGCCATTTCTTTTCCTATCCCAGATCATTTTATCTTGGTGGTTGGTGAGACTTATGGTCAACTTTAGCACTGCATCTCCTGTTGTGGGAGGTAATATTCTTCTAATTTTTTGGACATCCCACCATATGCTGTGAGGATCAATTAGCTCATGAACTCTTTCATATTCTTCTTTTCTATATGCCTTTAAATCTTTAAAACCTGGGATCCAGTGATCATCCCAAATGTTGATCTTTTCCCCAGTCCGAACACGCCATCTGCAGCCTTGTGCCAGCCTTGACTTCACAGCCCAAATTCCTTTCCATGCATATGAACTGTTATGGCCCTTTTTTGCTTCTAGGAAAGTAGTCTTTGGGAAATATTTGGCCTTAAATACCTTATAGAGGAGACTATCATCCATTTGCATAAGCTTCCATCCTTGTTTAGCAAGAAGTGCATCATTGAAGCAGCTGAGTTTCTTGAAGCCCATACCACCTTCACTTTTGGGTTTGCACATTTCCTGCCAGCTAACCCAGTGTATTTTCCTTTCATCCCTTTGCTGTCCCCACCAGAATTTTGCTCCCATTTGTTCCAATTCATGGCAGAGGGAACTTGGGAGTTTAAAACAGTTCATTGAGTATGTAGGGATGGATAGGGCCACTGCCTTAAGTAACACTTCTTTCCCACCTTGTGATAGGAGTTTTTCTTTCCAGCACTGCAGCTTCTTCCACACTCGGTGCTTTATATCAGAGAAAGCTTGACTCTTGGACTTACCAACCATAGGTGGAAGCCCCAAGTATTTTTCATACTGCTGAAAATCTTGGATATTCCAGTGGGATAAAATATCAGCCCGGGTGGTTTGGTGGACATTGTTACTGAAAATTAGGGAAGTCTTCTCTCTATTAATTTTCTGTCCTGATGCCAGCTCATAGACTTCTAATAGATTCTAAACTGCTGCACTTTCTTGGAGGGTTGCTTTGCAAAAGAGAAGGGTGTCATCTGCAAAAAGCAGGTGACTTAACACAGGAGCTCCTTGACAGATTCTGATCCCTGTTAGTTCCTTGGATTGGACAGCATTGTGTAATAGAGATACAAGCCCTTCAGTGCAGAGGAGAAAGAGGTAAGGGGATAAAGGATCCCCTTGCTTGATGCCCCTTGATGGTATTATGGGTCCCATAGGTTCTCCATTAACCAGGATTGAAAAGGAAACAGTCTGAACACATATCATCACCAAGTTGATCCACTTACTGTCAAATCCCATCTGCCTCATGACTTCTCTAAAGTAATTCCATTCGAGCCTATCATAGGCTTTACTCATGTCCAGCTTTAGAGACATGAAGCCATCCTTCCCTTTTCTTTTCTTTCTCAAAAAATCAACCATCTCATAAGCCACCAAAATATTGTCTGAAATAATCCTACCGGGTACAAATGCACTTTGTGAGCTGGAGATGATGGTTGGGAGGATTGATTTGAGTCTGTTAGCAAGCACTTTGGAAATTAACTTGTAAACCACATTACAAAGGCTAATGGGTCGAAATTCTGATACTCTTTCAGGTGTTTTAGTCTTTGGGATCAGGGTTATGAAAGTGTGATTCAGGGATGCAGGAAAGAGTCCTTCATTTAAAGCATTTAACACAGCATTGGTGATAGATATCCCTACAATGTGCCAATATTTTTGAAAGAAAATAGGAGCCATACCATCAGGGCCCGGGGCTTTGGTAGGGTTCATTTGGTGTAGGGCCTTCTCTACCTCATCTACAGTGAATGTCTTGACTAAATCTTGGTTCATTTCAGCTGTAATTCTCCCTTGCAGTGCAGACAAGAAGTTCAGGTTACCCTCCTGTGGATTAGCAGTGAAGAGTTCTCTGAAGTACTGGAGTATTACCTGATCTTTGGCTTCTCCTTCTTTCCAATCCCCTTCTCTATCCTTCATTCTATGGATCAGATTCTTTTTCCTTCTAAAAGAAGCCTTGGTATGTAAATATTTTGTGTTTTGGTCCCCTGCTTTGAGCCACAAAGCCTTTGATCTTTGTCTCCATAGGATCTCATTTCTCTCCAGCTAGCAGTGCACCTCTCTATGGGCTTCTTGAATTGCATCTTTGTTCAGGAGAGAGGGCTCTACTTGTTGAAGCTGTTGTAACTTGGTTTTTGCTTTCTGTAGTTGACTTCGAGCATTACCAAAATGAGTTTTGTTCCACCTACTTAGCTTGTTGCTACAGACTGCCAACTTCCTCATGACTTCATCTATGTTGTCTTGCTCTTGATTATTGGTCCATGCCTTCGAGATAATTTGTTCACAGTCCGCAGCCTCCACCCACATTGCTTCAAACCTGAAAGGTTTTGGTCCTCTTCTAGCCACTGTCACACCATCTGTTTGCATAATAATTGGTTTGTGGTCTGAGTAAGCAGCAAAACCATGCACCACTTTTGCAAAAGGAAACAGCTCATACCACTTTGTGTTGGATAGAAATCGATCTAATCTTTCACAAATATTTCCTTGCTGATCTCGATTATTCCACCAAGTGAAAGGCTGTCCACTATAGCCCAAATCAGTAAGCTGACATTCATTAATAGTCTCCCTGAACTCCCTCATCTGCCTCTCGGGTCTTGCATTACCACCAAACACTGCCACTAATTAAAATATCAGTGTTACCATAAATGCTGCTACTAGTACGTTGTTGGTGCATCATATATATTGGCGGCATTTATTTTAACGCCACCAATAGTATGTTGGCAACACATTGAATATATAACGGCATTTATCTAACCGTTGCCACTAACTTTTGAATTTGAAGTCTCTAGGCCTGGCAAAGTGTCATTGTAGGTTGGTGTGAGACTGCCAAGTGTTACTTTTATTTTCCTTTTTGGCTTCTGCCAAACTCTCTTCTTTTCTTTTCTTTTCTTTTTTTTTTCATTTTTTCCCATGTAGCCTTCCTCTTCAAAGGCACTTATGTTTCACATTTTTTTTCCCTAATGCATTAATAGCAGTAATTATTAAATAATATATCTTTATCAGTTTTAGGCTTCAATATAGCTGTGATCTAATTTTTTATTTTTCAAATTTAAAGAAAAAGAAGACTAAATTTTTAGCAGCCTATCGTCTAGTGACTCTCATCAGTGTTGTTTTGGTTAAATATTAAGTTAAATTTTTTAAGATGCTAAAGATATAATACAGGAGTACAATTTCAGGTAATATGAAAAAATGGCATATTGTGAAGATTTAGAAGAAAATTGCAAAAGACGTTCAACAAAGAAAAGAAGAAAATGGAAACACGTTGAAATTAAAAAATAAAAAATAAAAAGACGTTGGAAGATGCAAAAACCTAGAGAGAATTCAAAGAAAACTCCAACCATGGATGTCTCAAAACTACATCTAAAACTCACTCGATAGAACTCTTCCATTACAAATCTAGAATGTCCCTTCCCATTAAAATTCTCAGACGAATTATCCTTCTATTGAGGAATACAATTGATGAAAGACATTTATCGAATGACGAACTACAAAAGAGGCACCAAGACCAATTTTGCAATTGGTTTCAAGACTATGTACTATTTACACTCCATTCAATATTATATCACATAATTTGTTATGTCTCTCTAGTTTTCATGATGTAGTCAATTCTAATAATCCAACTTCAGGTAATGAAAATGGATGACAATGGAAGAAGTGAATTGGGCCATAAAGTCGTAATGCATTCTAAAGGTCCCATGCAAGTTGCTAAAGAATTTAAGCGAATTGTCATCAATGGCACAAAATATCGCACTATAAATTACGAAAATGGGAAGAAAACTCAGAATTGTGGTAGATGGCCCTACTTGGTATGGCCAATTGATACACATAATTGAGATTATGTATTATGATGAATCTTGATATGTGTTATTCAAATGTGACTAGGCAGCCGTTACTAGGGGTAAAGGTTTCAAAGAGGACGAGTTTGGGTTTCATCTTATAAATTTTTCTTACCTAGTACACATTGGTAATCAGATAACTGATGATCCATTTGTTTTTTCTTCCCAAGTATTTTAAGTATATTATGTTGCAGATGAAAGATGCCTAAATTGGGTTGTCGTCGTTAAGACAAAACCAAGAGGCGTGTATAACATTGGTGAAGAGGAAGTGACGGACGACGATGATAATGAATATTTAGTCAATGAATATTGTAACACTTCCAACGATGAAGCTATTGACGATATTGTGTGGATGCGAAATGACATAGATGGAATGACGATTGAAACTCCTCAATAGTGTTGAGTAAGAAATATATATTTAGACATTTTCACATGATATCTCTTATAACTTTACTTCTATCTCATATCATGCTCCAAATATTATTATTTCTAGTGATTTGCATATATGTAAACTTATTTTTGTATAGGTAGAATGGGTCCAAAAAAGAAGGCGAAAACTATCAGACCACACTTGCGAAGACAATCTACTTTAATACCAGTTGTCCATAGTGAGACGCAATCATACCCATCCCTTGATAGGGTGGCCCATTCATTACCCTCTGTCAGTGGGCCGCCCCCTTCCATTGATAGGATGATGGAGTCATCACCTTCTGTAGATTATCATTCACAGCCATCATTATCTTCACAGAAAGGGACCTAACTTTTTAAATCGATACAAATGAGAGGCCAACTATCCACACATATAAAGATTAGTAGAGAGACCCAGCCATGCACATCTGTACCAATAGAACCACATTCGGAAGCAGAAAATGTCGACTTGTATTCCGACATTAGAGATCATTTTGTTGTCATTGTTGGCTGTATGTTTTTGTTTTTCTTACTTCTTATTTATTTCACCATGAATGTACATTTACAGAATATTAACAATGTCACTAAATCCATTTTTACAGATAGTAATGGAGGTAGAGTAAAGAGACCATTGCACTTGATTCATGACATTTGGCATCTTTTAGAAGGGGAGCGAATTGATATGGAGCTCAACAATCTTGGTCAACCCATCAAAAAGCAAGACTCAAAGGTGGTAAGGTTTGGTGGCCTGATAGCGAGAACTAATAAATTGGTTCCAATAATTTACAAGGATTGGAGGTCGATGCCTAAAACCATAAAGAAGGAAGTGTGGGGTCTTATAATGGTATAGAACTTGTATTAAACCATTATTATTAATTAAATAGGTCTATTTTGAAAATTTTGTTAGAAAACAAGACATATACTTTTGTAAATTTTGACTGTAGGGCAAGTTTAAAATTCTTGATGAGAAATTGGATGCATTCAAAAAATGGATACTGAAGGACCTTGGAAAGAAATGGAAGGACTACAGGCATGAATTGAAGAAAAATTTACTTCGTGAAAAAGACACCTCTGCAGCACAAGTTGTGGCAAGGGCAAGTCCCAATGTGGTGGACTTATCGCAACTAGTGGAGTTGGCCATTCTTTGGTTCACTCTAGAATATATGGTAACAACGTGTGCATTTCTCTTATATATTTAGAAAGTTAACTAACTAGTTATTTTTATCATAATTCTCATAATCCTTGTGATGTTGTAGTCAAAATATAATAAAAATAAGGAGTGTTGTAAGAAGCAGGTGGTTGTTCACAGTGGGGGATCAAAAAGTTATGCAAGATATAACCATGATGCAATATTTATTTAATTAGTATTTATTTACTGTTGAATATCTGTTAGTTTTTTATTTTCGATATATGTGTTTAATCTATAATATTGGACGCAAAAAAAATCAACTGGGGCATTGCTAAGTCGAGTCCAGTTGTTTGTCATGACCCATAAGAAAAAGGATGACACCCACTACAATGATGAAACAAGAAAGAAAGTGGTATGTTTATTTCCAAATTTATTATTTTTTAATTTTAATGGATTTATAAGATGAAGAATGTGTATTTTTTATTATCTATTACAAGCTGAGATGGAGGAATTTTTAACACAGGACACAAGTCCCATAGAAATGGGGTCTGGAGGAACCATGGCTTGGGCATCAGATGATGTTTATTCTAAATTCATGGACCCAGAACGACCTAGAGTTGTTCGCGGTTTGGGGTTTGGGCCAACCCCTGCAAGGCAAACTTGTCAATATTCACTACCAACTTATAAGCAAGAAGATATTATATCCAAGGAAGAGTTTGATAAAATGTGGAACGAATTAATTGAATTGCAAAACTTAGTAAACACATTCGTTCATGCACAGGTGAGCACCCCACATATGTTTAGTTGATATCAATCAACCTTATTTTGGAATTTTTGGACCCTCATTTGAATTTATATTCAGGCTTCAGGACAACATGAAATAGAGAATGAAGAGGAAGAGAATGACGAGGACGAGGATTGAGGGGATTATAAGTGAAGAATCTCAAATTATCTTAATATTTTAGTTTAATGATATTTGCAACTCCTTAATTGAGATAATATTTATGGTTATGTCATATATCGACGTTTACTCCGTTTTGCTAAGTTGGAATTGGAACGGATTATAAAAGGTTTGAAGTTAGGTGTTAGGGGAAGTGGTGGATTATGCATTAGTTTTACTACTCTTTTTGGAAGTTGTGAATCTTAGTAAGATGACCTTTACTAGTTGGGTTCATGACCCATTCTTTGAATGAACAATCGAATTTGGTATAGCATTTCATTTGCTTTTTGTTTGTGTATGTTCAATTGGTTTAGCAACTAGGAAGCTCTCTCATATTGGTAAAATTAGTGATTTATAAAGAAAAAATATTATTCAAGTCCCTTGAATTTATATATTTTCTTAAACCAATCATTAGAATTCAAAAGGTTCCCAACATATTTTAACATATTTTGTCATAAAGTTCACAAGCACCACATTCTTTTTTTAAAAAGAATAAATATGAGATCCATATTAAAAGATTAAATTTTTAATAATAGACTCTATTTTTTCAAAAGGAATGTACGACGTAAAATTGATCAATTGTTGACTTTTTTTTAAGTGCCGCCAAAGCTATATATTATTACAGGCGTAGAATTGATCAATTGTTGGCGTTTTCTTAAATGCCGCCAAAGCTATATATTATTACCGGCATAACAATATAAATGCCAAAAAACTACTAATTTACCTATGAGATCCCTAATTTTGAGCCTTTGTTACTATTATTGTTCATTTAATATTGGCACTTTTATTTCGGTTTATTATTATTATTATTTTGGTTTTTATTACTTTATTTTATAATTGCTAAGGTTACGGTGTATTTTATTTTTAATGTGTCTTTTGCTTATTTTATTTTGGGCTTTGGTGTTTGGGTGTGTTTTATTTCTATTGGGTTGAATAAGGGTGTGAGAAACGGGCCCTGCTCATGTGAGTGAGGGAGCCCAGCCCCTTAAGTCGTTAAACGGTGCCATTTTGAGAGCGGTTGAAAACCCTACATCCATTTTTCTTTCCCCCTCCTACATGCCTCACAACCCCCCCCCCCCATGTGATTTCTTTTCCCTCCAGAGCAGCCTTGCAGTGCCACTACCCATCCTCACCGCTAGCTACCAACGACGTCCCCTGTCCTCCTGCGAGCACTTGCACCAAACCCAACCTCACAATCCCTCTCCCTCCCTCTCAAGAGCATGCATGTAGCCTACTACGCGGTTCCTTCCTCTCCTGACCTAGCACCGCCATCGACGCCCTTGATCTGGCCACCACCACCACACCAGTAGCTCCCCCTTTCACCAGCGACCTCTAGCCACTAGCGAAGTCCTTGGCAGCCCTTTCTCCCTGTAGATCTCTTTCTCAAAATGGGTCTTGCATGCACGGGTTCACCCTCTCTAGTTCCTCCCATTCCCGCCGCCTGCAGCACAGGCACCACCATGACCTCACTACGCCACCTCTAGCCTCCCTAGCTCCTCCTTGGCCAACCTAGCCTTCCCTTGCCTCTCACGCTCTCTCCCTTTCTTGGATTCACTATGCACAACAAGATGATGTTGTGCTCTGCCCCTCACTGCAACCATGAGCCTTCCCTAGCCACCACCTAGCCTAGCCAAGCCTCCCTCCCCCTTTCTCCAGTTCGAAGCCCAAGGCCCAGCCCTTTGAAACCCCTGGCGCCGCTGTGCTCCGCCATGCCCCACCACAACAATCTTGTCCTCCACTCACCATCACCCTAGATCCACCATCCCTCATGAGAAACTCATCGGTAGTCCTTTGTCTCGCCTTGATTTGCCACTGTTGCCTTGCATCGTCGCTGCTTCATCGCTTTTGGTGCCACCTTGGTGAGTCAAAACTGCCTTGCGATTGGTTTTAATCTTCATTTTCATTTGTGCAATGATCTAACAGTTTCATGTTCGTCCAAGTTGCGGCGCGTGCACTTGTCCAATCGTAGGACACTGAAGATAGGTGTTTGTTTGATTATCTAGACATTGGCTTGCCCACGCTGTTAGTAATCTTTCGATGTGACCACTTTGAGATTAGAATATTATTTTTACCACTAACACTTTTTCTGCAGTCTAGTTGGGTTAAAATGGGCCTTGGGCTTGATGAAGTGTTGAGCTTGATACTGTAGTAGTTATTGGAGTTAGGCCATGGGCTAGAATTGGAGGTTAGGATTACGCGAATAGTTGGTTTGTGTAACTGTGAACTTGTGACTGCTGTGATACTGTATGATGATGTGTTATATGGTGAGTGTTCTGCCATGTCATCCAATATCTGTTTGTCATGCATCTACATATATATATATATATATATACTTTTATTAATATCTGTCTTAATTATTTAACTGTGTTGTGTTCTGCCATGTGGCGTGACTTGAAAATTGGGTTTTTATTTCTTGGTAGTATTTTGTGGGTGCGTGCGTATCACGATCCCAAGCTGAGAAATGACATTATCTAGTTGGAGCTCCTCTAGTCACTCGAGAGCGTAATAAACTGATGTGATGTCTCTTGCATTGTCGTTGGGCGACAACAGGCTCGGACGAGATGGTAACGCTCTAGTGCTGACTTTGTGGCCCCTCGCTAGCTTGGGCTATAGAATGCTTGGTCACGGTACACGCCGAGTGTGGAGCTGGGCATTGCACGTTACTAAGTCATACATACAGTCGTTACCCGTGGTGTGATGTAGGGAGCCAGGATGTATGGATGGTTCCTAGGGGAGACTATGGTGTACACTAAAATAAATGGTTGTATTTGGGCCAGAAAGGGATTTTTGGCATGTGTGATTAAAATGTGTACTTTTCGGGAAAATGGTGGAATTGTTTTTGCATGTTCTACTGTGTGGCTATGGATGTGTTGGTTGCATTAATATGTTTTAATTTCTTGGATGTTGTTTCGTTGCTTACTTGTTGAGATTTTCATAATCTCATGGTGGTGTTTCCACCTACGGTTCTATCTTATGGAACCGTAGTTTTCAATGTAGAGAATGGGTTTGAGCACGATGAAATGACCCCACCCAAGGAGTGTCGACTTGGAGTATTCATAGTTGTGACTGGAGAGAGAGATTTGTTGTTATTTTGCTTTATCAGTTGGATAACGAGTATTCGATTGGGTTGTAGATTTTCAATTTCTAGTACTTAGCTTGAAACTGCCTTTAAGATTTTTCCGTTGCGGAGATTTATCATGGACATATATTGCATGTTCATACACTCTTGCACTCTGCGATGGGGTGTGTGACCCGAGTGGCCTTCACCCCAATGTCGCGACTCCTACCAAATCACACGAGGGGGTCGAGGATGCCACATTACTAGCGTAAAATTGATCAGTTGTAGGTATTTTTTTTAAACAATATAAATGCCGGAAAACTTACAAATTTACTGGCGTATAATTGATATATTTTCGGCGTTTTTGTAAACACTGCCAAAGCTATATATTATTACTAGCGTAACAATATGAACGTGGAAAACTCAAAAATTTATTGGAGTAAAATTGTTCAATTATCAGCATTTTTATAAACACTGTGAAAGCTATATATTATTATAGACGTAATAATATAAACGCCGAAAAATGACTAATTTACTAGCGTATAACTGATATATTTTCGGCATTTTTTCATATGCCGCCAAAGCTATATATTATTACCGATGTAACAATATAAATGTCGAAAAATTTAATTATTTATTGGCGTAAAATAAGTGCCAGCAATAACATATTTTTACCGGCGCATAAACAACCGCCGACAATATAAACGCCTGTAGTTCTTAGTTTTTTTTTGTAGTTGATAAATTCAACTGGTTTTCTTCCATGACTGCCCATCTCAATGATTTATTGTGCATCAATATACATGGGTTTTATATCAGTCTGACTCAGTGGAGTTGAGACAGGAACATCAACACATTGGACAAGTGAGTAATGATATGAGGATTCTTCTTGATATGCATCATCGTGACTTGATTCGCAATCATGTTCTTCTGACAAAGGCCCTGGTGGGATGTCATATACATTCCTATTAGTGAACTTTTGTACAACATACCAACTATCTTTCACCCTTAAATACTTTATGTCAAAACATGGTTCATCCTTATACCAAATCCTGTCCCTATTGACACTAGTCATATGTTGATCTACTTGTACCCCTCGTTTTGGATCACCAACGTCAAATCATTCACATCTAAACAAGTACACATGATGTCATCCCATGTAGTGTAACTCCACGACATCATTGATAACACCATATAAATCTATATTATTGGACTTATGGTCACTAGTTACCAACACACCTGAATTTTGTGTATGCTGACATTGTTCATGATGCTTCATATGGAACCTTTTTCCATTTATAATGCAGGCAACTTATTATGTAATTGAACGGTTAGGACCGCATGCTAACGCATATAGATCAGCGGACACATCCAATGGGTTGATTGTTCTCTGCTCTTGAACCTTTCACAATATTTTGAACAAATCACCATTTATAGTTTTGTTGTAGTAGTCAAGTTATGTGCATTGCATGTAAGAAGAGAGAAAGATAACTTACATGTTTCTTGAACCATGTTGGAAACTCATTTTGATGCGTGCGATCGACAAAATTTAGGTTATTTTCCTTACATTTATCGTAGTGCTCATTGCACATAGAATACAAAATTTCATAACCTCTAAATCAAATTTGGACGTGGGACATGCAACATAATACGTAGTATTCCAAGAAGAAATATGTAAGTATTCATACAAATTGAAGTAAGTATTCGTAATTGAGAAGTGCTTGATGCATACTCTAGCTAGGGTGCAATCTTTGTTCAGTTGTTAAGCACGTACCAGCGGGATGAGGTAAGCAGCTTATCATCTAATTGCACATTAGACGTTGTACCCAAGGGACGAACTTTCTGGCTGAAAGTTGAGAATCCTTCTGTAGTATCTTCTCCTTAGCCATCAATGTTGTGGTCCACTCAATTGAACCTTGTCTCAACATCTTGCAGATACACAAGCAAAATGTCAAGCATTTGAGATAAATGTAGGCTTTCGCTATCAATTCTTCTGGGGGGGCTTTATTCTTAACATATAGCTTGAATTTTTTGAGATACCTCTCAAAATGGTACATCCACCTGTATTGGACTGGACCTGCAAGCATGACCTCACAGGTCAAATAGATAGCTAGGTGCACCATCACATAAAAAAAATTGAGGGAATATCATCTCCAATTTACATAGAAAGATGATGATATTAGGTTGAAGTTGTGATAGGCGGTTGATATTCAGTGTTCATGCACACAACTCTTTAAAGAAACTACTAAGTTTATTCAAGGTCAATGAAATATCTTTTCTTAAGTACCCATCAACAACGATTTGAAGTAGTCTTTGCAAGAAAGCATGGTTGTCATGACTTTTCAACTATGAGATTTTGCAATCACGTATAGAAACACATCGTGAAATATTGACAGTGAACTCATCAGGAAATTTCACATTGGAACCACGCACAAAATTTATGCCTCCCATCTTCGTGTAACAACGCTTACCTTGGTGCTTCAAGTGCAATTCATTTTTTACACCAAACTGGCCAGCTCACGCTGTGTATTCATATTATCTTTGGTTTTTCTAGGAACGTTCATTAAAGTATTGAAGATGTTGCTAGCCAATGCAATATCTTTTCTAAAGTACCCACCAACAGCGATTGGAAGTAGTCTTTGCAAGAAAGCATGGTTGTCATGGCTTTTCAACTTTGAAATTTTGCAATCATGTACATAAATACATTGTGAAATATTGGCAGTGAACCCATCAGGAAATTTCACATCGGACAACCACTCCCAAAATTTATGCCTCCCATCTTCGTGTAACACCGCTCACCTTGGTGCTTCAAGTGTAATTCCTTTTTTACACCCAAACTGGCCAGGTCACGCTGTGTATTCATATTATCTTTAGTTTTTCTAGGAGTGTTCATTAAAGTGCTGAAGATGTTATCGGAAATGTTCTTCTAATCAATATGCATAACATCCAGGTTATATCGAAACTTAATTGTTGACCAATAAGATAACTTGAAGAATATGCTATTCAAATGTTGCTCCCCAAAAGCCTTCTTTGTAAACAGATCAGAAGCCAATGATACTCAGGTTTGCTTTGTTTAAGGAAGCATCTGACATGGAGTTGTGGGGAGAGTAATTAAATAAATAAATCATATCTCAAGTTCTAATATTCTCAAAGTCTGTAACAACAAAGATAAGATGTCACTCTCTAGCAAGATATCATTCATGCATGTTATCTATAATTCTAAAGAAAAATTTATCAGTAAATGTAAAATACAAGAAGAAAAGAAAATGATAGATATATTAACATGTGGATATTGGACAAATGTTGCTATTCCCCCCCCCCCCCCCCCAAAAAAAGCGCTGTGTCTAAATTCAAGAAATAATGCCTCTGTAACAACTTGAATTTTTTCTTGTAGGTGAAGCTGGTTTGGTATGCACTTGGAAGACCAAATAAAAAGAAATTTATAGCTCGAGAGAAGTCGTATGTTAAGCACTCAATTGATGTGTTGTTCTTTATATTCTCTTGACATTGTGCCCCAAGTAGCTTATGCTTCTATGAATTCTGACAGGTATCATGGTTCAACTTTGATATCAGCTAGTCTTTCGGGGTAGACAGAAATATTTTTTCAGTTTGAGACATTTTTGTACTCATGCAAATTCTTATAGTCCTTTTACTGGAGGATTTTTTCACAGCCTTCCCGCTTTGCATCAAAAATTTGTTCTGCCAGCTCCATTTGTATTGCATACTAATTGCCCTCATTACTGGCGCTTTCATCTTCCAGGTTATCACCACATTTGATGCCTAGGATTTTCTTGTTATCATTTTTGGATATCATTTAAATTAGGAATATGAATGCATATTCCAGGTGATACAGAGGAGGACTTCTCAACCAGATTAGCCAATAATTTGGAGAATCTTATCCTCAAAGAAACGGTAACTAACTTATTTAAAATCATTAAACTTTTTGAGGAAATGATTCTACCACTGTAACGATTGTCTTTTGTTGTTGAATTTATATGGTTTCTCATTTCAGATTGCTGCTTTCATTGCCGAACCTGTCATGGGGGCAATGTGTAAGTCGCGCGCCTATCCCCTCCTCTCATACCTGATCTCTAATGTTATATATCATGACTCAAGTTGCAATATTGAATTAACGACCCAGTACTGTACGTACGTCATATATATGCATGGTTGGCAGGTCAACTCTATTATTAATACGTACTAATGATTCCAGGAAAGTTTAATTAAGTCATTATATTTGGCTTTAATTAAACTCCAAATTAAGAGATAGTTAATTACGATCATTACAAAACTTAGATGTTCCATCTAATAAATAATTATTATGAAATTTACCAATTAATTATACTTTTATATATGATCATACTACTTATTAGTGGATTAGTTATTTTATTTCCTTTATTAATTAATCCACAGCCAATCGTACTGATCACCAATCAACTGAATATTGTTAGAGCAAAATATCTTTTATTCTTGACTTTGTAAGTCAAGGATGTTGAGACAAAAATGGTATATTCGGACATGAAAGAAAAGAACAAAAAAATATCACCGGAAGATCAATTCAATGAATTTAGAGAATCATTAATTCCCAGCAGCGTGTTGCTTACTCCCAAGAAAATAAACGAAAGTTCTCATCATCTGTTTGTTTGAGTGTTGTTGTTTGGTGGAAAACAAAGTATACAAGTTTATAATTTAGAATATCATGTCATAGCATTAATTGCGTGGCAAGAAAAAGAGGTAAGCCTGTTCATCTGGCCGGATTTTTTCCTGACCTACCTGGGATCCGATTTTCTTTTTCCTTGATTTGAATGTTTGAATTTTTATTTTTTTTTCATTTCTAACAACTAAATGGACAGAAATTTAAAAGGAAAATACGCATTTTATGGTTTTCATTTTTTTTGCCCTCACATCTATATATCATTTTCACTTTCAACCTGAAAGGAAGACTCCTTTCAGGACTACATATAGATATTGAATATTCTTTACCGTAAAGCCAACGCTTTCCAACTTTAAGGAGGTTGCAATTTTTCCGACTCTTGGATTTTGACCTTGTAAAGGAAAAGGAATGTATCACATGGGTGTGACTGAAACTGCACTGAAACAAAGAAAATTACATGGAAGCATATTTATAGCTATATATGTTGCCTTGTCGTAGCTTCTCTTATACAAGGCAAAATGATCAGGTTTGTGCTCAACGGATGCCTCCTTGGTTTTCTGGTGCTTACCATTCTAGTTTTTGCACGGAGTAGGCCTGTTATGTCTAATGAATCATCCATTTTATGATTTTTTTTTTTTACTCTTTTCTCCACGTGACTCTTTATTGGTGGTCAAGGATCATGCATGCTTTGATTTAAAAAATTAAATAAATAGAGTTTGATTGCTACATCAACATTTTTTTCATAAACAAATATTTATAATATGTAGGCTTTGATTTTAAAAAAAGTAGGTGCAATCCATAACCCGGATTTCGGGTTTTTAAAAACTGATTTCAATCCGGGTTCAGGCTCGGGTTTGACCTGGGTTAACTCGATTGAGAATACCCGAACTCCTGAGTTGGAACTCGGATAAATAGTCCTAAAAAGAGGATACCCAAGTGCTGTTCATGCTCCAGTGCGATAGTGATTGGAAATCATGATCATGTTTATTATTATTTCATAATATTTGTGAATATCCAAATTACATGTACGCCCGCTTGCACTAAAGGCTGAATAAATTATAATTCTTTCAGCCAATAAATATGTGTCGAAAGTCTTTGCTTATATATATATATAGAAATATATATATGTATATATATATGTAAAGTACTTAAAGCTAATATACCAGCCGGTAATCTTCCAATTACCTAGGTCTTGTATATTCGAATTTAATGTTCTGATTAACTTGTGCTTGCTTTCAGTTTTTTTCAATTTAATTGTTTGAATCACTTCAAGAAAAAGGCCATTTTTCAGCACCGTAATTAGTCGTGAAAAATACCCAAAATTGCCGTAAATAGACTTTCCCGTCTGTTTCTCGCACGTTGGATGCCAATGTTTCTTTACAATTGTTTTTTAGCAACGGCTTCAAATAATCGTTGAAAATAAATATAATTTCCAAGGATTTAATACTGCTGCAAATAATTCCTACAAATGCCAGGAAAAAGCCCAACAGATGATCATATCATCATGGGTGTTAATGCAAAAAATTGCACAACAGACTGGAAAGAAAGAAAGAGTAATCCCCGACCCATGTTGGTGATTCGAGCTTCGATATGGTGCATCCATGAAATGAATAATAAATAAGCAAATACAAGTAATTAAAGGGAGACAAAGAATTTACGTTGTTTGGCATAAAAGCCTACGTCCACATGTTGTTGGGGGCAAAATCCACTATATCAGGAGATGATTTTACAATGTCTCATAGCCTCATATATCGCTCAATACAATGAGAGAATTTAGTCTCAGAAGAGTCCTTCTAGAGAATTGGTGGCGTTGTCTGTGAGATCGACTTTTTCTCTATACCGAAATTGGGAGAAAGATATTCTTCGACTTACGGGATCATCAACAAAAATTCAAATTCCTTGGTTTGTGAGATCGTCTCCAAAAAATAAACAGATTAACCATTACTGCTACATGCTTTATAATAAGTGAGGCACTTTTCTTTTCTTGCCTATGATGCTCCATAATTCTTCCATTTTATAGGATCTGGCAAAGGAACTTTTAGAAACTTTTACGGCAATAAAAATGGCAAAACCCTTCTTTGTAAACAGTGGATCAGAAGCCAATGATACTCAGGTTTGCTTTGTTTAAGGAAAGCATCTGACATGGAGTTGTGGGGAGAGTAATTAAATAAATCAATCATAACAAAGATATAGATGTCACTCTCTAGCAAAGTCTGTAATAACAAAGATATAGATGTCACTCTCTAGCAAGATATCATTCATGCATGTTATCTATAATTCTCAAGACAAATTTATCAGTAAATGTAAAATACAAGAAGAAAAGAATATGATAGATATATTAACATGTGGATATTGGAAAAATGTTGATAGCCACCCCCCCCCCCCCACAAAAAAAAAAAGCACTCTGTCTAAATTCAAGAAATAATGCCTCTGTAACAAGGTGAAGCTGGTTTGGTATTATAATAGTGCACTTTGAAGACCAAATAAAAGGAAATTTATAGCTCGAGAGAAGTCATATGTTGAGCACTCAATTGATGTGTTGTTCTTTATATTCTCTTGACATTGTGCCCCAAGTAGCTTATGCTTCCATGAGTTTTGACAGGTATCATGGTTCAACTTTGATATCAGCTAGTCTTTCTGGGTAGGCTTACATACACAAATATTTTTTTCAGTTTGAGATATTTATTTTTGTACACATGCAAATTCTTATAGTCCTTTTACTGGAGGTTTTTTTCACAGCCTTCCCGCTTTGCATCAAAAATTTGATCCGCCAGCTTCATTTGTATGGCATATTGATTGCCCTCATTACTGGCGCTTTCATATTCCAGCTTATCACCACATCTGATGCCTAGATTTTCTTGTTATCATTTTGGATATCATTTAAATTAGGAATATGAATGCATATTCCAGGTGAAACAGATGAGGACTTCTCAACCAGATTAGCTACTAATTTGGAGAATCTTATCCTCAAAGAAGGACCAGAGACGGTAACTAACTTATTTAAAATCATTAAACTTTTTGAGGAAATGATTCTACCACTATAATGATTGTCTTTTGTTGCTGAATTTATATGGTTGCTCATTTCAGATTGCTGCTTTTATTGACGAACCTGTCGTGGGGGTAGGAGGCGTGATACCTCCTCCTGCAACATATTTTGACAAGGTAAATGGTTTGTATCTTAAAATGCACCAAATGCCATACTCAAGAGTCTCTACCTTTCAAGGGGCATTTAAATAAATGCTTGAATGGCACATATTAAGATCAACACACTTTCAAGGAAATCCTTCCAGTAAATATTAGAGATAGTTTGTATTATTCTGTTTTTTCTGTTATAGTCTGTTATAGGACTTTATGTTAGTTTGCTTAAACTAGTTTTAAATATTACTTTCCCGCCAGTGATTCACTTGCTGTAAATAGTATATAAGGGATACTATCATTTCATATAATTCAATTTCGATAAATACAATTCAATGCTCTGCATATTTCTTGCCTTCATTCTTTACATGGTATTAGTTTGAAAACACCTTTCCGCAAAAATCATCATGGCTTCTGAATCCAGTTCATCATCAGTTTCATCTTCCAGTCCTGCTTCATTTGATTCATCCAATCCATACTATCTTCATAATGGAGATAGCCTTGGATCTATTCTTGTCACTCAAATTCTTGTTGGTGACAATTACAACACTCGGCGTAGATCTATGATCATGGCTCTCACTGCCAAGAACAAAGTAGGTTTTGTCAATGGTTCCATTGTCAAACCATCTGATACTTCTCCCCTCTTTCCTCTCTGGACTCGTTGCAATAATATGATCCTCTCTTGGATTCTTAATTCTCTTTCTAAAGAGATTGCTGCCAGTGTGATATATGTTGATTCTGCTAGTGATATGTGGTCTGACCTTCAAGAAAGGTTCTCTCAAAGCAATGGCCCTCGGATCTATCAATTGCAGAAGTCAATTGCATCTCTCATGCAAAATGATCTCTCAGTCAGTGCTTATTTTACTCAAATGAAGGGTTTATGGGATGAATTGATGAACTATAGACCCTTCCCTGTCTGCTCATGTGGAGGTCTGCGTATATTGATGGACATGCATCAACAAGACTATGTTATGCGCTTCTTGATGGGACTTAATGAATCTTTTTCACAAATTCGTGGCCAGATACTTCTGCTTGATCCTCTTCCTCCTATCAACAATATTTTCTCTCTTGTTCTTCAAGAAGAGCGCCAAAGAGATATTGGATCTGTTCTGGTTCCTCACATCCCGTCTGCTGCACTATCCACTGCAGCAAAACCTGTCCATCAAGCTAAACCCTCAATGAGGAAAGATAGGCCTATTTGCTCTCATTGCTCTATTCCAGGGCACACAATTGAAAAGTGTTTCAAGTTACATGGATATCCTCCTGGATATCGCTCCAAAGGGAAATTCTCTACTCCATCATCTTCAGCTCATCAAGTTGTTGCTGATTCATCGTCTCAATTTCCACTTACACCACAACAATGCCAACAGCTCTCGGCTCTTCTCAATCCCGAGTCACACATCCCTTAGACAGCAAATGTGACTTCTCCTATTGATCAACTTTCGGGTATATCTTCTGTTTTTTCCATCAATACTGTTTCTTCCTTGAAAATCAATCCTCATGATTGGATTATAGATACTGGTGCTACGGATCATATGGTCCATTCTACCTCTCTTTTTACTTCCTTTCATTCTACTCACAATGCATTTGTTAAAATGCCAAATGGAATTTCTGCACCAGTAACACACATTGGTTCCATTCACATATCTCCACATCTTATTTTACACAATGTCTTGTGTGTCCCTTCATTTCACTTCAACCTTCTTTCTGTCAGCCAACTAACCAAATCTACTTCTTGTTGCCTTATTTTTTCTAGTAATGTTTGCTATGTACAGGACCTCACCCATTGGAGAACGATTGGGAAGGGTAAAGCCACAGGAGGATTATACATATTGCATAAACCAGATACTAATGTCACTCTTCCTTATACTCAATCTTTCAATTATGCTTTTGTTTCACATTCAAATAATTCTGAGTTTGATGTTTGGCATAAAAGGTTGGGTCATCCCTCCTTTTCTCGAATAAAATTGTTATCTTCTGTTATACCTACTGCTTCTATCAATAACAATGACACTTTATGTTCAATCTATCCTCTTGCTAAGCATAAAAGATTACCATTCCCTTCCCACAGTGAGCATCATTCTTCTTCTCCCTTCCAACTCATACATTGTGATATATGGGGCCCCTTTCAATCTCAGTCATTGGATGGTTTTAAGTACTTCTTAACCATTGTAGATGACTTTTCCCGTAGCACTTGGGTGTATTTGATGAAATATAAATCTGAAACTCGAGTGTTGTTACAACATTTCATTAACATGGTCAGTACTCAGTTTAATTCTTCCATCAAGACCATTAGAACTGACAATGGTACTGAATTTGCTATGCGTCAATTCTTTTCTTCCAAAGGCATCATTCATCAGCTATCTTGTGTAGCTACTCCTCAACAAAACTCAGTTGTTGAAAGAAAGCACCAGCACATTCTTAATGTTGCTCGTGCTCTTTTCTTTCAATCCAATGTCCCTTTAATTTTTTGGTCTGATTGTATTGTTACAGCAGTTTACTTGATAAACAGAATTCCTTCCCCTTTGCTAGACAATAAAACACCATATGAATTACTTTTTCACAAACCACCTTCTTACTCTCATCTCAAAGTGTTTGGATCTCTTTGTTATGCATCAACACTAGCTCATAATCAATCCAAATTTGCTCCTCGAGCTAGAAGATGTATTTTCATTGGATACCCTCTTGCCATTAAAGGATATAAACTCTATGATCTTGATAATCACACAACTTTTGTCTCTCGAGATGTTGTTTTTCATGAAAACATCTTTCCCTTTCATTCTCTTAAGACATCCCATATTTCTTCAACATCTCATCCTCATGTTTTTCCTGTACCTATTTCTGATCAGCATGTTCTATTTCCTCATACAGAATCTGTTCATACAGAACCTGCACTTGTTCATACAAAATTTGTTCATACAGAACCTGCTCCTCTTCATATAGAATCTGTTCATACAGATTCTGTTCATACAGAACCTGCTATTCTTCATACAGAGTCTGTCCCTCCTCATTCAAATTCTATTTCTCCTACTCCTCATGAATTACCTCCTATCATTAGAAGGTCTTCCCAAGTGCATAAACCACCTGGTTACCTGTAAAATTTTCACTGCCCTTTGGCATCCTCACAGGTTTGCTCTTCTCCATCTAATTCAAGTGGGATTTCTGGTTCCTTTTTAGGTAAACAATACCCTTTATCTCATTCACTTGATTATTCTCATTTGTCTTCAAAACACAAAGCTTTTACTTTAGTCCTTTCCACCATTTTTGAACCTCAATTTTATCACCAAGCTGTAAAAATTCCCCATTGGAGAGTTGCTATGGCTGAAGAAATTCAAGCCTTAGAAACAAATAATACTTGGACATTAACTAATATTCCTCCTGGAAAGAGTCCAATAGGATGTAAATGGGTCTATAAAGTCAAACTAAAATCAGATGGGACACTTGAGAGATATAAGGCTCGGTTGGTTGCCAAAGGGTACACACAACAAGAAGGAGTGGATTACTTTGACACTTTTTGTCCAGTTGCCAAAATGGTTACTGTCAAATGCCTTCTTGCTATAGCAGCTGCTAAAGGTTGGCATCTAATTCAATTGGATGTCAACAATGCTTTTCTTCATGGAGATTTAAAGGAAGAAGTTTATATGTCTTTGCCCCCTGGTTTTGGTGATAAAAATGATACACGGGTTTGTAGATTAAACAAATCCTTGTATGGTTTAAAACAAGCTTCAAGACAATGGTTTGCTAAGTTTTCATCTACCATTCTTGATCTTGGTTTTAAACAATCAAAAGCAGATTATTCTTTGTTTACATGGCTTTAAGGAACTACTTTTATTGCTTTATTAGTATATGTGGATGACATCCTCATTGCTAGCAATGATATGGCAGCTGTCACTACTTTCAAAATATTTCTTGATCAACAGTTCAAACTCAAGGACCTAGGGTCTTTGAAATATTTTTTGGGTTTGGAAGTTGCAAGAAATAGTTTTGGAATATCTCTTTCTTCGAGGAAATATGCTTTAGAGATCCTATCAGATACTGGATTCCTTGGGTCTAAACCTATCAAAACTCCAATGGAACAATAGCTCAAGCTTTCTCGGGATGATGGTCCTCTTGTAGAAGATCCCACTTCATATAGGAGACTAGTGGGCAGATTGCTCTACCTTACTATCACACAGCCAGATATAACCTTTGCAGTCCACACTTTGAGTCAATACATGGATTCTCCTTGATTGCCTCATTTACATGCTGCTCAACGAGTCCTGCAATATCTTAAGAATTCTCCTGGCCAAGGTTTATTTTTTTTCTGCACACTCTCCTCTTCAATTGACTGCCTTTGCTGACTCGGACTGGGTTGGTTGTCAAGATACTAGGAAATCAGTCACAGGATTTTGTATTTTCCTTGGCAAGTCTCTTATTTCATGGAAATCCAAGAAGCAAAGTGTTGTTTCAAGATCCTCAGCCGAATCTGAGTATAGAGCCATGGGCAACACAGTTTCTGAAGTTGTGTGGTTACTTTCCTTGCTTCAAGATCTACAAGTTCCTCACTCTAAAGCTGCTGGTCTCTATTGTGACAACAAGGCTGCCATTTACATTGCCACTAATCCTATGTTTCATGAAAGAACAAAACATATAGAAATAGATTGTCACTTTATTCGTGACAAGGTTCAGGCAGATGTTGTTAAGTTATTTCATGTCTCTTCTCATCACCAATTAGCTGATTGTTTCACTAAACCATTGGGCTATCCTCTGTTTTCTACACTGGTCTCCAAGCTGGGTCTTCTTAACATCCATGCTCCAGCTTGAAGGAGGGGTATTAGAGATAGTTTGTATTATTCTATTTTTTTCTGTTATAGTCTGTTATAGGACTTTATGTTAGTTTGCTTAAACTAGTTTTAAATATTACTTTCCCGCCAGTGATTCACTTGCTGTAAATAGTATATAAGGGATACTATCATTTCATGTAATTCAATTTCGATAAATACAATTCAGTGCTCTGCATATTTCTTGCCTTTATTCTATACAGTAAACAATGACCATATGGATGGTTTCTAAATGACATACTTAGGAAATCCAACATTCCATGCAACCTTAGTTATTGGACTTGGGCCAGCCCAGGGTTGGAATTGACTATGAAGTAAACTTAACTGACTCGCTAAGTTTCTTCAATTTTACCAACCAGTTTCCATGAGTTGAGTCGAGTAAAATTGTATAATCTTGAGCCTTGATAAGTCATTCTGTTCCATCTCCTTACTAGCAGCCAAGAGGGACGCTAGGATCATAAGAAAATCATTTTACACTATAATCCTTTCAGTTTCAAGATTAACTCGGCAGAATTAACCTCATGGTTGAACTAATCACCATTAACATGGTCACACAAATGGGAACATGTATGATGCAGGTAAAGATGAAATTTTTGCCATGTGGTGCCAGTTATTGTCGGCAAAGAAAACTGATTTCGTCAAAATCTCGTATCGGCCAACCTATACCTAGTTATTACTTTTGTCATGAAAGAAGTCCGATTTCTATCAGTACATTATACATACAGAAGAACACCCACTTCATTTCTACTTTCAATACTTAAAATGACTAATTAAGTTCAGACATTTATTCTGCTATCATTTTTCTTAAATTATTATTCCTTGGTGATGGTACATGCCACCTCTCAGTTTTGATTATGTGTTATTATGCTTTGAATACCAAAAAGACCTATCTTTCCCCTCGTGAAATTGCTGGAGAAGACACATTTGACAATAAAATGCTTCATATTTGATGTAGATTCAAGCTGTTGTGAAGAAATATGGCATTCTTTTTATTGCTGATGAGGTACTACTCTCTGTTTCTAATATTACCATATATATGTGCAAATCTTAATTTGTTTCATAGTATTATAAGGCCTGATTTTTTCATAAAACCAGACCTTGTGTCCCTTGCAAAGGTAAACTTGGGATATAATTAAAATTAGAGACAGATCCTCAAATCCTGACACAAAGCACAGTTTTAAATATTATGTATTGAATTTTCCAGGCCTTTTCTTCTGCATATATGCCTATTGGCGCTGTACTTGTGAGCCCCGAAGTATCAGAAGTCATACATTCTCAAAGCAGCAAACTCGGTATATTGAACACTCCTGAGCAAGTCTCTCAAATTGATGATTATTTAGTATATGACCGTATTTACCTTTTCTTTCAGGTACTTTTTGTCATGGATTTACTTATTCTGGACACCCAGTATCCTGTGTCGTTGCAATTGAAGCGCTTAAAATCTACAAGTGTGTTCTTTTCTTATCCAATTTTACCTGTTCAAAGTTTTACTTCATAGTTCAGTTTACGTATATTGCATCGGAAGACACTCGAAGATGGACTGAATAGGACCTGATGGAGTTTTATCTTGTCATACAATTTCTTTAATTGTGCCTCAAATGGTGGGTAGGGCTTTAAAATTTTCGGTCTGGATCAGACAGGACTGAACCGAAAATTTATTTAGTTGGTTTTGGTCCTCTATTTGTGAGGTATTTGGTACTCGGTCTGGTCTTGGGGTGGGTAATTTTTGGACCAGACCGGATTGAAACCGACCGAACTAAATATATTTTTAAAATATTATATATATAAATATATTATTTTATATAGTAATTATATAAGTTAATTACGTAATTTTCATCTATTCTATTATCATCGACCATATAAAATATTAAATAATTTATGCTATCAATTAATAATATATCATAATCCACATTAAGAATTTACTTAATTTTAATTTTAATAATTTAAATCATTTTTTTATTAATTTATCTACCAAAAAAATAAAGATTAATTTATTTATATGCTATTGGCCCGGATAGACCAGACCGATAACTAATGATCCGGTCCGGTCCATATGGATATTTGGTTTGGTTTAGAGTGGAAAGATCCTAAATTGAAGGGGTTTGGTTCAGTTCAAAAAACTAGAGGTGGGCAGCGGGGCCCTGCTCCCCTCCCCCGCATGGTGGAGCGGGCAACCCCGCCCGCACAAGAGGGGGCAGAGGCCCCTGCCCCGCAGGGCAAAACACCAGCGAGAGTGGGGCCAGGGGGCGGTTTAGCTCCACTCGGGCCTGCCCCATCCCCTGCCTTGCATATTTAATTTTTTTTATATAAATATATATTTATACTTATTTATAAATATTTATTATTTTTACTATATAAATATAGTAATAGTAATATGTATTGAATATAAGTTTTACTTAATACTTTGTCATTGTGGATATGCCAAGGCAATACAAGAATCCCTCATTGCTCAAGTGTGAAACTTGTATTGCCAAGGCAATTTATAAAAAAGCAACTCTACTGCACTACAACTTACATAAAGTACGTAATAGAAAATTTAAAAACTACATAGTTTTTAAATTATAGTCATATTTACAAATTTAAATTTATAATTTAAGTCCGAAAATGTGTTTGTGATCACTTTTGGACCCATGAATACTTTTTGGACCTAGTGGACTATAGTCAATTATTGAAATGGGCAGTGGGTGAGGCGGATATGGGTTCTGGCCCCGCACCCCACCCCTGGGATATGGAGGTGGGGTCTGGGGTGAAAACCCCACCCGTTGCCCATGCAAGGTGGGATGCGGGTAAAGGGATACCCTGCTCCGTAGAGTGTGTGTAGCACCCCTATCAAAAACTACTTATGGACCGACTGGACTGGACTGGACCAAATTCACCCCTAATGGTGGGTCATGGCTTGTATATGCAGATATGCAATGATATATACCTAAATATCGATACCTGTATATTCCGCATAATCAATGCAAAGATTATATATTAAGGCTGTCCTTGAGTGAAAGCTATCTATCTTCTTTACAGAGAGAGAAAAATTGCTGATCAAGTAAAGAGCATTTCCCTGAAGTTCCAAGATGGTGTAAAAGCATTCTCAGACAGTCCCATAATTGGGGAGGTACCAATTATCTCTGAAGTTTTTAATTTTTTAGTTAATGTGAAAACTTATGAGAGATTTAATTTGTATTACTCATCTGAATATACAGATTCGGGGAACTGGACTGATTCTTGGAACAGAGTTTATAGATAACAAGTCCCCTAATGATCGATTCCCTCCAGAATGGGGCAAGTTCCATCTTAATTTTCTGTCTTAAAGTTTACTGCATGAATATATTTATTTACTGAGGGGATAAATTGGTTAGATTAAGGCTGCATAATTACCTATAATTTCTTTCTTCAACTAGGTCAGAACATCTTGTAGATCTGTTTAAAGATTGTCCTATTGTGATTACTCGTTTATGATTGAATTTAATATTTGGTTGAGATAGACAAGCATGCTTAGGTTTTTCTTCCTAATCCTCTCTCTCTCAATCTTATACTTCTTGATGATATGAACTGCAGGGATAGGCTCTTATTTTGGAGCACAATGTGAGAAGCATGGAATGTTAGTACGTGTAGAAGGAGATAACATAATGATATCTCCTCCATTTATTATCTCCCCCAAAGAAATTGACGAGGTAGGCTAGAGAACTAATTCTCATCTTCTTAAAAGATCAATAAGAAATAAGGAAAGTTTCATGTATCTGCTTCACAATTTGATTTTGCCGGGGAAAAAAGTTTTCTAGTGGATTATTTAGGGAGATATTGGAACGAAGAATAGATTCGTGGGCATTAGAATTTAATTTACGTTTGCAATTATATTACTTACGAGTAATTTCTTGAAATCAGATATTGCTATAGTTCGCTCACAAAACTATTTTTTTCCCTGCTCCTTGTCTGTATTTGCTGTTGCTGATTATGCATTTGCATTGTAGACATGTATAGCCTGTTTTCATAAGAAAAACGCATTGAGATTAGTGACTAAGAAAAAATTGCCACTAATGAAAAAGTGGTTACAAAATAAAAGAATCGAGTCTGTTTTGGATTATATGACTGACATGCTATTGCAACTTATTCTTCCTAAATTGGTGTCCCGTGCATTATTACATTGGTGTGAAATGGTAATTCTAATGATTTTCCAATATGATTGGAAGTTTTTGGGTCTCATGAAAATCAAATTCTGAAGTTCTGAATTGCTATAATTTTCAGCTAATAAGCATTTACGGGAAAGCGCTGAGGGCTACTGAAGAGAGGGTGAATGAACACAAGTCTCAGCAGAAATAGTTTGTTGCTGATAATGCCGAAAAATCATCTTGCTTCATGTAAAGCAACATCAATTCTCTTAGTGACTTGTGAGACACATGGTATTTTTTTTTTTTTTTTTTATATCGAGACAGATGGTATTAAATAAAGCATCCATGTTATAACCTGTGAGAATTTATCTTTAGTTTTATTTCTCTGCATCTTTTCCTAATCCGGTTCTCCAAATTTAGATTTAGCTTACTCATCAGACAACTAGAAAGATCATGCCCATGGCATGTGGTTGCTTCACTCCTCTCATCAAAGTTTTTTGATGATTTTTGTGGATTTGATTTGTTCCAGATATCCTTTCACAAGGGGATTAGATGGCCAAACAACCTTGGTCTCTGGTGGGTTTAAAGCACCCTTGTCATTCTCGAGAAGTGAGTTCCATTGGGTGGAGTCAGTCTTTGAGGAAAATGTATAGTGGTGTTGGCTCTTTTAGCTGATTTGTGGTTTCTCGAGGGTTTGACAGTGAGAGAACGAAAAAGAAGTGAAAAAACGCTTTAAGCCCAGCACCACACATCTAATACACTACCGCACCAAATTAAGCAATAGACCTTGTAATAGTATATAAACATTCAAGCGATCAATGGTCACCTGAGCCTGATGTTCTTCTTTATAATCCCAAGGTCTTATGTAGCTTATTTTTTAGATGTTCATGAAGCTTGAAACTTTCTTTGATCCTTTGTGCATGAAGAAAATGGTCTAAATTTGTGAAGCCTCTTACGCCAAGGGTTTTGTTGCTTTTAGCAGGTTGACAATCTTCATTTGGCAAGATTTAAAAGATGAAAAAAGCCGAAGGTGGCTATTAAAGATCAATATAAAGAGGAGTTGATTTCTTCTTTTGCTATTAACTCTAAACTGCAGTAGAAACCCAGAGGGTAATATAATATGGAAGATATGTTTTAGTTCTTTGATCTTCTTTTTTTCCCCCCTCAGTAGAGATATGATCCTAGAGCAGCTTGAGGAACCATTTTATTCGTATATAAAAATAGATGCTTACGAAACCGAAAAGAAAATTAGTGGACGTTTATGCTTTATATATACTACCATATATAAGATTATCTTTGTGAAACAAGGAAAAGTGCAAATTATGGAGCTTACAAGATGAAATTGAACAAACAATACAACACAAATCAAGGTGTAACATGATGATTAAGAAGATACTAAAAATGGCTGTGAATCTAAAGATTAGGTCGCGAGTATACCATTCATACCTGACGTTGTTGATATAGAATCAACATCATATTCCTTGGATTTCAATTCCGACATCTTCAATCTCTCCGTGTTTCTCTTCAAGGTTAGAAGCTTTTGGCGACATTTGGTTGGCCTCCAATTCCCTTGCAACTTCTCTCATTGAAGGTCGTTCCTTTCCTTTCAAGTTCATGCTTCTTTTTGCAAGGTTTGCAACCGCAATGATTTTTTCTTTTTCTGCTTCCTTCAAAACTCGATTATCAAGGATGTCAAATAAATTGTTCCCTTCTATCGAACTAACGAAAAATGCAGCTAAATTTTTGTTACTAGTTCTTGATGATGAGATAGCTTTTTCTCCGGTCAAGAGTTCAGCTAGAACAACACCAAAACTATAAACATCACTCTTATCTGTAAACTGGCTTGACCAAAAATACTCAGGGTCTACATATCCAAAAGTTCCATGTACTAGTGTGCTTAGATGAGTTTGATCGATGGCAACAGACCTTGAAATTCCAAAGTCGGCTACTTTTGCTCTATACTTGTCATCTAAGAGGATGTTTGTAGACTTAATGTCACGATGATAAATTGGTGAACAAGCTGCTGAATGCAAGTAGAAAAGTGCCCCTGCAACTTCTCTAGCAATTCGTAAACGCATATCCCATGTTGGTGGAAACTCCTCATTTTGCCCATTGAGATATTGGGCAAGAGTTCCATTAGGAATAAATTCATAAACTAGAAGCGGAACTTCTGTCTCCAAACAACAGCCAAGCAGCTTAACCACATTCCTGTGATTAATTTGTGAAAGAATCACGACTTCATTTATGAATTCTTGAAGTTTCTGTTCATCTGTTATGTTGGACTTTTTTATTGCAACAATTCTTCCATCAGCCAACATACCTTTGTAAACAGTGCCTTGTCCACCATGTCCAATTATTCTATCTGCACTAAAACGATCAGTGGCCTTCTCCAATTCCTTTGAACTAAACAATTTGGTGTTCTCAACATTGTCTTTGTTGTTTGTAGATATTTGTTGCTCTTGCAGTAGTCCACATTTTTGTTTGAAGAGCTTCTCCTTGCCTTTAATCCTCATCCTTTTCTTTATCACTTTGTATGATAGCCACCATCCACCGAAAATTAGAAATAAGACACCAAGGCTCGAGCTAACACCTATATATTTGACTCAATGAAGTAGAAAGATTACACCTTGCAGTATAAGTACTAATGGTAAAATAATGGATGATTAGGAACATTGAGTAGTACTAGATAGACATAATATTCTCTATGAACGCTAGAATATTGCCAGATGAAGTACTATATATGTTGTGCCAAAAGCATGCAGGTTCACATAAAATTGAATTAGAAGTACTCCAAAAGATGAATGATAATTAAACTGAAAAAAAAAATAGCTTTCAGGTTGGAGAACTAATGATCTATATATTAATCTCAAGAGCGATTATACTCGAGACAACTCTTTAGCTTGACAATCAGTACTAGCAAATTAATTTTCTTGATTTAGATGGTGATTGCACTTTGGAGACAATAAGAACTCTGTGGTATAAGTTCTTAAGTGTTGGAATATGACTAGAATCCACCGGTATAATATATTATATGAAATATATAATGTGTGTGCAAGCTCATTTTTATAATAAGGGTACAACATATGGAAATAATAATGTGTACAGCCTTGGAGTGTATGTACTTACAAGCGTCACATGCTCCCTTTTAAGAAGGTGGAAAAATCATGGGATCTATATGAAAATTTTCTTTTTTACTGGTGGATCTCACTTTTTTTGAAATGAAGTATGCGTGATTTACACACCATAAAATTGTATCTAACATTATTTAACAACAAATATGTAACCTCTATTGATTACAAGCTAACATAAACAACCTAAATTCTATGAGTTCTTTAAAAATGTGGCATAAGTATTTCTGAAAAAAAAAATGCGGTAGAGGCATGAGAAAAAATTATAAATCACCAAGAACGAATCAAAATAACAATATGAGAATGGTTTACAAGTCGTTTTTGGCTCAATTTTCCAAAAGAGGAATAAAAGATTAGAGCATTGGTATTAGACTAGTCAAATGCCAATGCATTTTCATACTTTGGCTAAGCATGAGTAAAATTCTCTACATTGGACTAGCCAAACCACTAAAACTCAACATATGAGCTATAGTAAATTAAGTTCCCTATTAATCTTTGGCTAGACAATATTCACTCACCAAAGTAATATTTTAATCATTTCCAACAACCATTATATTTTAATCTTGTATCAAGTGCATAGGTTTTGAAGTTTTGACCCATCATACAATATATACATAAATGTTACTTTCCATGCCCTTTTCTATTTTGTAATATCTTACATCATTTAAAAAATCTATACTTTATTTTGATGTCTATATTATCTAATTATTCTAAAGTCTATATTATCCATTTCCTTTAATGTCTATATTATCTAATTATTCTAAAGTCTATATTATCCATTTCCATTTTGATAAATAATCCGTTATTTTCTACCTTATTCCATTTCATTTTTCAACAGTATGTAATATATTTTGCATGGGTTTTGTGGCATTTGGTGGTTGAATCCAATTTGAAGAAATCTATAAAGTGTATTTGTAAAATATTATTTTTTTTTTGTAAAATATCATTAAAATATATAATATTATATTACTATTTTAATTTTAAGATGTAGTCCAACATGGATTAATCTAACCAAAGGTTTTGACTATAGTCAAAACTTGAAGTTTTAGCTAAAATTTAGACTTAACAATGACTAGGTCATTACCAATACTTGAACCGAGTATTTACTGTATTATATATGCATAAGCTATGCATATATATAACTTTAATACATAAACTGCATAGATATTGACTATCTAATTATATATATATTAATTAATTAAACCAACTTGATGAAATGATATGGGCATATCTCAATTTCACATATAAAAATATCTATATTTTAGACATTCCTTTAACCATCTTCGTTGAAATAAAATGGAAGATGTCAGCTTTCTTACGGATTAAATGGTAGTCTATACTGATCAGAAGAAAGTTGTTTGAAATATTTAATATGGATGAGATAATGGATAAATAATATTCACAAAAAGACTAGGTAGGGTCTAGTTCTTGTAGGTTGGTTTGGATACAAAAATATCTCAATTTATCCTATCTCATCCTATCATTACAATTTTTTTTAAATTTTCATACAAAATATAATAAATAATTCAACTTCAAATTTTAAAATAATAATAATATTAAAAAATAATATTTTAATAATATTTTATTCAATTTATCTAAAACTATTTTATCTCACTATCCAAACGAGTCCTAATTAACATAATTAATATTATTTTTACTATTTCTGAGAATGTGGCTTCATTTCGTCGATACAAGAGAAGGAAGACATACCAATGATTATGAAAAGCTTGTTGTTCTTTGCAGGGACACAACGGTAATAACCTTCTGTATTTTCACAGCGTGTATTTGTACAGTAGTTGAGGTCAAGGTCTGCACATTCGTCGATATCTGCCAATATTGTAATGGAATTTGTAAAAAAAAAACAAAGAATAATGCTTGGTTCAATTGTCCTCTCCTTTTGACTGTTTATCTATTTATTAAATTTTTTTTCTTAATGGTTAAAAATGTAACTATTAGTGTATTTATATTTTTTTATTTTTTAAAAATATTTAAAAATTATTTGAAAAAAAAAATGCAATTTACATTAAGCGGCACAATGAGAGGGCACCTGCAGAGGCAGAGTAGTACCGTTCTAAAGAAAAATGCCACTCTCATCGACAGTTGGGTTCCAATTTGATTCCAATAATTTTTTTTAACTTAATGATTAAGAAAATATTTTTTAATAATATTGTGTTTTTTTAAAAAATGTTTAAGAGCATAAAAAAATGAATAGAAAAAAAAAACTTTGTTAAAATATTTAAAAAAAAAAAAAGAGGAGACAATTCGAGATTCGTCCAAAAGCAACCATTTGTAATATTGTTTCGCGTGACTCTTGCATGGTTGGATAGATTGAGTACTCCAAGTCCGAGGTTTTAATATTATCTTAACATGTGCATGCATGCTTGTAAATTGGCAACTAGTGCCGTATCCTTGAGGGCAAAAAATCTTCACACGGTGTTGTTTGAATTTTAGGGTCTCAAGTAAAAGAAAAAAAAGTAGTGATACATAGAATGAAAAATCTTATAATATTTATTGATATCTGTATAAATATTTCGGACAATGCTAGAGTGCATATTTAATGTGCACCCCAAATATGCAAATCAGTACAAATGATTTTTTTTTAAGTATTTTTTAAACATCCTTATTAAGAAAAAATTAAAAAAATAAATTCACTAATAGTCAGTACTTTCTTAACCATTAAGAAAAAAAAATTAAAATATATGAATGAACACATTTGGTGAGTATAGTTGAGAGTGATACTACCATTGAATTAGCAATAGATATCATAGTACTAAGATCCACTTCCTATATCTCTCTACCACTTGAAGTCATTAAGGTTAGAGAACAATTTGAGAAACTTCAAATCCCACTTGGATAGAGGGCTTGCCTCCTCATAAAGGGGCTTATGATGATTAGATTTGAAAAATCTTTACACCAAATAAGTATAAATCTTTTGCAAAGTCAAGGTTATGATCATGAGTTCTTCTACCAATCATTATCCGTACATTATATAAAAAGATAAAAAAATAAAAACAAGTATATGGTATATAGATATATCCGGTATAGGGATATTATAGTACTCTGTTTTCCATGCACGATTTTTCTCCATTTTTTTAAAATTCTTTTATAATTTTCAATAATGGTATAAATAGTAAATTTAAGTATTTTACCGATGTGATAGTATCATTTCATAAAAAACACAGATCTTTTTTTAATTATGAGTTTTCCATTTAATTTGAATTTCAATTTTTTCTTAACTGGTCTCTTATATCTAAATTAACATAATTATAAAAAGATTTGTAAAAAGATCATGTTAATGTTTGTATATAAAAAGACACGCTTTCTAGCTACACAGTTACAGAATATGATTTAATTTGCAATAAAACTCTTTTTTTTATTATTATTATTAAATTTCGTTCCCAAATCATATCACGCTAATGGTGTAAAGTATCAATCAAAAAATAACTAAGCTTATAAAATTGGTTTTACACTTTTAACTTGCAAATAAAAAAGCTTAATTGGAGAACTAAATAAATGTAGTAAATTAATATAGGTTGTTACGAAAGATAAATTTACCTTCACATCCTCCGAGAAGATAGGGATTTCCTCTGTAGCCACTCCAGCACGAGCACGAAATAGTATAGTTTCGCCTGCTCGTGCTATTCTCAATAGTAGGATAACCCCGAGAACAATAATAGGTTGAGTTCTTGTATTCCCTTGCCGTCGAGTTTTTCCGTATGGGAAGAGAATAGAAAGAAGTATTGTCTATCCCCCAATCCAATACTACTGGAACAGACATATTTGGATTCGGCTCTGTGAAATTGTTCTCAAACCAATTCTGGTCAACCAAAAATGCATGGTTGCAGTAGTACTCACTACTACTATTGCCATAAATACTACTTTTCGGCTCTATAGTTGTAGTGAATGCATGGAGATTAGAAGGGATTCTTGTTTGGCAACAGTTTGTGGCGTTGCAAAGACTTCCATTTTTAAATTCAGCTTTGTCACAAGAGGGTTCGCACCCACTAAATGAAAACGTGTCATCGAGCAAGGACCGCATTCCCAACGAGGCAGAGTTGCAACCCATGACAACGAAGCTGTTTGTGTAGTCGGAGAAGACGAAAGGACTTTTCTCTAACTTCAGATTCGTTTTGCTGTCCCTGCCACCGGTACAGCTCGAAAAAATGGAATAATTGACGAGAACTGTGCGTGCAGCTATGTTAATCTTCAGCACCTCCAGGTCGAACCTCTTCAAAAAGGGTACTTTTGGAAATCCTAGATCATTATAAGAGTCATTTCTGCAGACTATTTCAAACCATTCTCCGACGTAGCAACCTTTTCCGATTCCAAAAGGGTATGGAATGTTAACGTTATTCCCAGTCTTCTGGACATGAACTGCTTACCACGTTCGATGCTCGCGCGAAGGCATTGACTGAGCACACTAACACGAGCATCCGAAACAGTAACATTTGCAATGCCATGCATATAGATCTCTTTCTATGATGATTATGATCAATTATTAAGGCCAAAGCCTCATATCGGTTTATATTGTACTTGGATCTTCAGATATTTCAAAGCTGGTCAGAGAAAAGAAAAAAAAATAGTTCCAAAATAATTAATGCTAAACTTAATATCAGTCGGTCCATTCCTTATAAAAAAATGGAATTTGAAAATTTTCGGATTCATTTGAGTACTTGTCGGATATAATTATAATTTCTAATCTCTCAAATCTCTGATGTTCACTCAAAGTCTGGTCGACGTAATTCGTTTGGGTGCATAATTTATCTCACCTCATATCGTATCATCTCATTTTATTTCAATATTATAATTTTATTAAATTTTTACACAAAATATATTAAATAATTTAATTTTTTTAAATTTTAAAATAATAATAATAATAATATTTTATTCAATTTATTTAAAACCATCTTATCTCACTACCTAAATAAACTGTATACTAATGCAACATGTAGCTCTCTCTTCTCCTCTGCTAAATTATCTAATGTAGTAGTACCTGTCGTGACTCAAGTTGCATTGAACTAACCATGACTGTCATATGATAGTAGCTAGGTCGGCTCTTATACTAAAGATCGTTTCGAGGAAAGTTTTCAGGTTTGGATTCCAAAAATATTTGAAAGTATTTTGAGAATTTGTATGAGATTAAGTTTTAAAAAGTGAAAGAAAAAACAATCTGAATAAAAGTTTTTTTTAAACTAAATATTGTATTGAAATTTGTGAAAGTGAATAGATAAAATCAAAATTTTGTTTTAATTTAGTTTTTTAAGATTATTTTTTATTTTAAAATTTATAAAACCTGTATTATTTTTATCATTATAAAACTAATTATTAGACGTTCCATCTAATAGATCATTATAAATGTTATGAAATTTACCACTTAAATATACTACTTTTATGATGCATACAGCTTATAAGTCGGGCTTATCATGTTTGACCCAATTTTTATAAAATTTTTAAATAAAGATCAGAATTAGTGGTATGGAGACCTGATGATCTCCAAACAATATATAACTTAGGTAAAAGAGGAGACAAATGCGCGCAAGAGATAACAAGTCCATAAAACAATAAAAAATAAAAAGAGGTGGCCCCGGCCTGTTGGTTACCAATTAATTATGAGATCCTCGTCCTTAATATATTTAGCTAGGTGGATTAATTATTTTCTTTTCTTTTCTTTATCAGGGCGGCTCAATAGGTTCCGGGTTAAGATTAAAATTTTGAATGAGATTTTTTATAAGTAAAATTAAATATTTTTATTTTTATTTTTATATTATATTTTTATTTAAAAATAATTCCTATCGTTTTATAAAATAAAATTATTGATTAAGATTTTATACCACATTTTAAACTAATAACTGACTTAATCTTTATTAGGAAATTTTTGATTTAGAGAAAATTTTATCAAATCTAGTTTTACAAATACTTTAGACACTTAGACACAATTATAATCATTATTGTCAATAAAGTTCTATAAACAACTTACATATTTGATAAAAAATGGGCCATTACCTTTTTAATTATACAAAAACTTTTTATGAACATTAGAAAAATTAGATTTTGCTATTTATAATTTTCACATTAATTATATATTAAACTAATAATGATAAAAGAGAAGTGTATTCTTAATTAGAAGAATAATAGATAAAATATTTATTATCTGTGATATTTTTAAAAACTAATAATGACATAATATCTATTTGATCTTGTTTATATTCTCATTTTCATTGAATTAATTAAAATTTTTTATTGGATATATATATATCTTTCAAAAATTTTACTTTATATATATATATATATATATATATATATATTTTAGAGGCTTTCTTCCATTAGGGCTTTAGGCAATTGCCTAACTTACCTAATGGAAGAGCCGGCTCTGTCCTTTATTAATTAATTGTCGCAATTAGTCAAATTAATCCACAGCCAATTGTCATGACCAATGAACTGAATGTTAGAGTAAAATATATTTCTAGACTACTTTGTCAACACTACAAGAAAATAGGTCATTTCCAGCGATTTTAAGTTCGCCGCAAAAAAAATCGTTGCAAAAGACTATTATTTCCGGCGATTTTTAAGTCGCCGCTGAATTTAATCGCAAAAAGTGACAAATGCTGATGTTCTTTTTTTACGGCGACTTTTTATACCTATTGCGGCGATTTTTTTCGTCACAACAGAGTTTTGTACATGTACCGCCTCTTTATTTGCGTCGAATTTTAGAATCGCTGCAATAGATAGTTTTGTAGCGAATATTATCGCCGTAAAATATCTTTTATCCCATTAATACTATTAGCGGCGAATAAAAGTCGCCGGAAATCTAATAAAATTTAAAACCCCCGCGTTTTCTTTTCGTTCCTTCAATTCCCTCCAGCGTCTCCCCCCTGCTCCCGTCTCTCCCCAATCCCTCTTCTCCCACTCTTCATGCCTCCACGCATCAGCCACTGCACGCCGCCGTCGACCCACCGTCACCGGCCAACCCAGCCAAGTCCCTCCCTCGCGGCTTCTCTCTCTCCCGCAGATCTCCCTCTCTCTTCTCCCTCGAATTCCTTTCTCCCTCGGATTCCCAGTGCCGCCCCGTCCGCAGCCGCCGCACCACCTCCAGCTACCGCCCCAACGGTCCCCAGCCCCTCCACAGAAGCTTTTCCTCTCTCTCACCGTCGATCTGCTCTCCCCCTCACGGATCTCGCTTGCGGTGCCCAAAGCTTCTATCTTTTTCGCTGTTTGATTATGTCTTAGAAAAGGTATTGTCTTTTTTTGGTTTCTGAGAAAATTAAATTCAAAAAATTTAACTCTTGCAAGATTTTACTTTTGATTCCTCAAGTGGTGTTTGGTAACGAAAATAAGATGATGAAATACTCGGATTTGGTTTGGAAGTGTTGCATGTAACTAAGTTGGGGTTTTAGTAAGTAAACTTAGTTTTGTTGCTGTTGTTGCGAATTAGAGAATTTTGAAATATGGGAATAGAAGGTTTTGTTCATATATGCCTTTTGTTTCAGAGAAACTAACAGAGAACTAATTGAACATATCAATTTCGATGGATTTTTTGCATTTGGGTTTGGACAGGGACATAAGTTGACTAAAGAGGAAGTTGTCAATGTGCTGGCAGAGGTTTTTCTGCATCCAAACTATACAATTGCTAGTGTAATTTATTACCAATTCTTTTAATCATTGGCTTTTTTTCCCCCTCCTTGTTTGCTGACAAGAACTGCAATGGAATGGTTGAGTTCTCGGAGTTCTAATTTGTTTTTGGTAAGTACTTCTAATTTGATCTCTTTCTTTGTTTTTTTATCTGTCATTTTTTCTTGGCATGTTACTTTTTGTGACTGTTGAGAATTGAGGTTGCTTGGAATATCAGAGGGTTGTTTTTTAAAATTTGAACATAAATCTAAAATGATTAGTTTTGGAAAGTTGGTGTCTGTATTGTATTCAAATATGTAATAATGCTGTACAGATTATAAGGTTTTATCACCTCAATCCAAGTTTAACTATCACTTGGATCCATTACTTGCATTTAAATAATCATCTTCAAGTGCAGCCTGATCTGGACTGCATGAGTAATATGATATTCTTAATCTTGAACTTCAAAATCATCTTGAAGTGCAGCCCGATCCTTTTAACACGTCATGCCACAAATTTAGTCGATTTCTGATATATGTTGTAGTTTTATCATGCATCCAAATGCTTCAACGTACAATTAAAACATTGGTTAAGAGCCAGCTTGCTTTCTGTACTAATTTATTTTATCATTCTCGTTCTTGCTAGCTGATGGCTCTTCTGCAATATTAAAATTACCAGATTAGTTAATGGTGTTAATTTCAATTATATATGTAATAAGATCTGCACTAGGCCAAGCATATTTTATTGCTTTCTCGTTCATATACCATACATAGCAAACACCCTATGTATATATATATGGTTCTTAGGCCAAGCATATTTTTGTAATTTGTAGTTGCAGTTGGCTACATTTGAAAACTCTGAGGTTGCAGCTTTGGTCCTCTGCAATGAAAGACTAGGTTGTTTTTTCATTTTAAAATGATTGTGGATCACGTTGTTGGTTCTTGCAGGTTGGACAAACTTTTGTGCCAGCTGCATGTCCATGATCCATTCGGACATGCTCAGAAAACTAGCTACAAGTATAAGTTTATGCAGTGGCTGATAATTCCTTTCATTCACGAACCTATTGTTGCATGACAAATGCAGCATGTATATATTCCTCTCTGACATTATCTGTTTTGATTAATTCCATCACTTACTAATCTGATCATATTGTATTCGATGGAATCCTTTATAGGAAGCATTGAGGACAAGGGGCTTAAAGGATGATACAACTTGCAAGCTGAGAGCTCTATTTTCAAGGAAGAGGTGCCAAAGTTCTGCAAATAAACTATCCAAGAAGCTCTCGGTTGTAGCTATAGTGGAAGAATTCTTTGAAGAAGGCTTATCAATGCTTGCTGAAGGGTCAGTATGCTTATTTTGGAAAGAGGTTATTTTTGAATGAGCTCTTAAGCTTAACTGTGCACTGCTTGCTGCTTTTCTTTTCCCACTATTTCATCTATTGCAATCTATTACTTCCAGAAATTTATATAGTTATGATGGGTAAATGTAGGTTTTTATCTGAAAATAGAAAAAGTATGTGCAACAATTTGATAGCATGAGTGAAATGTGTATGATGGAGCATGATAGAATGGGAAACATGGAAATCTCTAAAATTTTGATTTGATTTTCACTACAAGAAATATTTTATATTTTGTGATATAAACAGACTTTTGAACTTAAATCATCAGAAGTTAATGCATTGTCCTCTATAACTGCTCTAATGGTGTACTGATGCATTTTATCTTTAAATGTCAGATTGGAGTTTGTCCAGATGGAAGCATCAAATATACTACAAGTATAAGAGAATTGATTCAATCTTGTATTTAGGAGTTGTTCTCTGCCCATCCCTCATGCCCAGGTGCATATTGTTATATACAGCTAGACTTAATTTATAGAGATAGAGGAGCATCACAATTGGCATATTTGGATGATGTATTTTCAGATATTTAGGGGTTAAAGTGTAAGTTTTGAGCTCCATTTGGTCCACCCCAGTGTATATACCCCATAACTACATTAATGTGAATTCCCCACCTCAATGGATGAACTAAGTGTCGATAATTTATTAAATTAGATGGAAGGGAACATCTTTTTAATGAAAGTTCAATCTTTTTCCTTTATGTTTTTCTATTTCTAAGTATTTAATATCATAAGGTATGGATACTGTTGTATAAACACTGTAAGTGTTATATTTAGCAGTTTATCTTATTAACATAATATATTATTAATTCAGGTCATTCACTCAAATAACATTACTTGAAATTGATGTTTTAAGGGAATAGTGTTTGAGTGAATGACTTGAAATAATAAGATAAATATTGTGTTAACAAGATTTGAAGTGCAAAAATGAGGCCCCAGGAACGTCTGGGTGCAGGAAAAAAAAAAGAAGTGAAAAACACATTTCCGGCGAAATTTATTCGTCGCAAATAAGATTACTCTGAACAAAAATATCGTTGCTTTTGTTATGAAGCTATTCCCGACGAATAAGTGACCTTTAGCGGCGAAATTTGGTCGCAGCAAAATATCTATATTGACGATTCTAGGATATCGCCGAAAGAAGTGTTACCCTTTATCGGCGATTATATTAACATTTGCGACGATACTTTTCGTTGCTTTAAGTATCTCTCGGCGATTTAATGTGAAATCAAAAGGACCATTTGCGGCAGTTTTAAGATTTATTGCGGTGAGTTTAAATCGCCGGAAAAAGTTATTTTCCCAACGACTTTTTGGAATCGCCGAAATCTCTCAGAACCGTCACTTTTAAATCGTCGAACATTCGGCGATTTAGAAATCGCCGAAAGAGATCAAAGTCAGCGATTTTAGAGGGTATATTCGACGATTTTGCACGCTGAAAAAGGCCGAATTTCTTGTAGTGCAAGGATGTTGAGAGAAAAATAGTATATTCTATGATCGTTATTTTAGAATAATCTCTTTCGACTTTGTCAAGGAGGATCAAATTAAGAGTACATTCAATAATCTACCACGGAAAAAAAATTAGATACTTAATTATTTGATTATTAATCAATAAACCCCTATATATTAAACATGCATTAAAAAGAATTAATATTATATAATCAGACTTTTATTCCAAGAAAAGGAGTACTTCGAAACAAATGTCATATATATATATGAATCAATTTCTTCTTCAGTTCAATCAAATATATTCGAAGATTTTGAAATTTAGACAACGAAACATATCAGAAACCAAAGTTTATTTATTCAAATATTTTTTAATGTTTGAAGTCCAACCATTTTGCATGCATAGATAATGGCCGGCCATTATATAAGTCCCATGGGATCGGACTTACCATGCAACTTGCAAGACCAAGCTAGCTAGATTGATGAAGTCATGAGTACGTAGTCCAATATATATATATATATATATATATATATATATATATATATATGTTGGTTAGCCGGTTGGCTTTCCTAGTCCAGTACTTAGACCTAGCTACTAGCTCTGATATATTAATTAATTTGTTCTCGACGCGCGTCATTGCTCACGTACGTTAATGTACGTTGCGTTAATAAATTAGTTACCAATGCACGTATCTATCGATATTGCAGGTCAAATGATGATCTGGAATAATACTCTAAAATAACGGTTAAGAGCATTAATATTAATTTGCATCATGATAACTTGGCTCTTCAAAGTAATTTTAACTAAATTTTATTTAAAAAAAAAATATTTTTTCTATTTTAATTACGTACCCGCGGCCTTTCTAAATCACCGTATATCTCGTTTTCTTTTCTTCTTTTTCCTATTATATAATTAATTAACTACTTTTTTAAAATTATATTTTTAAAATTTTGTTGTATTTTTAACCATCATTTTTTCACAATCTATATATTCTCAAAACTAAAACTTGTATTTTCAACTACGTGCGTACATACTCATCTATTTATAATGGTCACATTTTAAAATTATTCATCACTTAATTCTCAACGATAATATTTTAAAATCGTATCTACCAAAACAATCAGATCTGCCAAAACAACAGAAATTCTTGTCACTAGAGATTTGAATTTTAGGGACAAAATTTATTAGGGATGAATTAAATTTTGTCCCTAAAAGTCCTTTTTGGAGATGACATTTCGTCTTCAAAAATGTCTAAGCTACTAAATTCATTCAAATGGATAAATATCAATTCGAACAAGATATTTTGTGACAAAAAAATTGTCTAAAAAAAGAAAAACCGTTCGAACAGAATAAAATATATTCGAACATGGAATTAATATCTGTTCGAATAGTATATAATCTGTTTGAATAATAATATTGGCAAGAAATTAATTTGTTTTTCTCGAGGAAAGTTAATAATTGTTCGAACTTAAAAATTTATTTATTTGAATGGACATTTTTTCCATTAATTTGTTTATTATCATTAATTTGTGCATATATTTTTTCCATTAAAGTAATAAATATTTTTTCCATTAATTTGTTATCATTTTCAAAATATAAAAATGTGTATATATATATATATATATTATATTATGATTTGCGGTGAGTTAAAATATTTATAAATTCATAAATTAATTTTATGTAATTAATTTCAAAACTTTATAGTGATTTTTTTTATGTTAAATTTATATAAATATAACTTTAAAGATAGTATCATTTTTTATATTATCATGAACGGCAAGTAAAATGAAAAAAATAAATAAGATAGCAAACACGAAAAATAAAAACTATACATTAATTACATCCCAAAATATAATGTTGAATACAATATACAAAAGTAAAATAATAACTAAAACGATTTATTTGCTAAGTAGATCAACATCTCTTGTAACATTTTAATGCGTCCATCCAGATCCATAAGTTTCTCCATGATGGACTCAACGAACTCCACAAACAGAGCTCGTAAATCAGTCTTGTATTTTTTCGGATCGATGTTATAGCCAATAATCAAATTAAGCATTCTGAAAAATGCTATACAATCGGCCTGTCAGATCACATTGTTTCCATCATATTGAGGAGCCGAAGGGTCTTGCACTAGCTGATGGACTTGATCGTCTGTGAGACCATCATCAGGTAGATCTTTATCCTCACTACCATCCGAACTAGCATTTGGCTCTACATTCTGCACTAACGTTGAGGATGCGGCCGATGTGTTGGAATCAGGTGGTGCAGCCGCTGGTCCAGGTGTAGCCGCTGCAGTATATGCGTCGCACACACGTGGGATATCAAGGAACTCAACAATAATGCGGGGAGAGAAAGTAATACTCACTCCCCAAACTGCTAAGGTGTAGAACAGAGCATCAGCGTCACTCTCTCCCATGGCACGGTAAAACTCATCTACCATCTTTGGATATGCAATCCCCTGCTGGTGAAGATGGACTGTATGCTCCGTCCTTCCCATGAAAGATCGGAGAAGTCAGACAAAATGATCTCACGCTCGAGAAGTATAGGCCTCGTCTCTTGAGCATGAGCTCCTCCACTACTTTGGCCAGGTTGATCTCTTGCACGTTTTCTTCTGCTGGATGCCATTAGTATACTGTTTAACCACAAAGAAAGTAAGAATATAATTAATCATAATATTTAAATTATATTATTGAAGAATTATACTACATTGAACTGAATTGAAATAATTAGTTCGAACGAAATATATTCTATTCAAACTAGTAAAATCTATTCAAATGGACTGTTCTGTTCATTCGAATAGGCAATTTGTGTTCATTCGAACAAATTTATCTTGTTCCAGCCGAAATAAATTTGTTTGGCAACTGAACGTTCGAACGGGAACACGCTAAACAACCATGGCTGAGTCGACTCAGCCTCAAACGAAAAGTTATAATCTAGATGTCATCCTTTGTTTTAATTAGTAGAAATGATTAAGGAGTTAAGCCCAATCATTTCTACCGATTATTTTGATGTTATTTCTACGGAATACACCAAAATGGGGGATTTCGGAATTTGAAATCCATACTCCCCCAAACACAACCCATTTGAACATAAAACCAAACCATAGATGTGGAGACTTGACCCATACCTCTTAGAAGTTCAAATGTGGGGTTGCTACGGCGGTTGAGTGGCAGTTTTCGCGGCGGAGATAAGGGGTGAAATCGGATCTCTCGACGGCTGCTGGTTTGAACTGGAGTGATTTGTTTCATTGTATTCGAATTAGGTATATAATGACCGTGACGTCTCGTTCGAACGGGATAAATATCAGTTCGAACAGTTATTATACTAATATATTTAATTATTATATCACTAATAGTAATATATAACAATACTAATATTGCAAAGTACAAAAGTGTAAAAATAAAACTAATAATAGTATTATAATACTTTTATTTAATATATTTAGTATATTATTTGTAATATACTTATTCTATTACCTATAACATACTAAGTATTTTTTTTTTTTTGAATAATAACGGACCACATCTCATTCCATTCATAAAAAAGGACGTACAAAGTTGACTTAAAAAGCTAGTTACAAATGTTAATAGTTTCGCAGTACACTTTCGTGACTGACATGGTCTAGTCCAGACGGCATGACTCTGTCTAAGACAGAGTTACCAAATCCCCATACCCGACTCTGTCAAAGTATGGAGCACCAACCCCACCAAAAGCACCGCCTAAGCGGAGGGGGGCACAACTCCATTCGGACTAAAGTCCGAAGGCACTATATTTTTGTGGTTTTTTATTTTCATGAAAGTAAAGACAGTACATAAAATAAAATACATTGTGAAACACTGTAAAAATAGAGAAATAGTGCACGAAAACTTTATTGAGGGGAAAACCGACGGTCGATCTTGGGAGATCCAGAGTCGCTGGTTCAGGAATAGCTGTGCATTGCAGCGGCAGAGGGCTTCTAGGTGGCGCGTGATGGCCATTCGCCGACGAGCTCCGAATTCTTCAACCCGTGCATGCGGGCTACTCACCGCTCCAATTGAAGCCGCATTTGGTGGTCGTACCGATCGGCAGCTGGGCAATCTCCTGGTAGGGCGCGTGTTGGCGAATGGGTGTCGGAAAAGTTCGAACGGCGATTCTTCCTTTATTTCACCTGAAAAACACAAAAAAATCTAAACACAACTCAAGAAGAAAATAGAGAGGGGGAAGGAGCGTAAGCTCCCACCCCCTCTGCCGATTCTGAAGTTTGGGAGTTATAGAGAGAGGGGAGAGCGTTTGGAGAGAGAGAGGGGTGGGTTCCAATGGCTTAGTATAATTACAATGGCTTATTAGTCTCATAATTACAATTTTCATAACTTATAATCTCATAAGATGCATATTGGAGTATGATACATTTTAAATGGGATTGCACAAACACAAATATACCAAAAATATTAACATAATTAATTAAAAACTATAAATTATAAAAAATCTAAAAATTAGAAATATTATCTCAAATTTAAGCAATCTAAACAAAATATGAATCCATAATACCTACATAAGCATAAAACACATTATGAGAAAACCCTAAATCATGTGCAATAACTAACATTAATGATACTCGAAATACAAAAAAATAGCAAAAAAATAAGTAATACCTCTTATCAACCTCTCCTCTCTCTAAAGAATCTCTTTTCTCTCATTAAGTCTGTTCCTCTCTCTCTCCACAACACTCTCTCACTCTTGAAAATTGCCTACCGTGCTCTGCCTCTAAAGAAATCCAACTTCATTGTGAAAATGAACTGGAGATTGAGGTATTTGAATCTGTGAAATCCCGTTTGAACACGAAAATTTAAAATAGGCACCAAATTCTGCCGCGATTTAATTCACGTTCAAATGAGTAATATTGTTGTTTGAATTAACAAATCAGAATATTCCTTGGCATATTTTTCAAATGTAGAGAAAGTCAAATGATATTTTCATAACACAATTCCACCAGTGTGTTCGAATGAGGAATTTTCACGTTCGAATATACTAACATTCAAGTATTTGGCATGAAGTTTCCTTCCAAACACAATCCACGAGATAAATCCATTTGAACGAGACGTTATTGGATTCGAAATAATAATAGTATTATTATACTTATAAGTAATTTCTTATAATTTTAATAATCTATTGTATAAAATATTTTAATATTATATAGTATATAGTATGTATATACACTAGCAACTATTTTATATTATAATTGATAATATATAATATACTTTTGGTCTAATAGTTAATATAATACTTATACTATATATACTAATTATTAATATATAGTACTTATACAATAGTTAGTGCTATATTATTATATAACTTATATGAGTATAATTATCATAACTTATTAATATATATATATATATATATATATATATATAGTAACTATTAAGACATATAGTTACTTCTAATTTTGCACTATATATTATATAACTTGTTACCTTGTTATATAAAATATAATAAGTATAGTTATCGTAACTTATAATAGTAACTAGTAACTATAGTTAGTGTTCTATTATTATATAACTTATATGAGTATAATTGTCATAACTTATAATAGTTATATAGTAATTACTTCTAATTTTGCACTATATATTATATAACTTGTTACCTTGTTATATAAAATCTAACAAGTATAGTTATCATAAATTATAATAGTAACTAGTAACTATAGTTAGTGTTATATTATTATATAATGTATATGAGTATAGTTATCATAACTTATAATAGCTATAGCTATATAGTAATTATATATAATACTTACACTATAGTAGCTATATAACTAATAAGTACTATATATATTAATTATATTAACTTGTATAATTATCATAAATTATATTAGCTATAGCTATATAGTAACTATATATAATACTTACACTATAGTAACTATATAACTAATAAGTACTATATATACTACTTATTAATATATATTAATTATATTAAGTACTTGTATACTACTTATCATAACTTATAATAGTAACGTATATCTATAGTTAGTGTTATAATATTATATAACTTATATGAGTATAGTTATCATAACTTATAATAGCAATAGCTATATAGTCTATATATAATACTTAAACTATAGTAGCTATATAACTAATGACTACCATATATATAACTAATTAATATATATTAATTATATAAACTTGTACAGTTATCATAACTTATAATAGTAACTAGTAACTACAGTTAGTGTTATAATATTATATACTATATGAGTATAGTTATCATAACTTATATATTGTACTTATAATTAAGCCATTTGCACTTAAATTAAAATGGAAACTTAAAATATAATATAACATAGCAATTATTAATATTAAAATGAATGTTTATTACTTATAAAAAATTTAATTAAAAAACTATATAGTATAATTACAAAATATTTTGCACTTAAATTAAAATGGAAACTTTACATATAATATAACATAACAATTATTAATACTTAAATTTATAATTAATACCTATAAAATATTTAATTAAAAAAATATATAGGACAATTACAAAATATTTTGCACTTAAATTAAAATGGAAACTTAAAATATAATATAACATAGCAATTATTAATACTTAAATTAATGTTTATTACTTATTAAAAATTTAATTAAAAAACTATATAGTATAATTACAAAATATTTTGCATTTAAATTAAAATGGAAACTTAACATATAATATAACATAACAATTATTAATACTTAAATTTATAATTAATACTTATAAAATATTTAATTAAAAAACTATATAGACAATTACAAAATAGTTTGCACTTAAATTAAGATGGAAACTTAAAATATAATAGAACATAGCAATTATTAATACTTAAATTTATAATTAATACTTGTAAAGTATTTATAATATTGGTGATTTGTAATGTAATTTTGTAATGTAATTTTGCAATGTATTTATGATTTGGAATGTGATTTGCTTTCAAATTTATAGTATAATTGTAGGAGTTGGACATTTTTAGATTTCAGGGTTATTTTATATGTACTTGAACCTTAAACCCATTCGAGAGTTATGGCTAAATATTCTCTTAAAGAATGTTTGGGTACAACTTTGAATTGTCCAAAGTGGACAGTTTGGGATTCTTTTATTTATATGGCAGATATATTCAGTTTAAAGTCTTGTATTAGTTAATTAAAATTTTAGTTCAGTGTTTCCTTACATCATTCGGGTATGTGGTCTATAAGTTTTTCGGCCCATGAATAGGGTCGACGATTTATCATGACTAGCATACTTGGAGAATTGTAGGGAAATGCTGCCGAACGTTTTGCTAACATTAGAGTTTTGGACTGAGTATATATGCGATATAGATAATAGTCTCTCGAATGAGATATGATCAACTACCTTATAAAAAAATTGATAAACAAGTATGAATATACTCTTGATAGTGTTTATCCCATGAATTGAGTATTTTTTATAGACATCCGACAAGTAACGAAAATACAATGGATAAAAGTTGGATGCTGTTGGGAGATAGACTTGGGTGAGACTATAAGGAGTATGCACAAGGGGTGAAGTTTTTTATAGAGTTTGCTCACATGAGTGTTGACAGTCAATGATTTATAAGATATCCGTGTAAGAAGTGCAAAAATCTTAATTCTTATAATTTGGTGGTAGTGGAGGATCATTTATTTGTAAATGAAATCGATCATAAATACACACCTTGGGTTTTACATGGCAAACCATTTTTCAAAGGAGTTATATTTAGCAATTAGACCAATCAAATGGAGGAGGGTAACGACATCGACATGGACGACATTAATGTGGATGATCCTGATTATAGTGATGATAATGGAGATGATATGATTGAGATGTCAGGCGATCTGGGTGCATGAATATTTGGGATGAGGGATGGAGAAGGAACATCTGCACAATCTTTTGAGGGAAATGAAAACTTTACAAGACTGTGGGAGGATGCATAAAGAGAGTTGTACAAGGGGTGCACTCGTCATAGCAAGTTGTCTTTCACGGTGAAGTTGCTTCATATTAAGTCTATTTGTCGTATTTCTGCCAAGGCTATCAATATGTTGCTAGAATTATTTAAAGAGGCTCTACCTCAGGATAACGTAGTACCCCATAATTTTTATGAAGCGAAGCTAGGATTTGATTATAATATCATCCATGCTTTTAAAAATGATTGTGTTCTCTACTGGCAGTAATATGCAGAATTTGACTCATGCCCAGTGTCATGAGTCAAGATGGACATCCGATAAAAGTAATGTACCCCCAAAGACATTTTTCGTTGATTTCTCATCTTCAAATATTGTTTACGTCCTGGTTGACTGTAAAAAATATGTCTTGGCATCACACAGAAAGAGTCCAAAATGAAAACTTCCTCTTGCATCCTGCAGATTCCTTACAATGGAAGAAATTTGACGTCGAGTATCCATGGTTTGCAGAAGAACCTCGCAATGTATGTCTTGGTTAGCAATGGATGGTTTTAATTCATTTAGCAACATGAGCGCTTCTCATAGTACTTGGCCTGCCATATTAATGCCCTATAACTTGTCACCTTGAAAGTGTATGAAAGATTCGTATTTTATAATGACTCTACTGATACCATGGCCAAAGTCACCACAGAACAAATTAGATGTATATCTGCAACCATTGATTGAAGAGTTGAAAGAGTTGTGGGATCAAGGTGCTAGTACATATGATGCGGCTCAGCGCTGGAGTTCAAAATGCATGCCGCAGTGATGTGGACAATAAATGATTTTTCAGCATATAAAAATTTGTCTAAGTGGAGCATAAAAGATAAAATGACTTGTCCTGTTTGTAATAAAGATACACAGTCTCAGTGGTTGAGTCATGGTAAGAAATTATGTTTTATGGTACACCGTTGTTATTTACCACATGATCATAGATGGCGTTCAAATAGTGTGATGTTTTATGGAAGGGTTGAGTGCAGGTCATCACTGCCAGAGTTGTCTGGAAATGATATTATCGCACAGTTAAGGATGTTTCAGAAAACAGATTTGGAAAAAGTACAAGAGTTTGAAAGAGAAAACGACAAATAGTGGAATTGAATTAGACAAAAAAAAATATTTTTTTTTGAGTTGTCATACTGGTCTACCTTGACACTACGTCACAATCTAGATGTTATGCACATTGAGAAAAATATATGTGAGAATATATTAGGCACTTTGATGTCAAAAGAAGGGAAAACAAAAGATACAGCTAACTCTCGTAAAGACTTAAAGGAGTTGGGGATAAGATTGGAGTTACATTTGCAAGATAATGAGTCGTCAGCTTATATGCCCATCGGATGGTATACTCTTTCAAGTGATGAGAGAAAGAAATTTTGTGATTGGTTCATGACAATCAAATTACCCGATGACTGTGCTTCAAACATGTCAAGATGTGTTCGAACATATGATTGAAAGATAACTAGTCTTAAAAGTCACGATTGTCATGTATTTCTATAGTGTCTGTTACCAGTTGGTGTGTGTGAAAAGTTTACTTGAGATGTTCGTACAACTCTCATAGAATTAGGAGGATTTTTTAGAGACATTTGTAATAGAACGTTGAAAGTTAATGTATTGTTAAAAATGGAAGCTGACATTGCAGTAATATTGTGCAAATTAGAGTGTTTGTACCCGCCTTCATTCTTTGATGTAATGGTTCATTTGGCTGTACACCTACCTCGTGAGGTTTTAGTCGCTGGCTCGGTTCAGTATAGATGGATGTATTCTATTGAACTTTTTTTGGGAAAACTTAAGTGATCTGTGGGGAATAAAGCTCGTCCAAAATGCTCGATTACAAAGTCATATATTGATAATGAGTGTCATATCTTTTATTCAATGTATTTTCGTGGGGTTGATACTAGATTTACAAGATTAGACTGAAATTATGAAAGTGGACGAGAGATAGGAGTTTCATTGATATTTACCGTGTTTTCCTAGACTGTACCTCCTATTAGCGCATAAGGAGGCTACGACCTATGTGAGCGAGAGTTTGAAAGAGCTCGATGATATGTCTTGAATAACTGCGCAGAGATTGACCACTACTTAAGATTAGTGATGATCCTCTAAATCAATATTATCTTAAAGTCCATGTATAATAATATAGTATAACTTGATACAAATTAACTATTTACTTGAATATACGCAGCGAACATATACAACTATTTTGCATGAATGGTGTAACTGACGCACGAAGAGAAATTTGCCTCGTAGTTTGAACATACAATATTACTGTAAAGCCCAATTTTATAATACGAATTTCATACCACTAAACTCCACATTTTTTTTATATAATAATATTTATTGATGTAGGTTGTATCGAAATATAGTGAAAATTCAAAAGAAATCTCACTAGAACTGTATGCTCTGGCATGTGGTCCGTCCAGGCTGGCCATCCAGTACTCAGGATGTTTGGTGCATGGATATAGATTTCACACAATTGATAGGGAATGATATATGAAAACTCAAAATTGTGGGGTCGTAGTCGAAGGAAGCCATGAGGATGATAACATTAACTTCTACGAAATTGTAGAAGATATCATAGCGTTAAAGTACGTGGAGAGATATATGGTATGGTTGTTTAAATTTAATTGATGGATATCTCAAATCGTAGGTTGGGAGTGCGTAACGATGATTATTTTGTGAGTGCCAATACATCTTGCACATGATATGAGGACGATCCCTTAGTTCTCATTTGCCAAGCAAATCAAGTTTTTTATTTAGATGATCTGAAGTACGGAAACCCATGACAGGTAGTGGAGAAGTTTGCACCAAGAAATGTATATGATTACACTTTAGAGGCAGACGAACCACATGAAGAAGTTGATAGCCCAGTAAATGAAGAAGCATATCAAGAAAATGAAGTAGACATCAATCTATTTGTTGATTTAAGCCAATATGATATGGTCTCATTGCGTAGAGAAGATGTTCAACTTGAAGTAATTAAAGGTGAAATATCGAAAGAAGATGAACAACTAAAATGTCTAACGATGATGAGGGCGACTGGTCCAACAAAACAGATAGTGAATGAATTTCAAACATGAATTTTTGTAAGTATTATTCTTATAAATATCCAAAACGTTTATTTGAATAATAATTTGTTACAATTTCAAATAGATATGTCTCCCAAATGTAAAGCAACACATGTGCCATCCCTATCTATTACTGACTTCCCGTGTGGTTCACTTGCCATGAGTAGTGAGCCAACATCACCAAACCCAGAATAAAGTATTTTATCAAATTAAATATTACATTTTATGCTCAATTTAAGTAATATATATATATATATATATAAAATAAAATGATTTAATTAAAATACATGCTTTAATTACTGTATATATAGCTGTTGTAAGCCAGCGCCGAGATAGAGACACTACGAGGGGTGTCTGCATAGAGAAAGTAAGGAAAGTGGGTAAAATTAAAGTTGATATTCTTGATAATCACACTGGTGGTTCTGGAGATTCGGCAGCGTGACTTGCTTCTTATGTTGGTATGCTTACTCGCACGTATTCACCGATTGCTACATCCTCCTGATCTAAAGTTCTCCAAGATGTGAAAGACTACATAAAAAATCGTTACTCAGTAATAAGCTACATCTCAAGCAACTAAATATATAACATGTTACTTTCAAGTTACTTTGTATTTATACTAATTGTTTATAATTTTTGAAATGATGAGTTTGAACTTAATTTTGGCCGATGAGTGGATAGATTAACGGTTGAGGAACTAATGTCGAATGCATTTCAGAGTTACAAAAGTTGATGCCATGCACACTATAAGAAGTTCAGTACTACAATAGAGGCGCGCCAAAATCCATTCCAAGCAATGCTATCAAACAAATAGGAGAATGTTTGTGATATGTTTGAAGATCTTGCTTATCAGGTAATTTCGTTGTTATATTTTTTTAATAGTATATAATAGATGTATTAAACATATAGACATAATATTTTTCTAAACAACGGAGTACTGTGAACAAAGCAAATAGATCAAATTTAACGATACACCATCATGCGGGTTCTCGATCTTTTCATTGTTTGTCTAACAAAATGGTAAGTTATTTTAGTCTCTGTTAAATATTAATATATAATACATTTTTCTGATTTAGGTTCTAATTTAGATTTTCATTTTATAGAAAGAAGAAAGTCCTGCTGACTATGATATGACCCAGTTATATGCTAAAGCATATAAAAATCGTGAGGGTGTTTGGACCAGTCCAGAAGCAGTGGCAAATAATGTAAGTTTAAGTTTCTTTAATTCCATTGTGACATTATATTTTTGTTACTTATACTAACTTTAATGTTTTTCTTTTTGTAAGACAAGATGATATTTCTTAAGGAAACTGTTGCGGATCCATCTGATGCATCATCTGTCAATGATGCTCAGATCTTTTCTCAAGTTCTTGTAACACGTTTTGGATATTTGAGGGGTTTAGGACGTTGCATGAAGCTATCCTGAACATTATTATCCTCTTCTCAAGCCAGATCGAATAACGACAAGACTAAGGAATTGAAGGAAGCAACACTTGAGATAGAATGATTGAGGTCCAACGAAAAAGAGTTGCTGATCCGATTAGATCAAGCATAGGATCTTGAGGCGAGATTAGAAGAGAACATGCAGAGGAGACTGTGACGGAGGTACAAAAAGCTATGCTTGAACAGTTGCAGTCAATTATGTCCCAAAACATTATACCACCACCACAATCTTAACATTTATTTTTTCTTTCATTGTTTTTCTATTATTACGCTCCAAAACATTTGAACAATTGATATTTGAATTACAATTTGTGTAATACTAGTATGATATTTTTAATTAATTAAATTATGTTCTGTATGATTAATACCATTCGAATGGTAAATTACCATTTATAAATCCATTCAAACAAAAATAGATCAATTTGAACAAAAAATAACCAATTCGAACGACAAACGGGAAATGTAGTCCGTACGAATGTTCAAACAATAAAATATTTCTTTGAACAACATGAACGGATAGAATTTCACAAAACAAAATGTCTGTTTGAACGGACATAATTTATATTCGAACAAAAGTCATTCAAACAAAATTTATTGGCCCGAACACTCTGTTCGTTTGAATAGGATCAAATATGGTTATTTACTCGAATCAAAATTTGAATTTGTTCGAATAGAAGGGTCAGTTCAAACTGAAAAATATTCTATTTGAACAATGTCAAGTTCATCCAAAAAAAAAATTTGTTCGAACAATTTTGACTGGTTCCGCCAAATTTCGTCCCTAAAAGTGATTTTTTGAGACGAAAATAGAATTTTGTCTTCTTAAAAATTTTGAGACGGTCTTTTAGAGACAAAATAGAGATGAAAATTTGTCATCTCCAAAACCATTTTCAGACGTAATTGGGGTTTTTTGAGACAAAATGTTTTGTCTCAAAAAACCATATCTCTTGTAGTGTGTTGACTAAAATTATTAAAAAGGAGGCTTTATGATGAGATCATGATACAAAGAGGCACCTTCCGGAGATCAGACTAAAATTATGTATTTTTACTTAATATTAATTTTCTATTTATTTAATTTCCTCAGCATCAGTAGCATTAGAAGTGGCCTTTAAGAGTAGAAGAGAGATAGTGCAGATTTCCATAAAAAAAGAAGTATCCTCTCTGATTCTCTCTGGAGAATAGAGGTGGTGTCTCGAGTTACTATCATGGACAAACTCCATGAGATGTGGGAGAACTTTCAGTTGAATGAAGAGGAAGGTGTGGCTATAGACATTGAAGAGGAGGGGATCCCTGAAGTCCTCCATAAAGGTGATAGGAGTTTAATCAGTAAGATCTGGTCGGATCGGCAGATTGGGAAGAACATAGTTGAGACTACTATGGCAAAGGTGTGGAAGCTAAGCAAACCGGCCATCTTCACTAAGATGGGAAAAAACATATTCGTTATCACTTTCGCAACACATGTGGATAAGAATCGTGTGATGAGTGGCAGTTTGGAAGCTGGCTTTGTGTAGAACCAGGAGGTCGAAAATTTCGTGGCTCTAGTGAAACATGGAACAGTTCATTGACTAAGAGTAGTCCAGAGGGGAAAGGGAAGGCCACAGTGGTGGAGGGTGGTGAAGAGGCTGCAGTTAATGCCATGTAGCATAGAGAAGATTCTGCAGATCATTCAGTTATGGGCAGTAGATTGCACAGCATGAATAAAGGAGGAGTTCAGTAGGATCCGACGCAAAATCAGGTTGAAGATCAATGCAATCTAATGCAAAGATTAATCCAAATTGATTCGGATCCTTTAATTCAGGAAGTTGATGAGCGTGAGCCTGCAGTAACAGATATATTGGAGGGAAGCGGATTTATTGGTACTTTGAATAATATGGAAACTGTTATTTTCGGGGTGGGCCAGGAGGATGAAAGGTCTCATTTAGCCTAGGAAGATATGGTTGATAAGGCCCATCAGGTGACTAAAATGATGCCAAGAAGATCCATTCGAAATAAGTGGAAAAAATGTGCTCGACTATCAGGAGATTTAGTTGAAAACAACCTCATGCATGGAGAGAAGAAACGTCCTCTTGAGGAAGGAAGCAATGTCTCTTTATCAACTAAAGGGAGAAAGAGAAGTAGATTGTTGGGGTTATCCAAAGGTGATTCTGATACAATTGTTACTCCACGGTTACAAGATGTTGATCAAGGCTCTTTTATATCGGCAAAGGCTATTGAACAGCCATGCCGAAACCAATGATTCTCCTTAGTTGGAACTCTCGTGGGCTTGGGAACCCACAAGGAGTTTGAGTTCTTGCTGACTTAGTCAGAGAGGAAGATCCCAAGGTCCTGTTCTTACAAGAGACCTGATTGCATGCAAGAGTAGCATAAAAATTAAAATTTAGATTGGGTTTTGAGAATTGTTTGGTAGTAAGTAGTGAGGGGAAGAGTGGTGGCTTGGCCCTATACTGGAAAAAAGAGGTTAAGGTGGTTATTAATAATTATTCCAAAAGTCACATTCATGCTTCCATCCATGACACAATTGAGGAGGGGAAACCTGGTTTCTCACTGGGATTAATGGAAAACCTGAGGCTCATAGGAGACATGAAACTTGGGATCTTATTAGGTCCTTGAAATTACCATGAGATCAAGGTTGGCTTCTGATGGGAGACTTTAATGAGGTTCTGAGCAATCATGAGAAAAGTGGAGGAAAAGAGAGTTCAGACAGACAGATGCAAGCTTTTCAAGCTGTAGTTGATGAGTGTGAGTTAATGGATTTGGGCTTTCAGGGTAATCCATTTACTTGGTGTAATAATAGAGAATCTGACCAATGTATTAGTGAGAGACTTGACAGATGCTTGGCTAATCTAAAATGGAAGGCCTTATTCCCCATGGCTAAAGTTATTCATTGTACTGCAGCTTATTCAGGCCATACCCCCATTAAGTTACATGTGCATTCTGCAGGTGTCCAGAGGAGGGGAAAAAGACCATTTCATTTTGAGGCTATGTGGGTGGAGGATAGTAGTTGTCAAGAGGTCATCAAGGGTGCTTGGCTCGATAGTGATGGGGAAAGAACAATGGAAGGGGTGATGAAACAGATCAGTAGATGTGGTGATAAGTTAGAAAGGTGGAACAAGAACAGTTTTGGGCATGTGTAGAAAAATCTGAAAAAGGCAAAGCAAAAGCTCCAGAATGTTCAGGATGCAGATCCTAAGAGTCTTAATCATGAGGCTATTAAGAATGCTAGATCAGAGGTGAATAAATGGTTGGCAAGGGGGGAAATCATGTGGAGACAAAGGTCGAGAGTGCAATGGCTAATTGAAGGGGATAAAAATACTAAGTTCTTTCATCATAAGGCATCATAAAGAAAAGCAAAAAATATGATCAAGGGAGTGAGGGATTCGAATGGGACCTAGCATGTGGATGAAGCAAGAGATGAAGTAATCCTTAACTACTTTCAAGATCTGTTCACAGCATCTACAGAAAGTGGCAGTGTTGATTTTTTGGAGAATCTAGTTGGAAGGGTTACTACTGATATGAAACAGAAACTTGACATGCCTTTTGTTGTAGTAGAAGTGGATGTGGCTTTGAAGGAAATGAATCCCACAAAGGCCCCTGGTCCTGATGGTATGATCCCTCTATTTTATCAAAAGTTTTGGCATATTGTGCGAAGAGATGTGACTTGTGCTGTCTTACATGTTCTAAATACTAGTAGTTTCCCCCCCATGTTGAGCCATACTAATGTCACTTTGATTCCCAAGAAGAATAAGGCTGGTAGTTTTTACCTCAAAGTGAAGCCCACGAGGTCCTAAATATTATGTTACTTGCTGAGAGCCAACTTGACAGTTTGGTATGGGAGCATGAGTCTAATGGTCAGTATAGTGTAAAGAGTGCTTACAGGTTGTTCATGTTTGTGTGTGAAGAAGGGCAGGTGGGTGAGGTTTCATATAGGGAGGAGTAAAGGAAATGGTGGAGGAAACTTTAGAAGATGAGAGTACCTAACAGAATAAAATTTTTTACTTGGAAGGTGTGTAAGAATGGGCTACCAACTCTGAAGAATCTCAAAGCAAGAAAGGTGGTGGAAGATGCTAAATGCAGATGGTACAAGGTGGAAGAAGAGGATATTAATCATGCTTTTCTATACTGCTCAAGTTTCAAAGAAGTTATGCAGGTACAACTCAGTTTTTTGCAAGATTTTCAAGCTCCTCTTGATTTTTTGCAAATCTTGGCTCACTTGGTCAGAAGGAATAAACAAAGAGAAATTGAGAAATTGTTCCTATGTGCTTGGGGGCTATGGTATAAAAGAAATCAGTTTCTCTATGAGGAGAAAAACTTAAAACTAGTAGAAGTCTTGGATAATGCTTTGCCAGGTTATAGTGAATATCAATTTGTACTAGAGAATCAATAGCAAGGATGCAAACCTCATTGTGGTTGGCAGCCCCCACCTACAGGAGTAATGAAGTTAAGGTGCAGGCATGGCTCTTTGAGATGAGGGTGGCTGGGTGGTCTTCACAGCAAGCAAACTAGAAGCTGAGATTGATGATCCTATGGAGATTGAATTATTGGCTGTGCTGAGGGGTCTTCAGATTTGTCTCCCATTGGGTATTATTGATCTTCAAATTGAATGTGATTCCATGTTGGTAGTCCAAGAACTAAACAGAGAGCAAGTTTCTATGTCTATATGGGAAAATTTGAGTAAAAAATAAGGAAGTTGATTCTTAGATTTCCAAAAGTTTCAATACATCATAAAAGCCGTTTGGCCAATTCTGTAGCCCATAATTTGGCAAGATATTCATGGCATTTAGATGATCTAGTGATTTGGTGGGACTCTTTTCCAGAAGTTATTTCCCAAGTCATTTGGCATGATGCAATGATGTAATTTTTTTTTGAGGAATAAAACAGTTTTAGCATTGTTTATCAAAAAAAAAAAAAAAAAGTGGCCTTTATTAAGTAAAAAAATCCACAATATTCGAGCGTGACGTTCAAGAATCGAGAGTCAACTGAAAGTTAGAAATTTAGAACAATCTTCGTCAAGGCCATGCAAACGTTGAGAGGAAAAGACTATGATTGCCCATGATAAAGAAAATCGAAAGATTATTATTTTTTACAATATTTTCTTTTAATTTGGACTTTGTCAAATATTCCAGAGGTTGAGATGAAAAGTTAATTACTCATGTATGTACACTGTACATGACGCGGCCGGCCCATGGAAAATAACGATTCTTGATTAATTATTTCCATTTTTTAATCAATAAACTCCGATCAAACCCCAAAGATTTTTTAAAATAAAAAGATCGATGACTTGAAAAAGTTTAGATAACCCAAAGTACTACACGACCCTACTAAATTAAAGCCTGAACGAATTATCTTTATCAGCCAATAATCATGCTTGTTGAAAAAGTCTTTTCTTCTGTAAACATAAGCTATTGGGTGACTTCTAAAACAGTTAAGGGTGTTAAAGCAATCTTCCATATGAGTTTTTATAGTCCTATTTTGATCTTTACTGTGATGATTTCTAGGAGCAGAGAAAAGCACAACATGAATATTTGTCTTCGGAGATCACCTACTTATTGATGATTTGGAAGTTCTTAACAAAACCACATCACAAGCAATGCAACAAGGCTCATCCACATCAGCAACTCTTCCAGAATCTTCAAGGATAACGTAGATTAGGATGATGTGTGCTCTCTGGTATTGATTGTAACTGTTTTGATAGAGCAATATAACTTTCTCTTTTGCACTAAGGAATATTCTGCTGTGCACGGCCACTGCTTGTAAAAGTGCCTAGGAAAGTTTGTTAGGATTCCTATTTTGTGTTTATATATACCATTTGTACTCCTCCTGGTTTATAATGAGAATTTGCAAATATTTTTGAGCAGCACTACGGCCACCGCTCCCAGCTACCGTTGGGAGCTACCGTTAGTGCATTTGAGATTTTTATTTATTTTTATATGTATTTTTTAATACATTTAAATATTTTTTAAAAAATAAAAAAATCCATAATATTATTAAAAAATACATATTTAATCAGTAAGTAAAAAAAATATTAATAAAAAAAATAAAAAAATCACAGCGGTAGAAACCGTTGGTAAAAACCAATGGTAAGAGTAGTATTACTCAATATTTTTCTCTCTTCTACTCTATCATAGTATTAGAGCAGGAATACGACTAACGTCTCCTCCTCATGGCCAACGATAGCTCTTCTTCTGAAAAGGACCCCTCCCCACCTTCCAACTCCCAAGCAACTTCACTCACATTGTCTTGGTTAAACTTAAGCTCCGATAACTACCTTCTCTGGCGTGCACAGATTATTCCATATCTCCATGGCCAAGAGCTCTTCCACTTATTGATGGTTCTTCTCCACCTCCTCCCCCTATTCTTCCTGCTGTCTCATCCTTTTCCTCTATCTCCCCCACTCCATAAACCAGCCCTGCTGCATACCTCTAGTGCCATTGAATTGACCAACTTCTCCTCAGTGCCCTTTTGTCATCTCTTACAATACCCATTCTTGCCTAAGTTATTTCTTCTCACACCTCCTGTGAACTATGGGTCACTCTCGAAACCATGTTCACCTCCCAATCTCAGGCCAAAATATTCCAAATCTCAAAAAAGGCTCTTTCTCTATGATTGTCTCTATGACTGACTACTACCATAAAGTTCGCCTCCTCTAAGATACAATGACACTTGCTGGGGAGCCCTTTCGTGACTTTGAAGTTGTCTCCTACCTCCTCAATGGACTCAACTCTGAATTTGAATAATTTCTTATCTCTCTCACTACACGAGCCACCCCCATAAGCTCAACTGAGCTTTTCAATCTTCTTCTTACTTTTGAAAGCAGCACCTCTCTTAACTCCATTCCACAAGGTCTTTTACCCAATCCCTTTGCCAATCTCACCACCCATTTCTTTCATCGTGGAGGAAGCAGTGTTTGTTGTGGCGATCGAAATGGAGGTCGTGGTGGTCGAAATCGTGGTGGCTGCACTTCTCATTCTTCTCCATCTCCTTCTCAACAAAACAGCAAGCCAATGTGTCAAGTGTGTAACAAGGTTGGGCCTGTTGCTTTGCAATGCTACCACCGCTTTGGTCAAGCATATCAGTACGGGCCTCCACGATCCCTTTCGACTCACTACTACAACTCTCATTCTCTCTCAAACCAACAATGGTACCTTGACTCAGGGACAACCAACCACCTAACTTCTGATTTTCAGAACTTTAAACATCTCGGTAGAGCAATATCTTGGCCCAGAACAAATCAGAGTAGGCGATGGCACAAGTATTCCCATCACTCATATTGGTGATTCCCAACTCTCTACATCATCTTATAAATTTTTACTTCGTAATTTACTACACGTTCCTCAAATCACAAAAATTCTAGTCTCTGTCCATCAATTCTGCCAAGATAATTATGTTTTCTTTGAGTTTCATGATTCTCATTTTCCTGTGAAGGACAAGCAAACAGGGACTCCCTTAATCCAAGGACCAACACGTAATGGACTCTACCTATTTCCTCCGCTTGTCATCCCCAAGTCATCTTCGGTTGCTCTTGTTGGTGAAAGAACTAAAATAGCTCAATGGCTCCATCGCCTTGGTCATCCATCTCTTTGAATTGTCTCTCACATTCTATGCACCAAGTGTTTACCGTTCTTCCCACTCAGCCTAGTTTCTTTTGTTCTACTTGTCCCCTTGCTAAGTGTTGGCAATTGCCATTTAAGACTTTTGTTAATCGATCTTCAGGACCTTTGAACTTAATTTTTGTAGATGTTTGGGGGGTCCATCCTCTTATATATCACATGATGGTTTTCGATATTACATTTCCTTTGTTGATGACTATAGCCAATACACTTGGTTTTACCCTCTCGCCTCTAAGGGTGATGCAATATCTACTTTTTTGTTATTTCAAAAATATGTTGAAAGATTAATCAATGCTAAAATTAAAATTGCTCAAAGTGATTGAGGCGGTTAATTCCCAAGGCATTGCGCATCGGCTTTCTTACCCTCACACTCACCAACAAAATGGTGTTGTTGAGAGAAAGCACAATTACATCGTTGAGATTGGTCTTGCTCTTCTAGCAACGGCATCCCTTCCCTACAAATTTTGGTCGGACGCGTTCCACACTACTGCATATTTAATAAATTTTCTTCCATCTACATCTCTCCAGAACAAATCACCTTTCCTACTTCTTTTCAACAAAGACCACAATTACTCCTCTCTCAAAGTTTTTGGCTCCGAATGGTGGCCCAATCTTCTACCCTATAACAATCACAAGATTAATTTCTGCTCTCTTTCTTGTCTTTTTCTTGGATATAGTCCCCTTCATAAAGGTTATAAGTGTCTACATTTTACATCTAACAGAATGTATATATCTCGTGATGTTTTCTTCAATGAAAATTCCTTCCCTTACTCTTCCTGTTCAACATCAGGCCTCATTGCTGCTACTCGACCCATATACACAACCTTACCCATTACGTTGCCTTCTATTCTGGGCCCAACTCCATCAACTTCAACCAACATCCCCAAATCTACTTCTAGCCTAATCTCTACACCCGGTCCATCCCCTTCATCTCGTCAAACAAACCCTTCTTTATCTACAACCTCCAACTCGCCGCCTCCTAACTCTACCTCGGAATCTCCTTCTAATCCCCCACCACCTCCACGATATCCCATCGTTACATGGTCAAAAACCAACACCTTCAGGCCCAAACAGTTCAGCCATGGTCACATACCTTACCCCCTCCTTGCCAATGCCTTATCGCCACTGTTGATGTTCTTGAAGACCCTGTTTCCTACACCACTGCCTCACGGTTCTCTAAGTGGCACAACACCGTGAGCAGAGAGTTCAAGACTTCCTCCAAAGTAAAACATGGACCCTTGTTCCCCCTCCCCCTTCCTCTAACATCGTTGGTTGCAATTGGGTTTTCTGCACAAAACATCATGCCAATGGGTCCATTGAACGGCACAAGGCACGCCTCGTCGCCAAAGGGTTTTATCAACAAGAAGGTATTGACTATTCCGAGAATTTTAGTCCGGTGGTCAAACCCACAACAATCCGTCCGGTTCTCTCTCTCGTTGTTTCTCACAGTTGGCCTTTCCGGCAACTTGACATTCAAAATGCGTTTCTTCATGGCGATCTAACCGAAACTGTTTATATGTCCCAGCCAAATGGATTTGTTCATCCCAAGCATCCTGATTATGTCTGCCACTTGCACAAGACCATCTATGGCCTTTAAACAAGCGCCTCATGCATGGTTTGCACAACTCAGCTCCCGCCTTTGTGAGTATGGTTTTCTTCCATCCAAAGCAGATCTTTCATTGTTCATTTAATCTTGTCAATCTGTTCTTATTTATGTCCTAGTCTACGTTGATGATATTGTTGTCACCAGTTCTCATCCATCTCAAATTGATCATCTCATTTCTTTTTTAGCTTCTATTTTTCCCATTAAAGACCTAGGACAATTATCCTATTTTCTTGGTCTTGAAATTTCCTATCTAGAAAATGGCATCCTCTTGTCTCAAAGAAAATATATCCGTGACATGCTCTCTCGTGCCAATATGCTATCTGTCAATGGAGTCACTTCTCCAATGGTTGCCTTTGCACATCTCTCCATTTCAGACACTCCTTCATTTTCTGACCCCACACTCTATCGTAGTATTCTAGGAAGTCTCCAATACTTGTCTCTAACTCGCCCAAACATTGCGTTAGCAGTAAACGAAATTTGCCAATTTATGCACAATCCCAAACATTGTCACTGGCACACTGTCAAACGCCTCGTACGATATCTGAAACATACCTTAAATTTGGCCTCTTCGTTCACAAATCCTCCTCTCTTCAACTTCAAGCTTTTTTAGATGTCGATTGGGCTGGCTGTCCCAATGATTGCCCCTCTACGGGTGGTTTTTGAATCTTTCTTGATCGCAACCTAGTTTCTTGGAGTTCTCACAAGCAACGCACCTTTGCTCGCTCATGCAAAGAGGCAGAATACAAAGACCTTGCAAACACAACTGCTGAATTACTTTGGATTCAATCTCTCCTAAAAGAACTTCACATTTTTCTTCTAAAGCCTCCTTTTCTGTGGTGCGATAATCTTGGTGCCACCTATTTGTCTGTTAACCCCATTTTTCACTCCTGCACGAAACATTTGGAAATTGATTTCCATTTTGTTCGTGACAGGGTTGCTACCAAAACACTTCAAGTTGTCTTTCTTCCCTCAAAAGATTAGTTGGCTGACATCCTTACAAAGCCACTTGATTCCTCTTGTTTTCATTCATTACAAACGAACCTCACTGTTATTGACATCCCGTTAGGCTCATCGCAGGGGGGTGGGGTATTGAGCCATCCACTATGGCCTCCACATCACTAGCAATGCAACAAGGCTCCTCCACATCACAAGCAATGCAGCAAGGCTCATCCACATTAGCAACTCTTCCAGAACCTTCAGGGATAACGTAGATTAGGATGACATGTGCTCTCTAGTATTGATTGTAACAGTTTTGGCAGAGCGGTATAACAAACTCTGCTGCACTAAGGAATATTCTGCTGTGCACGACCACTGTTTGTAAAAAAATGTCTAGGCAAGTTTGTTAGGATTCATTTTTTGTGTTTATATATAACATTTGTACTCTTCCTGATTTATAATGAGAATCTGCAAATATTTTCCTCTCTTCTACTCTATTAGTCTATGATCATGTATTTATAGGTGCTTTAGACCGAATAAAAACATTTGCGCGTGAGGAATTTAATAATTTGTCTATCAAGTTGGCCATTGGATAGCTCTATATATATATATGTATATATATGTATATATACATATATATATATATGTATACTAACGGCCTTATTATTCTTCTATATATGTTTGCAACCATAAATATCCCATCAATTCGCACCCGAAAGTTTCGATTTGAGTTAACAAGATTATAACTTAGGAAGAACATATGTGTATATATATATATATTGATTTTCAAAAGGCCGCCTTTGATTAAAATAATTTATTGTGTCTAACATATTAATTAATTTCTCGCTGGACATGGAGATTGATCAGAGTTGCTGGCTCCCCTATGGAGTAATGACATGAAAAAGAAATTATTACAGAGTGTTATAAAGAAGATGGATTTTTAAATCCAACCCAAAGACAGAACAATTCTAATTGAGTAGTCCAAAAACATGCCCAGGAGCTTACATGGGTAACAACTAAACAAAAAATGGAGTTGGGGGAGAGAAAAAAGGAATGAAGACTAATTGATCATTGAGAAAACTAATTAAATTGTATTGCAGTGTATTTTCTATACATCAAAATGAGCTCTATTTCTAGAAGAGCCAACTGAGATAGATAAAACAAAACTAGAATAGGTGAACTAGTATTTCCAATAGAGCGCTGCATGGTTTGAGTTTGAAGAGTATGTTTGCTTTGTTGCTAGCATAAAGGATAGAAAAAGGTATGATATTTTTTTTTTACTTTAATGTTAATTCTGAAACCGTAGTGTGGAAAACCAGAAGGCATTCAAGAGCTGCTCAGAGGAGCTGAGACCATAAAATCATGTAAATGTCTGCATGCTTCATTAATCTACCATAAGATCATATATATCATACACAATCCATGTTCACTGATACATTCATGGCATTATCTTCAAGATATATTCAACCGAAAGACCAAATTATGTAGCCCACAAGATGAAATTGAACAAATACTGTGTCTAAGAAGTTTTTATTCACCTTATTATTTTCAACGATAGGGGTGTAAATTTAAACCGGAAAATCGGTCCGAACCGGACTGGACCGGATCCGATTTACCGGTTTTGAACCGGTCCGGTCCAGAACCGGTTTCTAAAATCCGTAAACCGGCCGGAACCGGTCCGGTTCCGATTTTAGGATTTTCCGGACCGGTTCGATTTTAGGATAATATTTTAGGATCGGTCCGATTTTAGGATAATATTTTTTATATATTAATATATATAAGTTTTATATATAATGTATAATTAATAAATTATATTATTATTAATATAATTATATATAAGATAATATTATTAAAAAGTAAAAGTTTAATCTTAAAAATTAAAATTTAATCAATTATAACATAAAATATTAATCTTAATTCTTAAATATCAACATTTGTAATATACTAGACTATATAATTTATAATAGGCACTAGGCAACAAATTTTCATAAATTTATAAATTTATAGAAAGTAGAAACTATTATATCTGGTTGTTGCATGCACATTGACATGGGCCACAGCAATATATATGCGTGGTGGCAAAGTTGTATACTTTTTCCTATTTATATACTCACCACGTGTCCTAACTTTTAAGAAAAAAAAAATATAATGTGTATCCTTGATAAGAAAAAAAATTTGAACGAAATTGTTCAAAATTTTTAATTTGAGAAATGCTTTAGTGATAAATAAATTCTATAAATTAATTAATTTAACAAACTGACGTAACTTACTATATTATATTAGATTATAAAAATATTTTTATTATAAAATAGATCTAACATAATATCATATAAAATATTCATGTCAATATATTATATAGCTATACTAATATATAGTTTATAATTAATACTAATATATAGCTATACTAATAGTCTAATATTAATACTATTATATAGTCTAATAATTTATATAGCTATACTAATATATAAGTCTATAACTATTTAACTAATACTTATAGTTTAATATAGAGTCTAGACTATAGTAATACTTATACCAACATAGTTACACTTACACTAAATCACTATAATTAATACTAATATATAGCTATACTAATAGTCTAATATTAATACTATTATATAGTCTAATAATTTATATAGCTATACTAATAGTTTAACTATTTAACTAATACTAATAGTTTAATATAGACTATAGTTATTAATATAGACTATAGTTATACTAAATCACTATAACTAATACTAATATATAACTATATAACTATACTAATATTATATTAAAAGTATTACAAATTTAAAAAAATTTAACTATCATTTATACTATTACTATTATTATACTAATGTATAATATAACTATACTAATATTATTATATTATATTAATTTCCTATAACTAAACCCAAACGGCGCCGTTTTTCTAAATTACTAAAAGTCTACCCTAAATCAGTGAAACACGCTCTCGTCCAGTCGTCCTCAACTTGTCTCTCCCTACCCCGTCTACGTCTCAGCTTCTCACCGAGTCACTCTGCTTTCACTCTCAGCTCTCCCGGTTCTCACTCTGCTCTTAACTCTCTCGTCTCTCACGTCTCTCACTTAGTCACTCAGTCACTCTCAACTCTCCCTTCTCTCACTCTCTCGTCTCTCACTCTCGAGCCGTCTCTCACTCTCTCTTCTCTCAACTCTCTCTGCCGAGGCCACCCGAGTCTTCGATTCTCCATCAACGTGTAACGGTAAGTTTGTTTATTTTTATTGTTTTCTGTTTTTGAAATTACATACTAGCATTTTTGTGATTGGGTTTTGTGATATTAGGGTTTTTGTGATTGGGTTTTGTGATTTGTGATTTTAGGGTTTTTGAATCCGAAATTTAGGATTTTTTTGTGATTTTGTTTATTATTATGTTTGTGATATTAGGGTTTTGTGATTGGGTTTGTGAAATTACTTTGAATCCGAAATTACTTTGTGATATTAGCCATTAGGGTTTGTTGAATCCGAAATTTATTTTGATTGGGTTTTGTGTTTGGGTTTTCTGAAATTGTGTTTGTAATATTAGGGTTTTGTGTTTGGGTTTTGTGAAATTGTGTTTGTAATATTAGGGTTTTGTGATTGGGTTTTGTGTTTGTGTTTAGTGTTTAGTGATTGAGTTTTTTAAATTACATTGATTGGGGCCATAGGGCTTACATTAATCCTTAAATAAATTTATTGCTACTTTTATACATTGAGAAATTGGGCAGCTGCTTACCCCACATATATATAGTTATAGCTGCTTTTATTAATTTTATTTTTGTTACTATAGATGGATCCTTCAAATGAAACACCCGGCAATATTACTCCTTCAATGGGAGGGAGTCAAAGGACCATGGAATCAACAACGACTAATGATCCGCTTTCTCCCAAAGCTACTGTAAGTAAGCCATTTATTGCTTCAAAGAGTGGTAGGAAAAGATCTGTAATTTGGGATTATTTTACTTTGATTGATAATGCGGATAAATCAAGGTAGGTAAACTAGTATAACATTTCCGTAAGTTTTTTTTTTCCTATTTAATGTACTTACTAACTTTTTATTAGAATTAATTGCTTGATTTATTTTCATATAATTGCAAGGTTTGTTGAATGGACTATTGGAGTTGGTGGCTTGGTGAATATCTATTGGTTCGAGTTGTAAAATTTTTTGTTGGATGTTCTAATTTGGATTTGTAATTTGGACTTGTAATATTATGGACTTTGGACTTATAATTAGACTTTTAGTGTTTGGACTTGTAATGTTTTGAATGTGTAAATTTGTAATGTTTTGGACTTTTGGAATTTGGATTTATAATTTGTTAGACTTTTGGACTTCTAGTTTAGACTTTTGAACTTATTTTATTCCATAGCAGATTTTTTTTTCCAGTGAAATGGGAATTTTTCACGGTTCAAACGGAGACTCGAAATTGATAGGGTAGGGCCTATGGAAGGAGGTGTGAATCTAATGGTGGTGGTAGTTGGCCGAGAATAGTAGCAGAAAAGGACGATTTATGGCCGGAATAGTCGAATCGGATTTTGGTTTCGTACGACCGGCTCCGGCGACGGATCGGGGCCGGGAATGGGTGGAAATGCTTGGTATTGGGCTGGTGAAGATGTGGCTAAGAGATGGTGACCGAAAATGGCCGAACGGCGACGGAACGGGGAAAAACCCTCCTCGGGTTCAAATGGCTCACGGCGGCTCGGGGCGGTCTGAAATTCTAGGGGTGAGGTCGCCGGCGCACGGGGAAGGGAATAGTGCCGGCGGTGTAGCACACGGCGGCCGGGAGACGGCGCGGCGAGGGTAAGTGTTAGACCCCCACGAAAAGTCGCCTCCAAAGTTGCCGCACATGTCCTAGCCATGTCGGGGACATGCCCCTTGATCATACCACGAGCATGCCTTGGCCCGTGTCTTGTCACACACGGGGCGCCCAGCATGCCCATGGTCCGGCCACATGCATGCCTTGGCTCGTGCCTTGACACGCACGGGGCGCCCAGCATGCAGGCCATGCTGATTAGACTCCCACATAAAATCACACACAGATCGCTCGAGCGGGGTGTCGAGCGAGTGTCGAGCGGAGCTCTCGGGTTGAAGTCGCTCGAGCGGGGTGTCGAGCGAGTGTCGAGCGGAGCTCTCGGGTTGAATTCGCTCGAGTGGAGTCGA